>JAWDJE010000010.1:31055959-31425959 GCA_035047345.1 Bradypodion ventrale | reverse complement strand
AGAGCGAATTGGACAACCATCTGTCATATTTGCTTTGATTTGGATTCCTGCATTGAGCAGGGGATTGGACCTGATGGCCTAAAAGGCCTCTTCCAACTCACTCTATGATTCTTCTTCTTCTTTTCCTGAAGATTTAATTGGTTTTCCACCCTTCCATGGCAGGGTGTGGAGGCCATGTGAGTGTTAAGAGTTGGGGTTTAATTTATGGAATGCATGTTTAACAACCTGCCCAGTTTACCTTCAGTTCAAGGGATGCCTATTCCCTTCTTCATCTTTGCCTCTTTCCTTCAGAGACTCTCCTCTCCTAAATATGCATGTGGATCCAATATAATTGTGATCCAGGAGGGAAGAATGTCTGAACCCATTCCCATCTCTTTGGCTCTTTCCAAAGGGAAGTGTTCAGCAAGCTATCTCAATCAACAGGAATGTGTCCACTTTCTTTGGCTTTTGCTTATGGGTGCTAAATTGGGTCAGATATGTGAGGAAAAGGCCTTGTAAAATTTGCTTCTGAGCGAAAGAGAGAAATCTCTGAACCATTAATGGTTGATAAATTTTTTACAAGGCTTCAGCTAAAAGAAGGGGAGGGAAGGGAAAAAAAGAAAAACAAACAGAGACAGTGTTGGCATTCAGGCATTCTTTAAATCAACATAGTCTCTCTAAAGTGCCCCCAACCCCAACCCTCTTTGTATCAATTGGGAAAGCAATCAAGCACAATGCCTACAGCTTCCCTGATCTTTCCATTTCTAATATCGTCCTAGTCCAAGACTACTTCTGGTGCTTCTGGGTTGAACAGATTAGCCGGTGAAAAATCTCTGTTGTCTGTGATAAATCTCTGTTGCCTGTTGGTCACAGGATGGCTAAAACCAACCCCAATACAAAAAGTGCATTACTTAGCTGGCCATCCCGCCATCAAAATTCCATTGAGAAAGTGCTGCTCAGAAAGAGTGGGTGAAAGCAAGTTCCTCGGAAACACACCTGCTATTTCATCACTAACCAACAAAGCAGAGACTGAAATCAAGGCAAAACTTCCTCACAACTTCTGCCCCTCCGAACAACCAGCCCCCACAGACCGCCTTAGAACTATGGAAGGTGAGCAAGGAGCTACCAGATAACTGGGCAGAACCACAGGACTCTCTACCACCTAGCCAAGAACAACCATGGTCTATGTGGAAAGCTTTAAATAGACTACATGCAGGGGTAAGAAGATCAAGGTCTAATCTGAGAAAGTGGAGCTTCAATATGTGAATGCGGAGAAGTACACATGATATCCCATATGATATGATGCCCCTCAACGTGCACTGAGGAGGACCTTATGTTGGCAAGAGGAAATGCTGTTGGAGTGGCCTGATATTGGGCGGATGTCTTCTAGCCCCTTTTAATTCTATTTTGTTTTTAGATGTGTTAATGTTAGCTTTGTACGTTATCATATGCTGGTGGTGCATCTGACATGAATAAAGGGAAAGAAAGTTCAAGACTCTCCCAGCCAGCTCTTTGAAAGTTAGCAATAAACTCCTTTCCCTCCACTGAAGTCTCAGCTCTGGATCGTCCTGGCAGGCTGCCAACCACCAGACATTTGCTCAGCTTGTAATTCTGCTGTTGAGCTGAACCGGAGGCCAATATCAACTCATCGACTGCAGGCTTGTAAATACATTTTGCTTTAGCCCTTGGTTGATAGACATCGACCTTGCATCTTACTTTTCAGGAAGCTGCCAGCCTTTCTTTAAACACATTGACCCAAGCTTTGCTTACATTCGGTTAAAATCCCTTTCCACTATTATATATGGTGCTGCTCGACTGTAGTTGCCCAGAAGAAGAGTTTGTAACAATTTATATAACAGGGATCTGTTATATATGAGACAATCTGCCTCATGTTGAATCTACTCCAGATACAGATGCTGCGTTTTAGAAAATACACAGGTTAGATATCTTTGCTAGAGTAGAATTTGAAACATCAGGATTAATAATTGTTGTAGGAGGAAGGATATATCTGCAATTGTGCAAGGGAGTTGAGCAAGCAATCCTTTTGAATGAAGAAAATTGCACATCAGACAAATTTCTCAGTGTATTTCCTAGGAAAGATTTTGTACAATTACAAAATTGCTTCCATAAATTAAACATAATAATAACTTCAGAATATCCCTCCTCCAGTATTTTAGGTTCAAAATCCAGTTTCAGTTATCTGCTTGTCTAAAAATATTTAATAAAAATCGTGAAATACATATTTCTACGGTGCATTACCCAATATGGCCACTAGAGGTGACTGTCAGCAACTTATAATATAGGGTTCACTGTTATCCACCATTTCAGGTATCTACAGCTGGTCTCAGCATGTATTCTTTATAGACAGGAGGAGTGACTTGGAGATTTAAAAACAAGACAGGGCTAGAATCTTGTTGCTAATGTCCACTGGCATAGTACCGATATTGTAAGTTTTGTAGATGAATTTATCCAAGTTAAGAAACGGGTGCTTGTTTTTCTTATCATGTGGGAGACATACGATTTGAAAATGCAATAAGAAGAACAAACATAAACTTAATTGAACACAATTCATGGATGAAATTTTACACTTTTAGAATAATGTTGGCATTACACTGGGTTCTGTCTAGTGTGTTTAACATGTTTGCTTTAAAAATAAGCGCTCTGTTCCATTTTTCATAGGAAAAATGTAGAGCTTTAACAGTTGTGATAGTATATGATTGAAATGCATAACTGGCAAACTTCAAGCGATTAGGAAAACTGGAACCATTATAGCAGGGACACATAGTCTGTATCTCTCCAGATCTTTGCTGGACTTCTTTGCTCTGAAAACATATCTAATAATTCAAAAGGAAATGCAATCCTAGGTTGAAGAAATATGTGTGGATCTCATCTCTCCAACCAAATTGACAACCATGAATACCTAATGAAACCACCTCTATACAGAGACAAAATATTCTCTGACACTTTTTGATGCACTTTGTTAGCAGAATACTAGATAGGATTTGCATGAAAATGCAGATCTTTGAAATGCTACTTTTAGCACTTTTTCTTTAGACCAGTGTTTCCCAACATGGGGCTTGGTCCGCATAAGGGGGCTTCAATTCCCAGAAACCTAAGTCAGTATGATGGCTGATCAGTACTTTGGGAAATTGACTTAGGCTTCTGGGATTTGAAATCCAAAAACCAAAGGTTGGGAAACACTGCTTTCCAAGCCCGTGCTAGCCTGGAGGATTACTGGGAAGTGTTGCCACGCACCCCTACTTATAACTTATAACTTAAAGGGCCATGCCACCTTGGCAGTTTTCTCTTCTGCATTGGCTCCCCTCTGCCCTGTGGGAGAAAGTCCAAAGTGCTCCAGCAGTGGTGTGGAGATAATAATAAGGTTTGGATTGAAAAAAATAACAACATGAAATTATTATCACCTGCACGCCAGTGTGCTGACCCTGTCCGGGCAAGCACGGTCACTGCACAGTGGTGCTGCACAGTGAGTCTTGTTCAATGATAGTCCAGATACCAAAGTCCAAAAGGCAAGCCACGGTTTGTTTACCAGTAGTCCGAGACACTCATCAAATCCAAAGGGTGTGCAGGGGTTTCATCAGGGGTAGCAGAGTAGTCAGGGTCACAGCAGGCAGGTCAGAGTCAAGGCAGGCAGTCTGGGATCAAGCAGGATGTCAGTCTTTGCACAAGAGTTGTACCGACGCTGGCAGGCTGCAGGAGGTTTGCGTATAAGCCTCCCAGCTATTCGGTATCCACTGAGAGCCTTCTTTGGTGCCTCGCTTTGGCCTATACCCATCAAGTGCGGCTCTGGAAAATACGGGACCTGTGCAGAACCCTTCTGTGCAGAAGGATTCTGTGCATACGCGCATGCACAGTAAATACTTTCCTCGCCGATCAAATTACGGAATGGCGGTAGGAAAGTGGAGGAAGCAGCACAGAAATACGGGAAATCCCGGCCAATCTGGGGTACTTGACAGATATGCCCTGGTGTACCTGCATCTCAGGTTATCTGTTTTCTAGCCCTCTCCCAGACTGAGGGCTGATCCCTGTCAGAGCCAGACTTCTGATCTGACAGGTCAGCAGCTGGGTAGAACAGACTTGGGTGAGGTGCAGGCTGAGACCCCCAGCTCAGGGCATCCTCAGGCTCGGGTGCAGGCAGAACTGGACTGGGCATAGGGAGTGCTCCCTGATCCAGCTCATCTTTGGAGTCAGGGGAGGGCTGGATCACAACAGCCATTGCCAAAACACTTTGGACTTTCTCCCACAGTGCGGAGGGGAGCCCAGCGAGAGGAGCTGAAGTGGGAGCGGAAACTGCAGAGGTGGTCTGGCCCATTAAGTTGTTAGTTATAAGTAGGGGCATGTGGTGACATGTACCAGTATCCTGCCAGGCCAGCAAGTTTAGACGGTAGTTTTGCAAAAATCCAGTCACTATGGCCAGTGGCTATTCTAGCTCTAATATTCTGGCAGAGGGGAAGAACAGTTTATCAAACATTGACAAGAGCTAACATCATGTGTAGCTTTGTCTTCCTTTCAGGCACAAACGTGTCCAGGGTAACTAACAGGACTTCCACACGAGGGTATAAGCAGGCAAACACTAGACTCTGGAGCTGGTGTTTAAGTATCTCCCAATATTTACAGTCTGCAAACTCCCCATCACCATGGAAGCTTTTCTTCCAAAAAGGTGGTGGCAGCAATGAGTTTTCTCAAATACCACTTTTGTTTTCCTTCATTATGTACCCCTAGATCAGTCATTTCTCTGAGAAGCTTCTGGGTGTCGAAACCAACTGAATAAAATAAGGAATATCCCAGAGCACCAACTAAGTGGAAGACAAGATAGGTTTGAAAGTTCCTGATATTTTGTTTTCATCTCTTTCCTTCATCTTCTCATGCTCAAACTTTTACCCCCAGTTTATGCTGCTCTATGTAGAACAGAGTAGAGGAATGCATAAAAATAATACATCAGAGATTGAAAAATAAGCAATAAAACTACCTACAACTTTCATACTGGTTTTGCAGGAGCCACATTTCTCCACTAATGCACCCCTGTGAAGTTTCCATTCAGGGAGAAATCAATGAGAGCTTCTCAGGCAATACAAATACTTAACAAACAAAAAACCAACAGCCATAGAAAGAAGTCAGTCTTTACATCCTTAACTCCCCTCATTCAAAGACCTCACCTTCTATTACATTTCCTAAATCATGCAGTCCAGAGTTTGAGAAAATGGTTTGAAATGTGGATCACACTCTATGCTATTAGAAATCATAGGGGAACAGTAGATCGTTGTATGTGTACAGGTGCACATATGCGTAATAGCAAAATGCAACACAAAAATCATTTTGGTGAGTTGAGATATAAAAGTACACTGTCTGTGACTTCTTTTGGCACTTGTTTAAAACACCTGTGTGTCTGCCAGTAACAAAGAAAGATGAGAAGTTGCAAATTAATTTAGTGTTGTGCCATTATGCATCTGCTCTAGTGATAGCATTAAAGTGGGAATCCAGTTTTCTTACTTAAAGCAGATCTAAGTCAAGGAGAAGCTGAACCATGGAGTGAGGAAATAAAACAGTAGAGGAGGGAAGCCTCTTGGTTGTCCTCAGTATTGCTGGGCTGCTACTCCATACTCAAAATCAACTAAATAACCTTGCTTCTGTGAATGTTATGTTATGTTATGTGCATCCCTCTCTTCACAACCTGCATATTTAGGTACAGTGGAACCTCATACAACAATTGCCCTGTATAACAATGAAATCACATTACAATTAGGGGTGTTTTTTTTGGGGGGGGATGGTGTCCCACATAACAATTTTCCCTATGGAAAAAATCGTACAACTATTTTTCAATGGGAAAAACCACTTTGCAAAAAAATTGCTATACGATACATGTATCACATAGGAATTGTTACGTACAACAACGAGCCCTGTGGAATGGATTATCAATTGTTGTATGAGGTACCACTGTACATGCGTATCCAACTTGGTAAGGCCGCAGTGGCTTAGTGGTTAAGACCCTGAGCATGACGACCAGAAGGTAGGCAGGTCAGGAGTTCAAGATCTGAGTGCTGTGCAATGTTGTCTGTCACAGCTCCTACCAACCTGACAATTTTGAAAGCAAGGAATTGTAAGTAGATAAATAGGTAATGCCTCAGTGGGAAAGGTAACAGTATTCTGTGCACTCGGGCACCTGGTCATTTCTGCCACATGACTACAGAAACATTTGCAAACATAGACAGTGCTGGCTTTTTGCCTGATGGCATTACGTTTTATTAGGAAGTTTACCAATACTAGACCAAATAAAACAATTACTTTATATTTACTCTATTCTACTAATCAGTTATTTTGAAACCTTGGGTTTCCCCCAGCAAGATCAACGGAGCATACATTGTCCTCTTGTGAGGAAGTAAGGGTGGAGAGAGTAACTGGTCTCTGGCAGTCCCAGGTCCCAGTCCAGTACTCCAATAACTGGAATATAGGGACTCTGTAACTTTTATATGTCATTTAGTCAGCCACTCTTCCCTTTCTTGAGCATTGCTACCATCTACTATGTTTAAAAAAGGAGAGAAACAAGAAACGTTTGGACATATTTGCATGCATCTAGGTCAGGGTGCCCAAACTATGGTCCATGGGCCAGCTCTGGCCCACAGTACCTAATAATCTGGCCCAGGCTGCCCTCACTGCTCCCAGAAGCAGAAGTAAAATGTGCCCACACATGCACAAAATGCTGCCATAAAGCACCCACAGCTGTCATAAACATGTTTACGACAGCCGTGGATCCATTTATGGCAGTGTTTTGTGGATGGATGGTTGAATTTTACTTCTGCTACCGATGGGAGGAAACCCATGACTGGCCTGCTCAACCACATTCCAAGCCCACGGCCCAAAAGGTTTGGGCACCCCGATCTAGGTGATGGTCTTGTCCCCCTGTCCAGCTGGAATAGTAAAATGTGGAACATGGGCTCTACAGAGAGGTGGATATAGCTGTAAGCAGTGGTGGGCATCAGCAGGTTTGCACCCGTTTGCCAGGACCAGTAGCAGAAATTCTGGCTGGCCCACCCATCCAAGTTTTTAAATAAAGTAGTCCTAATGCGGGTGCAACACAGGGCTTTCCTCCTGGCCATGCCCACCATACCACACCCACAGTGTGGCAGTAAAAATATTTTTGAGCCCACCACTGGCTGTAAGCCTTTAGTCTACTTGACCTTCTCCTCAACCTCCCTTTTCCTCTCTTTCTCCGTCTGCCTCTGTCTCTTCTTCAAACTAAATATGTCCTAACCACTGTTATTTGGATTGGCAGGTCAACTGCTTGACTCTGCCACTCTTGTGCTGCCAACTGTTCAGTTTACCATCTCCAAGACCAGCTTGAAATGTCACAGATGTTGGCAAAGAAGCTCCCTGGAGAACAACTGCCCTTACTCCTAAATTACTGGCAGTCAATAAATGTAAGCCGCCACAGAGCCCTGACGTGAAAAAGGTAACTCTTCTTGAATGCTTCCAATCACCATTCCCTCTTCCATCCAAGTACTGGCAGAAGAAGACTAAACTATACTTTCAGACTTTATTTACAGACCACATGGAAGAAAGACAGGGAGAAGTAGCTGAGATAATATTTTCTGTTTCAGAAGTTACTCTCTGGCCAAGTAGGTCTCACAGCCATTTCCAGGTAGAAATTCCAGCAAAAGCTAAGCCTGTTATGTGGCAGTAAGTCTTGAAGTGATATTATCTTAGATACTACATAGAACAACTTCATATGATATTTGTGTTTTAACAAGCGTGAGTTAAGAACTAAGACATGGTCTAAGAGCAAAGATCAACTGGGCGACATGTACGACATTCTTCTGCTGGGCATGCGTACATGCATGATTTTATTTCACTTTTAATTTTCAGGCAGAAATCTCCCAAACTCGTCAATTGTTTTGTATACTTTTGAGTTGCAAAAAGAAACACAGGCTTTAAGAGCTCCTCCATCTAGCCAGCTGGTTTTCTGATACCGTCTTTTAATTTCTGCATTATACTAATGTTTAATTTTTTGTATACTGTTGACTGCCACCTGTTTGTTTGGTTTTGTGTTTGTTTATGTTGATTTTATCATAGTATCTATATTATAAGTTTGTTCACTGCCTCAATCAGTGATTATGCCATGTCAGGTGGTATTAAAATGCTACAGAGAGAGAGAGAGAAAGAGAGAGAGAGAGAGAGAGAGATGGGTCGAATCTGTGCGATTTCACAGGTGAATTAGGTAGACACGTAAGTAAAATATGATGCATGCACAAATGCCGTATTCAGCTTTTGTTAGTTAAAGGCAAAGGTCTCCCTTGCTCAAAGGCCAGCTGTATCTGACTCTAGCGTTCAGTGCTCATTTCTGTTTATAGCCAAAGAGCCAGCGCTGTCTGCGTCTGCAGACATTTATGTGGCCATGTGGCAGACCACATAAATACACCGGAGTGCATGGAACTTTGTTTACCTTCCCACCAAAATGGTTCCTATTTATATACTTGCAATTTCTTGGTTTCAAACTGTTAGGTTGGCAGGAGCTGGGACAGAGACGGGATCTCACTCTGTCATGCAGTACCTGGGAATCGAATTTAGACCTTCCAGAGATAATAATAATAATTTTGTGTTGGTTCCACCACCACCACCCAATCCAAGACTTATTATAATTATCTCCACACTGCTGCCAAAGTGCTTTGGACTTTCTTCCACAGGGTGGAAGGGAGCCCAGTGAGAGGAGCGTAAGTGGAAGCGGAAACTGCCAAGGTGGCATGGCCCTTTAAGTTATAAGTATGGGTGCATGTCAACTTATCCCAGTATCCCGCCGGGCCAGCACGGGGCTGGTTATAGGTCTCGGCTGCTGTTCAGAACGCCATTGTTAGCATTTTGGGGAGGTTTCTCCAAGGTTTGTAGGAACCAGAATATAAAAAATGAAGGCGGAAAGTTACAGTTTCTCTTGAATGAAAGAAAGAGAGAGGGAGGAAAGGAAAGGAAAGTCAGGACACAGCAGAGTCCCTGTCCCCACTGAGTTACAGAGCAAAAAAAAACCTATAGTTGGGATTTTCTAATAATTTTAAATTCATAACTGTAATAATTTAAAAGCCTGCAGACAGGAGGAGTGGGAAATCGTAATGTAACTGCATTATTAATACATAATACAAAGATTACAACTCAACAGCTACTAACAATAACAATTACTGGGAAGACCCAGAAGGTTAAGGAGAAACTCAGAGAGCCTGGGCAAACATCCACCATTGATCTGAGTTCCTTGTTCCCTAGTCAACTGTGACATTTCCAACAAGAAAAACTGACTTTGCCAGGGAGACACGGCTGCCATTGCCTCTTCTAGCCAACTGTCTATGTGAACAACTTACACCAAGGTTCATGACATGAGGAGAACATAACACTATTTCAAAGGAGATATAGTTATAGTAAAGGTAAAGGTTTCCCTTGCTCGAAATCCAGTTATATCCAACTCTAGGGTTCAGAGCTCATTTCTGTTTCAAAGCCGAAGAGCCAGCATTGTCTGCTTCTGCAGACGTTTCCTTGGTCATGTGGCAGGCATGACTAGACACCGGAGCACACAGAACGCTGTTACCTTCCCAACGAAGTGGTCCCTATTTATCTACTTGCAATTTCTTGCATTCAAAATGGTAGGTTGGCAGGAGCTGGGGCAAAGACAGGACCTCATACCATCCTGCAGTACTCGAGAATCGAACTGCTGACCTTCCACCTCCCAGTCAGTGCCTTAGCCACTTGAGTCAGTGCAAATCTCAATATATTTATAAAGGTGCAAAAAGAAAAACAACAATTTGGAAAAGGTGAATCAGACAAAAATGGAAGATCAATGTTTTACCAATCTAGCATGGGTCTACTTAGGAGCATGACTCGGGATAGAGGAGGATAAACGTCTGCACACATGCATCCAGAGACAAGAAGGACCCAAGACAGGTTGTATCACCCAAATTTATACACAAACACTAAGCAACCAGAGACCATTCAATCAGCTAATCACAGCTTATGGAGTCATGGTGGTCATGTCCCCCGCAGCTGTGTGAGATAACACACTCCACCGAGTATGCCCATTCCTTTGTGGGCATAGATGAACATTGTTACACTAATTGCCAGAGCATCATCTCTGACCTTGAAAGTCTCAGCCAGGGGATAACAGTAGTTTATCTGGTGCCTGTGTAAATCTCCCGCTTATTGAGAATGGCAGCATTTCCCAGGGATCTTAGAAACATAAAAATCATCATCTAGAAAGCAGGCCTAATGTTTCTGAAATAAAAATATAATGTGAACAAACATTTACATCTCTGCCATAAAAGTCTGAAAGGAAATTCTAAGTGAATTCGGCTGAATACACTCATGGTCGGAAAAAATATGTGTTTTATGGATATTCCTTTTAGGACTGCAGAGACATAGGAAGATTTCTCATTTGGAGTTGACTAGTACTGCCACATTTTGGTTGGGAGTGATTTTCTGGGTTCTCAGGTGAGATTTGTTCCTGGAGACACCTTGTGTTCCTCCACCTAAACATTTATTTAGTGTGCATGTTCTTTGCTTTAGAAATAGAGACCAAATTGGAAATTTTCTGGGTATTATGGTGATAAGCTTTTAGGCAGGTTTATTTTTAAACATTTGAGAGTCCCCTGGACTGCAAGGAGATCAAATAAGTCCATCCTAAAAAAAAAAAATCAACCCAGACTGATCCTTGGAAGGACAAATACTGATGCTGAAGCTCAAATACTTCAGCCACCAAATGAGAAGTGAGGACTCACTGGAGAAGACCCTGATGCTATGAAAGATCAAAGGCAAAAGGAGAAGGGGACATCATTGACAGCATCATTGATGCAGTGGTCGTAGGTCTGGGCAGACTCCAGAGGATGGCAGATGACGGAGGAGCCTGGTGTGGTGTGGTCCATGGAGTCGCAAAGGATCAGACTCAACTGTGTGACTGAACAACAACCTTTAAACATGTGCATCATCTCCCCTCTGATCTTTGTTCTGAACATCTGAAGGTCATCAGGGGGTTATGTAGGACTTGAGGACACCTATGACTCTCATGCATTATTCATAGAAAGTTTGGGGCAAGCTCCAGCTAGGAACTCCTTTGATACGTCCAGGTATATCTATATCTACAGTATATATGACATTTCATCAGGTGTACCTGATACCAATCCTCTAATTTGCCTCCCATATCAACCTGCAAATATAAAAGTATTAAAATCTGTCAGTTAAGCAATTTCCTAATTACTATTTTAAAAGGGGACTCAGATAAATGCAAAGAAACAAAGGGAAGCATTGATGCCATAATGGGAGAAAAGGAAGTGGAGAAGGTGGTCTAAAGCAGCAGTTATGAAAGAGAACAACAAAATAAAATAAAACATTATTTGACTCAAACCATAGCTAGGATCTTGTTAGCTGCTTTCTAAATATCCAGAACCCATTCCTCTTCCAAATTATTGGAAGCACTTCTCTCTCCTGCCATGGCCCAAACTCGCAGACAAATATGTATCTATTTTTTTCTACAAACATCTTTGTGTATATATGTAAATCATACCTGTCAACCCACGGCTCCGGAAAAACGAGACCTGCGCACAAGTGATGTGCGCAGGTCGCTTTCCACGCATGTGTGGAAGAGTCTTACCCCTTCCACGCATGCGCAGAAGCGCTATGCTGCTTGCGTAGGGGCTACGCAAGTGGCGTAGTGCTTCCGCGCATGTGCGGAAAGTGTCCCCCCCCTGCTGCCAAATTAAGGGGTTTTGGCAGCAGGGGGCGGGTTATGACATCAATTGACGTCAAATTACAGGGTTTTCCTGGCCAAATCGGGATGGTTGACAGGTATGATGTAAATTATGTACACATATAATCATTTACATTTTAAAAATACATTTATGTGCATGGAAATTAAAAAAAATAAGCATACATTTATGTGCATGTACTACACATCTGACAAATATAGGTGAAGTGCATTACGTCTCACAAGACATTTTGTGGGATGTTTCCAAAGTGGGTGATTTTGGCAAGAATCTCAACAAGACCAAAATGCATTTTCCATCTCTAAGAAATTGTTGTGACCTGAAACCTCCAGACTCCCTGCATCTTCAGTGCTTAGGACAGAATTTCTGAGGACGACACTGCAAAATTTCTGGAAGAAAACCAGCTAGGAGAAAACAAAAGGTGTTTGTGACTCTGCCTGCACACCTTCCCCCAGAACATCATGGTTGTTTCCATGAATCTTGTGTCTTCCTTGGGAGGTAGAAAGGCTTCTACAGTATGCAAGCTTCAGATATGCAACATTTTTAGCTGTCCTAGTATTATGTTGCTGGTCCATCCAAATTTGCCACCTACTCTGACTAGGTAGGTCTATGTGTGAAATGTATTTGCTTAACCATTTTCTGCAAACATTTACCTAAAGTACCAGTCTGTGAACTGGAAAACCCACATCTTCTGCCGTTCTCACACTTCTCCAGATCACACAATGTGGTTCTCTAAATAAACATTGGTTTAAATCTCATTTAGTTTAGGTGTGTGTTCCCCTGGTGCCCTTAAACAAACCAGGATTGTATGAATCTCAGTTCCCCACCCTCATCTGTAAAACGGGTTAACAATACCAACCTACTAAACTCAGTTTTTACAGCAGTTATGGAGCTCATGTAGATGGCAGTGAATACCTCTTTCTTGAAAGTGGTAAATGAGCACTAAGTATTATTACACATGAAGAGATGAAAAGAATTGTCTGCCTCCATGGATCAATAATCCATAATATGCACAATTAATTACGAGATAATACGTACTTTCTTGCTAGATAAAAATCAGGGGATTTTTTCCCCCTGAAACGCTCTCTAGTAATACAAATGAACAACTCAGTCCCTTTATTCCAGGTGAGGAACTAGCCTACTTCTGAACCACTGCACATATTTATTTATGCTTTTGTATCATATTTCCCTCTAAAAGTTTGGGAAACACCTGTCAGAATAGTTTCGTTTCTTCCATACAATCATGTGAATGTAAAGAAACATGTTTCACCTGAAACTCTCTTTAAAAAGTGATCAGTTTATAAGTTTCTTTAAACATAAATGAAACAGCCAGAGAAGTTTTGAAGGAAAAAGAGATTTTATCAACAAGACCAATTATAACATAACATATGCATATGGGGAGCTTGGTTCCATATCGATCCAAGAACCCCTATTAACAATTCAATCAGGTTTATATCCTTTTTGACAAACTATACACACGTGTTCTCAGCCCAGGTGGGGCTGATGGGTGGAAGGCGTTTCATATTCTTTCTTGATATTATATATTCATTTAGAAGAGGGGTTCCCAACCTAAGGCCAGTGGGATGGATCCAGCCCATGGTGCCATTTCATCCCCCCCCCCTTCCAAGGGCATTTGAGAAACGAAATGGCCACACCTTTGAAGCTGTTGGGACAAAATGGCCCACCCCCATTGTGCAGATAGTGCAAAATGGCCATGCAGTCCTCAAAGCTGACTGAGAGAGTGTGGCCCAGCTCCCGGCTTGAAAAGGTTGAGAACCCTCGATTTAGTATGTTCAGAAATCCACAGTCATGCAAGTCTGCTCCACATAGATAAATGACTCAGTAGTTTTTGTGTAACTGTCTTTTCATAAAAATGGTTTTCTCCAGGCCACACTATAAATTAGCACAATTAATTAAAGTAGATATGCAAGCTTCATTGTGATCTTTAACTGCATACTTATTTTGTGGAGGGAAGATGTTATTAAATTAAAATAGCTATGTATGGGGTCACACATGAAGCTCCTCTTTACTTATGCAGTCTGAGTAAGGCAGTTGTGCAAATGTTTTCCCAAACCAGCAGGCTTTCTTTCATGCACTTGATTATGGAATCAGTCACGCAACAGATAGGATCAAGGGTGTTCAGAAGACTGCTGTTTGACTGCCCTTATGGGTGTGATTTCTGTTAACAAGTTTTTGGCTGTTGTCTTCTTAGATGATGGCTACTGGATGACCATCATCTCAAAGGACTTGGTGTGTGCCCATGCTTGCTTCTACATGAGACAGTGCCCTTTACTACTCCACTGGGATACACAGAAAGAGCCTCTGCAAAGATGGTGGTATTTTTGAACCACAATCGGGCATACCCTGGTAATGGCAACCATGTGTCGCTGGCTAATCTTTCGCACACTATGTCAGGTGAAAGGAACTGCAGAATGAACTCACCAAAAGGTGCCTTCATTTTGTCAGTTTCACATCTAGCCTAGACATGGAGGAAGATTACTCCACTTTGGCTTAGTAGTAGATGCAGCATCATTAATCTTTTATATCGATCAAATACACCAATAACTCAGAGCAGACGTACTCCTTTTAAAATGTACTTTAAGTACCCTTGTTTTAAATTCTGCCTTTTCTCTCTTTTGATGTAGTATGCTGGCCCTGGACTTCAACTTTAATCTGTTGCTCCTTTAACCCAGAGAAGGCACATTCCTTTTAATTTGTATTTAAATATGTATTTTAGCCTCTGTTCTTTTTGCTGTGCTATGCTGGTCTTGGACCGTAATAAAGATTGTTTGTTTGATACTCCACTTGGGTTAGCACAAAGTTTTGGGTCATCCCGTCATCGCTGGTACTTAAGATCTGTGTAACTATAGATGCAAGGGACTGATCTGGCACCTATGAGAAATATATGTTGCACTTAGACCACAAGCCCTCCTCGAAGTAGATGTTCATCTCTGGTTTAGCCAGCTAACATCTAATCATTGTGCTCTATGGGCCTGCAAGTGATCCATGTTTTAATGAGTTAGCACTTGCAAGGACATCAAGTCAGCATCCATATATCTGAGCCTAGAAGAATTGTATCTGTGTGGGTTTAGTTTGCAAAAGCCATTGTCAGCTGCCTTTGTTTGTTTCAGGGTTTCTTTGCTAACTTGCCTCCGTAAACATCCGATTTGGAAATGTTGTCACCAAACCAGCTCCAAATGGTCACAGCAGTGCCCAGCAGGTACAGATGGATTTGCCAGGCGGAATGATTCATTTGGCATCTTTCATCAGCTAGGGCATGAGTGTAAACCCAACTTGCTGTTTATCCTTGCACTCGGTTGCAGAAGAAGGGATAATGTCAACAGTTACCATTGAGGTTGTGAAAATTACCCCTTCATGGATCTCACCGCCATAGTGGGTTAGTGGATGGAACTGCCATTCCTTCTTTCCCCAAAGCAAAAAAATAAAACAAAACATATTACTCTCTCTTATCAAAGCAAAGGAAGAGGTGCATACACTTGAAGACACTCAGACAGACACCCACCCCCTTTGCAAGGTTAACTGGGTAGAGAAGGAGCATCTGCTTACGAGAAGGGTTATCAAGAGAAAGGCAGTTAACAGTCTCCAAACCAGCTTTTCATAGCCTCTTACTTATTATTTAATTTGGCTCCAATACGTAAAATTAGGCTAATGGCTGTTAAGTGGTTAAGGCACACACATTGTCCATCTGCCGAGAAAGCTCCAGGCCACTGTTCTGTTTCAAAGGCTAAGGGTGGGGGAGAATATAATGGGAGAGGAGCATGCTGTTAGCTTGAGAGCTAATGCGTTCTCTCTTCGCTTACTTGAGCTTCTTCTTGCAGTGAAACTCTTTCCCTCTCTTGCCAGAAGTATTAGAGGGAACTTTTGGAAAGTAAGATTTTATGAATCAAAAAGCCAGCCCAGCTGCACTTATTGCATTACCATCAAGTAATGGCTTTGATCTCTAGTATCTTCTAAGTGAAGGGCTTGGTTGATTCAACTTACTTCAAGGTCAATAATAAGTCCTAAAAGCAGGAACCAAATACTGGATTTAGGACTTTCCATATAGATGTTTCTCTTTCTCTCTCACACAGAGAGAGAGAGGGGGAGAGGGAGGGAGGGAGATCATGAAGATCAAAATAAATGAGGGTGGATATATCTAAATCTCCAGAAATCTTGTCCCAGGGAAAGAAAACAAGTGTACAGACCACTCAAGGGGCCAGAGGTTAGCACTGCTGGCCATCTGCTGATGGTCATTTCCCAGGAGGAAGGTTGCTATCATACTGCAAATCCCATTAGGAAGACCCTAATCTCAAAAGAAAAAAAGAAAAACCCTAAGAAATACATTGAAGAAATTAATATGTGTTTCCACCCTAGCACAGGCATTTTATGCAGATTTTAGTACTTCTTCAGGACAAGAGAGACCACTGTATAATCCACTACCACTCAGTGTAGCAATTTTTCCTCATAGATATGGAGAGTACACAATCTGATGTATAACTGTGTTTTAGACAGTTGTAGGTAAGAGTCTGATGAGGCTCTTAAAATAGCAGAGGAAAGAAGGAATGCAAAAGGCAAAGGAGAAAGGAAAAATACAATCATTTGAATACAGAATTTAAAAGAAAAGCAAGGAGAGACAAGGAAACCTACCTAAACGAACAGTGCAAAGAAATAGAGGAAACAACACAAGTGGCAGGGCCAGAGATCTTTTACAAAAAAATTGGGGAAATCAAGGGAACATTCAAAGCAAAAATGACCATGAAAAGTGACAAAGACGGCAAGGAGTTAGCCAATGCAGAGGAGATTAAGAAAAGATGGAAAGAGTACACAGAGGAACTGTACAAAAAGGACCTCAATACCCCTGATAATCACAATGGTGAGAACATTGAACTTGAGCCAGACATCCTAGAGAGTGATGTCAGAAAGGCCCTAAAAAGCACTGCAAACATCAAAGCCAGTGGAGATGATGGTATCCTAGTTGAACCTTTCAAAGCCCTAAAAATGATGGAATCAAATTATTGCATTCTATATGCCAGCAGATTTGGAAAACACAACAGTGGCCAAAAGACTGGAAAAGATCAGTATACGTTCCAATCTCAAAAAAGGGTTCCAAAGAATGTTAAAATTACTGAATAATTGTGCTCATCCCACATGCTAGCAAGGTGATGCTTAAGATAATACAGGACAGCTTTCAACAGTACATGGAGAGAGAATTACCAGAAGTACAGGTGGGTTTCAGAAGATGCAGGGGTACTAGAAACCACATTGCCAACATATGTTGGATCATGGAAAAAACAAAAGAATATCAGAAACAAGTCTACTTCTTCTTTATTGACTACACCAAGGCCTTTGACTGTGTGGACCACAACAAAATGTGGCAAGTAATTAAAGGGATGGGTATACCAAAACATTTTATATGCCTCATGAGAAATCTGTACATGAGTCAAGTATAAACAGTTCGGAATAGGAAAAGGAGTAAGACAAGGCTGCATCTTATCACCCTGCTTATTCAACTTATACACAGAACACATAATGCGCAATGCAGGGATGGAGGAATCACAATATGGGATCAAAATTGCTGGGAGAAACATCAACAATTTGAGATATGCAGACGATACCACCCTAATGGCAGAAAGTGAGGAAGACCTAAAGATGCTCCTGATTAGGTTGAAAGAAGAGAGCGCAAAATCTGGCTTGAGAAACAATATCAAGAAAACCAAGATAATGGCAACAGGTCCCATCAGTTCCTGAGAAATAGACGGGGAAGAAGTAGAAGCAGTGACAGATTTTACTTTCTTAGGATCAAAGATAATTGCAGATGGTGATTGCAACCATGAAATCAAAAGGCAACTGATTGTTTGGAGACATGCTATGAGAAACCTGGGGAACATAGTGAAAAGCAGAGACATCACATTACAAACAAAAATTTGTATGGTTAAAGCAATGGTATTCCCAGTGGTAATGTATGGATGTGAGAGCTGGACAATTAGGAAAGCTGGACGCAGAAGAATAGACACCTTTGAAATGTGGTGTTGGAGGAGAGTTTTGAGAATACCCTGGACAGCGAGGAGAACAAACAGGTCAATTCTAGAAGAAATCAGCCCTGATTGCTCCTTAGAAGGTCAAATAGTAAAGATGAAGCTGAAGTACTTTGGACATCAAATGAGAAGAGATGATTCACTTGAGAAAGCTTTGATGCTTGTTATTCCAAAGGATAACAAAAAAGAACGCCATTGATTCTATTTCATCTTTCCCCTCAAAACATACAATACGGTATTGTGCTCTAAGATGTCATTTCTCTGGGTTACCTCGGCAGATGAAACTGAAAATAGGATGGGTGAAATCAGTAAAGTTTCAGAAATATATCTCTGTCATAACTAATCGATAACCAATGTATGTCTGGATGCAGTGGTTTTATAATAACAGCAGTGGTATCAACAAGCACATAGCAACATGCAGACAAGCTACATCTTGGCATTAAATCCCATCATAGCACATTCTCAGTCAAAGTGGATGTGCTGTTAAAAAATGCAATAAAGCTGATTTCTCAAAAAAGCACCATGGGAATTTATGCATTTACTGAATCATACTGTTAGACAAAAGTGGTAAATAGAATGGAGGAGATGTGACTAACATCTCAGCTAAAAATGCTGGGTTGACATTAGTATATATTGGCAAATATGGACACAGGGGACCATAAAGCTTCCCTTGAAAGCCAGTCGTATCCGACTCTAGGGTTCAGTGCTCATCTCTGTTTCAAAGCTGAAGAGCGGCGCTGTCTGCTCCTGCAGATGTTTCCATGGTTATGTGGCAGGCATGACTAGATACCAGAGCACATGGAAGGCTGTTACCTTCCCACTGAAGTCCCTATTTATCTACTTGCAATTTCTTGCAAGGAGCTGGGATGAAGACAGGACCTCATTCCGTCCTGCAGTACTCGGGAATCAAACTGCTGACCTTCTGCCTCCCAGTCAGCATCTTAGCCACTTGAGCCACTGCAGTCCTATTCCTAAGCTGTAGATTTTCCAAAGCCAGGTGATTATTATATGATTATTATACCAATATACAAGAAGGCTGTTCAAGATGTCATATGAGCATAAAGGAAGTCTGGTAGCTCAGTGGTTGAGCCACAGAGTTGCTCATACAAGTCAAAAATAGGGTGGGAAGACCAATGTATGATTCACTGCCCCTATAAAGGTAAAGGTAAAGGTTTCCCTTGCTCGAAAGCCAGTCATATCCGACTCTAGGGTGCAGTGCTCATCTCTGTTTCAAAGCCGATGAGCCAGCACTGTCTGCTGCTGCAGACTTTTCCGTGGTCATGTGCCAGGCATGACTAGACACCGAAGCGCACGGAACGCTGTTTCCTTCCCACCGAAGTGATCCCTATTTATCTACTTGCAATTTCTTGCTTTCGAACTGCTAGGTTGGCAGGAGCTGGGATGAAGACGGGAGCTCATTCCGTCCTGCAGTACTCGGGAATCGAACTGCTGACCTTCCGCCTCCAAGTCTATTTTACATGGAAATGATTTTGCATAGCATAAAGCAACTTCCTATGTTGTATCTTTGAATCAGGAAACAGGAATCTAAGGGCTAGGGACAGCAGAGCCAATTTCTCATATTGATTTGAAATATCCGCTCCCTTTGCGTCCTCAACACCCGAAGGGGTAAAATGCCAAGTAAAGAAGAAGACCCCCTTCTCTTAGGGCAGGGGTTCCCAATCTTTTCAAGCCAAGGGCTGGGTCACACTCTCTCACTCAGCCTTGAGGGCTGGATGGCCATTTTGCCCTTCCTGCACAATGTGTGTATGGGGGGGGCATTATGTCCCAATAGCTTCAAAGGGTCAGCCATTTTGTTTCTCAAATGTCTTTGGAGGGGTGACGGGCCACATGAAATGGCACCGGGGGGGGGGGGGGGAGATCTGGCCCAGGGGCCTTAGGTTGGGAACCCCTGTCTTAGGACTTCTAGTTTACAAATGTGCAAAACAATAGAAAAATGATGTTTTCAGCAGTGCACGGCTGCTGTGGGAAAATAAGAAGCAATCACTACCAGAATATCTTGCCATATAGTCAGAAAATAATGGATCTTGGAGACTCAAGTCTCCTGAAGCCAGCAGGAGTAATCAGGTTAATTTCGACATCTCTCAATGGCTTTCTATGTCTCTGCCCTTTCCCCTATGCTCCACTTCCTTTTGCCATTAACTTCCATACCCTGTGGGGGTTCTGGTGTCTGCCATAGCCCCATCTGATGTGCAGATGTCATTCAACTTTCAAGTGCTTCACTTTCAGCAGCTGTAGGCTGCAATCAAGATCAATTAAAATCAATGTGAGTTTTGCTAATGACTTCAAAGAGACGTAGCCGGCACCCATAATTATTCTTTGAGCATAAATGCAAGTGTGTCTTTAGAATGAGGACTCTGTCTGTCCGGTCTCTGTTTTGATGTAAGTGTGGGCTGTATTTGCTTAATATTGTATTTGGGACTTTGGCTATGTTGTATCTTTGAATATTGTATTTTTATTAGATTATGCTGTTTATTGAATTGTGTATTTGTACTTATTTATTTTCTATACTTTTGTTATTGTATCTCTTTCACTTTTCCGCTGCGGTCTGCTGTGCAGACAGCATGCCTTGGTGTAAACCGCTTTGAGTCGCCTTCGGGCCGAATAAAGCGGTATACAAAATAAAAGTGAAATGAAATGAAATGAAAATGTACATGACCCTTTTGCTCTCCCTTGGCCTATAAAATCCATAACTGCATCAGACTTACCTTGATACAGTCTGGAGAGAAAGACAAAAGACATACTAAGAGACAGGTGAATCGGTTTGGCTATTACAACCAACTTCCTCTGAACTTGGCTCCCAGCCTCAATTTGCATTTTGCCCACAGCAGCTATCGAAACAAGTGGAGATTGACTGAGTATATATATATACACTTTGTACACAGCTAATGAATTGGGATTGATACAGTTAACACATAGAGTCACTCACACAGGCTGCCCTTTGAGAGATGCAGAATGCAGATAAAGTGAAGGAGAAACTGTACAGGTTACAATAGATTTTGCAAAATATAGATTTGAAGGATCAACTCAACAGTCCAGACATCCATTATGAACTATATGGCTGGAAAGAAATTGACTTTCCCTCCCTTCCTCCCAAAATATTTATCTGTTCCAGTCAACTTGTTACGTGGTTAGTGACATTGTTGATGCAATGGGCATAGACTTGTGTGAGCTGCAGAGAATGGCAGAGGACAGAGGAGCCTGGTGTGCAGTGGCCCATGGGGTTGCAAAGGGTCGGACTCAACAGTGCAACTGAACAACAACAAAGAGTGTTTAGCTCATCACATCCTTGAACCGTCAACCTTCTTTCCTTATCTTTATACCCTGTCCATGCAGAGATGGCATAAGATGTGTTGCTGCCTTGAGGAAAGCTGTTGTTGTTTCATGGCAATTTAAGTGACCCTATGAAGTAAGGAGATGCAGTGGCTCAAGTGCCTAAGACACTGACTGGGAGGTGGAAGGTCAGCAGTTCAATTCCCGAGTACTGCAGGAGGGAATGAGGTCCCGTCTTTGTCCCAGCTCCTGTCAACCTACTGTGTTTCCCCGAATATAAGACACGGCCTTATATTTTTAAAAACTCCAAAATTAGCACAAGGTCTTATTTTCAGGGGATGTCTTATTTTTCCATGAAGAAGAATACCAGTCTCGATCGCACTTCCCCACTCACAACCAAGATCCCGCTCTCACCAGGGGAAACTTCCCTTGGTTGTGAGTGGGAAAGCACAATCGAGACTGGCCTCAGCTGTGAGGTGGCCGGCGTGGCCCATAAGGAGACCTGCTGCGTCGGATTCTCGATCTTGCTCTCATCAGGGGAAACTTCTCTTGGTTATGAGCGGGGAGACAATCGATGCTCCGATACGGCAAGTCTTCTTATGGGCCACGGCGGCCGCCTTACAGCCAGGAGGTAAGGAGGTCTTATTTTTGGATGGGGCCTTTTACTTCAAAGGCAGGGAAAAAAGGGGGTGTCCTGTTATGGGAGGAGGTCCTATATTCAGGGAAACATGGTAGCAGTTCGAAAGCAAGAAATTGCAAGTAGATAAATAGGGACCACTTTGGTGGGAAGGTAACAGCGTTCCGTGCGCTTTGGTGACTGGTTGTGCCTGCCACATGACCACAGAAACGTCTGCTGAAGCAGACAGCACTGCTCTTCGGCTTTGAAACAGAGATGAGCACTGAACCCTAGAGTCGGATATGACTGGCTTTCAAGCAAGGGAAGCCTTTACCTTTTACAGCTTAGGAATACTTTCTGAGCTTTATGGTCCCCTATGTCCATATTTGCCAATATATACTAATGTCAACCCAGCATTCTTAGCTGAGATGTTAGTTACATCTCCTCCATTCTATTTACCACTTTTGTCTAACAGTATGATTCAGTAAATGCATAAATTCCCATGGTGCTTTTTTAAGAAATCAGCTTTATTGCATTTTTTTAACAGTACAGTCACTTTGACTGAGAATGTGCTATGATGGGATTTAATGCCAAGATGTAGCTTGTCTGCATGTTGCTATGTGCTATGAATTAAGGTAAAGGTAAAGCAGGTTGTGGGCAAAATGCTAATGGCCTTGTGAACCTCCCAGAGAGTGCATTAAGTGCTAGTGGGCACTATATAAGTGTAATTGCTAGGTCACCCTTATTCAAAAGCCATTCGTATGCGATTCTAGGGTTTAGTGTGCATCTCTGTTTACAGCCAAAGAGCCAGCACCGTCTGCACCAGCAGACCTTTCTGTGGACATATGGCAGGCATGAGTAGACACCGGAGTGCACAAAATGCTGTTACTTTTCTTGCTTTCAAACTGCTACGTTGGCAGGAGTGGGGACAGAGAAGGAAGCTCAGTCCATCGTGCAGCACTCAAGTCTCGAGCTGTTGACCTGCTGACCTTCCAGTCATCAAGTTCAGCATCTTAACCACTAAGCCCCCACAACCCCAATAGTGCTCTTAGAACTATTTACATACGAGTAAACAAATTTTGTGTTTATTCTGGAAATAAGCATTGAGGTAAAAGAGGGGGGAAATGTACTCATTGCTTTAAGCAACCCATTCAAAGACAATGCAGGAGAAAAAACAGTCCACTTGGTCACACAAGTTGGCTAATGCGCATATATTAGCTGGTAGCTGTTCTAAGGCCCCATGTGTGGCTACCTCCCAGGAAGGGAAAATAGCAATTGCTAAGTGACTTTCTCACAGAAGGAGGAAAGAGAGCAATTTGCATAACAAGTAGTCACTTGGAAGAGTCAAGAAGGGACAAGTTACCAGAAGCCCACCTGTCCATCCATCTGTTTCTAGACCTCTCACTGTTCACTGTTGCATGCACTCTTCCTTTATAATATTCTCGACTCTCTGTGTTCCTTGTACATAACACTGTAGAGTTAATGGCACAAAAAGAGGAAGGAAGAAAAACAGCTTATGAACAGACTATTACTAGAAATCAAAAAGTGTTTGAACTGAAGCACAAGAACAGAAATCATCCCTCTCCAAGCTCGCTCGCTCTCTTTCTGTGTGTGTGTGTGTGTGTGTGTATGTTTGTGTGTTATCCCAGTTCTCACAGCAGTAGAGAGATTCTACAGGATTTACTTTTCTGGAAGAAAAGAACACTAGCATCTTACAGTGTTTTGTCATAACTGTTGGTTTATAAATATGGATATTTAGCTTGAGGCTCCGTTCCAGGAAGAGCTTTATGGCAAGAACAAACATTCTTGAGGGTGCACAAGAGCAAAACCAAACTGGAAGATGGAGGAAGAAGCTCACCGGACAAGGGACAACATTAAAGGATGATATAGCCAAATAATTCAACCTCCCCTACACCACTTGGAAGACCCTGAGTAGGCTGAGGGTTGGAGTTCCTGAATGCAAGACCAACATGTTCAAGTGGGGCGTGCTGGTTAGCAACAATTGTTGTTGTTGTTCAGTCGCACAGTCGATTCCGACTCTTTGCGACCCTATGGACCATCGCTCTCCAGGCACCTCTGTCCTCCACCATCCTCCTTAGTCCACACAGCCCCGTGCCCATTGTGTCTACAATACCATCTAGCCATCTCATCTTTGGCCGTCCCCTTCTTCTTTTGCCCTCCACCTTCCCCAGCATCAAGGCCTTCTCAAGTGAATCCTCTCTTCTCATTTGATGTCCAAAATACTTCAACTTCATCTTTGTTATTTGTCCTTCTAAGGAGCACTCAGGGCTAATCTCTTCTAATATTGACCTATTTGTTCTCCTCGCTGTCCAGGGGACTCTCAAAACTCTCCTCCAGCACCACATCTCAAAGGCATCTATTTTTCTTCGCTCAGCCTTTCTAATGGTCCAGCTCTCACAGCCATACATTACCACCAGAAATACCATTGCTTTGACTATGCGGACCTTTGTTTGCAGTGAGATGTCTCTACTTTTCACTATGTTCCCCAGGTTTTTCATAGCTTGTCTCCCAAGAATCAGTCACCTTTTTATTTCATGGCTGCAATCCCCATCTGCAGAGATCTTGGATCCTAAGAAAGTAAAATCTGTTACTGCTTCTACTTCTTCCCCATCTATTTTCCAGGGACTTATAGCGCCTGTTGCCATTATCTTGGTTTTCTTGATATTGAGTCTCAGGCCAGCTTTTTCACTCTCCTCCTTCAACCTAATCAGGAGCTTCTTTAGGTCTTCTTCACTTTCTGCCATTAGGGTGGTATCGTCTGCATATCTCAAATTGTTGATGTTTCTCCCAGCAATTTTGATCCCATATGGTGATTCCTCCATCCCTGCATTGCGCATTATGTGCTCTGTGTATAAGTTGAATAAGCAGGGTGACAGAATGCAGCCTTGTCTTACTCCTTTTCCTATTCCAAACCACTCCGTCATTCCATACTCTGTCCTAACTGTTGCTTCTTGACTCATGTACAGATTTCTCATGAGACATATGAGGTGTTCTGGTATTCCCATCTCTTTAATTACTTGCCACATTTTGTTGTGGTCCACACAATCAAAGGCCTTGGTGTAGTCAATGAAACAGAAGTAAACTTGTTTCTGGTATTCCTTTGTTTTCTCCATGATCCAATGTATGTTGGTAATGTGATCTCTGGTCCCCCTGCCTTTTCTGAACCCAGCCTGCACCTCTGGTAGTTCTCTTTCTACATGCTGCTGTAGTCTATCCTGCATTATCTTGAGCATCACTTTGCTGGCTTGTGGGATGAGCGCAATTGTTCGATAATTTGAACATTCTTTGGCATTGCCCTTTTTTGGGATTGGGACATATACTGATCTTTTCCAATCCTGTGGCCACTGTTTCGTTTTCCAAATCTGCTGGCATAAAGCATGTAGTAGCTTGATTCCATCATCTTTTAGGGCTTTGAAGAATTCAACTGGGATACCATCATATCCACTGGCTTTGTTATTCACTGTGTGAATGTAGAGAGATGCAGAATCGGGCTCATTTACTGGTCTGCCGATTGCTACTGGAAACATGCACCGATGAGGACTTACATTTGACCAACAACAAAGCCAAGAAAGTGGCTTCAATTTGTCAGTCCAGGGTTTGATCGAGACATGAAAGAAGAATAAGTCTGAAGAGATAGAGGTACAGTGTGGGAGACCGGGCAACCATCTGAAGCATCATCCATTCCCGAATAGCAAATCTGTTTGTGGCTAGATGGACACATGGGCACCTCCCTCGTCTGGCTAGCTCCAACACATCTGCTTGCTCTCCTGTTTATGTTTCCACTCTAGCTACGTTTCCCAAGCCCACAGCTAAACAGCTGTAGTGTTGTCCCAGCGAGTAGCCACCAGCTGTCATTGCATCCTGAAGCTTTTATACAACTTCATCCAGTTCTAGAAACATCAACTCAGCAGTGCTGTCCATTAGACAAGAGTCAGGAGAAACCCTGCCATCTTTCCATTGTACCACATCTATCAGAATTTGTATTGTGACTTTCTAAGCAGCAAGGTGAGCCTGGCCTTATTCCATAACTTCCTCTTTAGGAAGAAATCTAAAAAAATACAAAAAGAGTTTATGAGTTTGTTGTGTCCAAGCGTTATTTATTAAAACTGCTATGAGCGCCGTAAAGTCTACGGTGCAATAGCGCACCTTTTGCAAAGGCACCAATTTCAAACTACTGTCAAAATAGCTGATTCGTCAATACAAACTTCCCGCTTCTCCGGAAGCCCGCTGAAATGTATCCACCTGTGTAACTGCCATTCTCAATGTATATAAGCTGGCCACCTTGTACATGTTCCCCAGTCCAGTATCTCTGAGCTGAATAATAAATCACTTGTGCTTGACCCAATCCTGCTGGTCAGAATACTTCTTAAGCACCGGACTCAACAGAGTTCCAGTTATATCAGAAGTTTCACCGAGCATTCCTGTTTATTTTCCACAGAATCAAAGCATCAAGTCTCACCCTGGGCGGCAATGCTACCACCAATGGCTACTGCAACTCATTGGTCTCCATGTGTTTGCCACAACTGTCCTGGGGTGCCAAAGCCAAATGGCATCCCAAGCTACAATTCCAAGGGAAATAGGGTGGCATTGCCAGATTCTCATTCTCTCTCTCTCTCTCTTTGTGACAACAGGAATGTTTACAGCAGGCCCAGTGACAGCTGTCTCAATGCCACAATTATTTACAAAACGTTAGTTAAATTACTGATAGTTGGCACCGTGAAGGGCAGACTTAGTGAGAATAGACTAACAACTCTCCGGTGACTTACAAAGTGAGAGGAAGGCTTCTTCCCTTAGATCATTCTCTATAAATTCTTTGTTTTAAACTCCCCTTTAACAATTTTCTGTTTCTTGGATGCATGCACATTTCTTCACCTTCAGGCCCTGAACCATGCTGCTGAATCCGCTTCCCTCCAAGAATATAGAGGAATGCCAGGCTTTAAAATGGAGTCAACGCAGCTCTTGTTACAAGCTGCTCCACAAGCTGTCACTCCATGCTAATCCGAGAGAGCTGTTTACACAGAGTCCTGCTTTGCCATTGCTGTTCTCATTCAGGCACTGAGTTAAAAAAAAAATCAGACCCTGAGCAGAGCTATTTCAGCTGCAATTGCATAAAACAGCTACAATCCAGAAAACAACTAAAAACGTTTTGTCTGCCATTCTCAAGGCCTTCTGGACTCGAACCAGAAATGCCAGTTGCGAGCCATCTCCCAAAACCAGATCTGGTACAGTTACTACAGTTACACATGGAAGAACTGATGTAAAAAAAGTGATGTTTAACCTAAATAATTTCAATCAGAAATCTTCCACTGCAAAACATAACACTCTGGCTGAAATCCTGTCACTTAGTGCAGCAAGTTTCACAAGAGTAGCGCTCCCTGAATCATTGGACCAGATGGAGGAGTTGACTCTCCAAATCGCCATTGATGCTACTGCAACTTACTCCACCAAGGAACAAGATTTCAGGCACTGAGTTCTTTGTGTATACCTTTACAAATGATTTCCAACAGCTACACAGATTTTCAACATTGAGACTGTACAGTAAAATGTCCATTGAACAAAAAAATACATGTAGAAATGCATATTTAATTGGATGCTAATACATGATCCTTCATTGTGGAGCAATAAAATGAATTTAATCAAGGGAGGCAACAATAATCATAATTCATAATAATGCATCAAGGAGACCCACAACACAGAATGTATTTATGGGTGAACATGCACAAAGTGATGAGCACAGGAAATTCATTCATCCCTAATCAAAACTAGGTTTCTAGTCAACATGGCCATTCAGAATGATGTATTTCCCCATTTTCCCCCTGGAAAAAAACCCTTCCCAGAATGCAACAGCAAAGATGACCATTAGCTCTTATTACTCTAAGCACATGTCACGAGTGCTTAAAGAACAGCCTGACCTACCAGTTTATTTTGTTCATTAAACCCTTAAATGAGCTGGATTTTGGGCTATTGGAAGGACCATTTGCTTCTGTATGACTACATGCCTGGCTATCAAGACTGCCTTTCTAATCCCTGCTTCAGAGCATGCACACATCCTTCTGAAAAGTGATGGACAGAGTTGCAATGCAGAGTACTTTACATTGCAATGTCATGTCCTTAGATTTCTTTACTCCCATACATTCGCCTGGCACACATTCTCTCTGTAACATTATGCAACCATGTATGCAGTGGCTTAGTGGTTAAGATGCTGAGCCTGACAACCAGAAAGCCAGGAGGTCAGCGGTTTGAGACACAAGTGCTATGCGACGGAGTGAGCTCCTGTCATCTGTCCCAGCTCCTACCAATGTTACAGTTTGAAAACAAAAAATTGCAAGTACATAAATAGGTACCACTTCAGCAGGAAAGGCAACAGCATTCTATGTGCTCTAGTGTCTAGTCATGATGGTAACACATCCAAGGAAATGTCTGCAGATGCAGACAGTGCTGGTTCTTTGGCTGTAAATGGAGATGATCACCACTCCCTAGAGTTAGACACAATTGGCTTTTGAGCAAGAGAGACTCTGACCTTTGCTTATGTGTTTTTATGTCGTATGCTTGAATATTTCCTTTTGTTTCTGCATGTGGTAAACTGGACTGTGTGAGAGAGTTCTATAACATCAACTTCTGCATGGACAAGGGACATGCATGCTAATTCTTCTGTGGAACAGTCCCACCTCACACCTGCCTCCGTAAATGGGACACTCAACATGTAAAATATTTACCTGTTGACCACAACTCCTAGAAGCCCCATCATTGCAGTGAATTCCAGACCTTGGGAAATTTATTTTTCTGACTTGGGGATTTTGTGACTTGTAGTTCCAAAGGTGCCCCCACCCCCACCCCACATAACCCTTGGCTTTATTCCAGGATCTCATCCTGAACATTGAAAAGTCATCTTTCTGATGGGGATTGACCACAGGGAACCATGCAAGATAAACCACATTATCCCCAGATCAGAAAACTCCACTCTACTATGCAGTACAGGATTTTTTTTCTAAATCAATCAATCAATCAATCTGGTTCTCCAACCTCACCCCCAATCCCATTCATCCTTTGTTGTTAAAACTTAAAACACTCAGCAGGAAGCATCTGATCCAAGAGGCATCAGATCTATAGGCACAACATTCCCAAAGATGGTTTGCAAGGTGTATTTAATCTGTCGATCTTAGTGTGAGTCCTAATGATTTTATAAAACTCCCATTGAGGTTGAGACAATCAAATTCCGAGCAGAGATTTAAGCAATTGTTCTCAAAAATCCTAAGGGAGTTGTTCACCAAGAAATATTCAAATCCAACACGGTTTATCATTTGGTTAAAGTCATAATTTTTCAGATGAACCCTTCCTCGCTCCCTCTGGTTTGGTGACTGACTGTGTTTAGGGATATGGGGAAATCTTATCAGTGTTTTACTAGAGAACAAGAAAGTGCATCTCATCACAGTGACTCAGCCTGCTCAGAGTGGCAAAGTCTCCCAGGAGAGGTTTCAGTGGTCATTGGAGATAAAAAAGGTCTTCCTTCCTTGGAAGCCAGTTGTGTCCTACTCAGGGTGGGTGAGGGCAGTGCAGATCTTCATTTACAGCCAAAGAACCAGCACTGTCTTTGTCTGCA
The DNA here is from genome assembly GCA_035047345.1 of Bradypodion ventrale. Lineage (NCBI taxonomy): Eukaryota > Metazoa > Chordata > Lepidosauria > Squamata > Chamaeleonidae > Bradypodion > Bradypodion ventrale. Next base: position 31,396,673 of record JAWDJE010000010.1, on the reverse strand, counting down.
GAGGCTTCCTGTGGTCATGGGGCAGATGTAGAAGCACATGGAACACTGTTACCTCTCCTGCTGAGGCAGTACCTATTTATCTACTAGGTAGGCAGGAGCTGAGACAGACAATGGGAGTTCACTCCATTGTACAGCACTCGGGTCTCAAACTGCTGATTGGTCAATCTTCTGGTCGTCAAGCACAGCTTTTTAATCACTAGTAGCCACCTGTCACTGAAGATAAACGGAGGGCTTATTTTGACATTTCACTGTGTGGATGTAGTTGCCTTGAAGAAGTATAACTCCTGAAGGATAGTTTTGTCATTTTGTAACTGTGATCTCATATAGCTGGTCTCTCAGTATCAGTCCCAGCCTCTGAAGTTTGTTTGCTTTCAGTATTCTTATCCTGGTCAGAAACTATCAAGGCAACTGAGAACATTGCATAAGTACTACAAGGATTTACAGAAAGGATGAAGTAACTCTGTGTGGTAGCCATATCCTATTTTGCTAATCCTTATTAAGGGAATTACCAGAGAGTAATGGCAAACTATGGGTGGTCACTACTTTCAATTTCACATCATGTTCTCTACAGCGCTAGAAATATTATAATTTGAAGATGTGGCGAGACAACTTAAATAGCAGCTTCTCATATCGAGCCATTCAAGGTTTTGGAAAAGTTTATTTTTTCTTTAACTGAAAGTCCCAGATTCTCTTAGATGATGTGGTTATTGGTTATATTTGTCATTTGGATTTGATGTCAAACAAAGTAATTTTTCCAACTTCTGCTTTGGAACACAGAGCAAAATAATATGTGGCATGCTTCACTAGATATCAGAGTGCATGGAACACTGTTAACTTTCCTGCCAAAGTGGTACCTATTTATCTACTTGTAATTTCTTCCTTTAGAACTGCTAGGTTGGCAGGAGCTGGGACAGATGACAGGAGCTCACTCCTTCACATAGCACTAGGGTCTTGAATTGTTGACCTGTGGACGACCTTCCGGTCGTCCACATCTTAACCATAAGCCACTGCAGCCCTTCATAAACACACATGCCTGCTAACAATTCCAGAATTCTGCTTCCTTATTGTACTACATCTTTCTAATCCATAGGTAAATTGATTCCTTCCAGTGTTGCGGAGCTCAGAAATGTTATTCTTTTTAACCACAACCCCCAGACACCCCTAACCATTATGTCTACTCGTCTCACCCACCAGGGGAGATCCATCAAGTTATATACAGTCTACTTGCAAGACCAACATGCTCAAGTGGCAACTGCTGGCAGACAACAACACACTGTGTGAATGTAGAAATATACAGAATCTGGCTCATGTACTGGTCTGTCAGTTACTGCCAGAAATGTGCACTGATGAGGATTTAAGTTTGGGCAATGACAAAGTGCAGATAGTGGCTTCATATTTGAGTCCAGGGTTTGCCCAGAAGATTTACAGTGTGAAAATGGAATTTCCACATGGTCTGTTAAGAGAGCCTCAGACACAGCCTTAATTCCAAATACACTCTGCTTGCATCTAATCTTTATTTTTCCTTTTTTCTTAATTGTTCCCAAATCTTTACCATGCATTTAAAAGTTACAACAATCCAGTCCTGACCTTGAGAGAGTCATTGTTTTAGTTATGCCTTCTCGTTCATCACACAGAACTCTGATTTCCTCTGGAGTAGATGCAGGAAAACACATAAGTCTCATGGCCAAAATGCATGCATCAACAGAGAAGACGAATATTCAAGCAGGCAGGCAGGACACCGAACACAGAACAAAGTTCCAAAATCCAAATGGATAAACTGTGTACGGTTGTTGTCTTTCCGCCATTCTGGGCCCTGTGTGTGACTGATAAAAGAGACACAGGTGTTTGGGCTGTTTATGGTTTGGAAGCGTAGACTTGGTCAAAATTTCTCATTTCTGAAGAGGGGAATAAATGCAATATTTCACCAGCTGCTCCTGCTGGAATGAATTTCTACCTGCATGTGCTCTGTTATCCATCAGTGGAAATGGTCTGCCTTGTCTCTGTTTCAACACCGTTGCCAACCATACGCATCACAACAATCAACTCAATAGGTTTGGCCTGAAGCAAAACAGGGTTGCTCTGAACCACTGTTTTGGAACATGGTTTATGCATACCTTATGCTTATCCCAGTGTAGCTGCCATCTGCTCCCATGATACAACAGAGATAGGCTGTATTATCTCTTGCAAATTCACACGGGATTATGTCTAATCACTTCTTAGTGTCAGTCAAGAAATTACTTCACTGTCTAAAAGCCTCCTCATCTGTCGAAGCATGCCCTTCTTCTCCAGGATGTCTTAAGGGCGGAACGGTCCAAATTTCAACTAGCTATCATCTTCTCCAGAATGTCTTAAGAGTGGAACAGTCCCGATTTCAAATAACTATCTTTAGAGTCCAATCCTGTACTCATGCTCATTCCATTCAGTGGGACAGATTAAGTGGCTTTGGAGTAGTACAATCACAGGAATCAGAGCCTTATCCTCACATAATCTTGGAAATTCCTCTAAATCTGCAAGCTTAGAATATGGCCACATGCCAAGACCCATCATATCACAAGTCTTGATGCGTTCGGAAACCTTTCTGTCACACTAATGAGGATCCATCTGAAATTAACCACTTCCTATCCTATTCATTTCAATTGGAGGGTTAAATTTATACCCATCGTCCATTGATGAAACTTACTTTAAAGGGCTTAATAATTGTGTGGGACTATTCCAGGCAGGACCTTCCACTGAAAGCATTTATAAAGACACTAAGGTCAACTATGAATAGAATAATCACAGTTGAGACTAGTCAGAATATATTAACGTTGAGTAAAAGAAAAATGTAACCACTGAACAACAGAGCTGTTGGGTTAAATCTATTTGTTAACCCCAGCTTGAGGAGGTCCATTAAATCAATGAAACGTACATCAGCATTGATTTAACAAGTCCCATTCATTCGGTGTTTCAGGTTAACTATGGATTTTGCCCAGAGGATACTGGAAAGCAATAGCCAAGTAGGCAACAACTACACCCACATGAGGGACTGCGGTGGCTCAAGTGGTTAAGATGCTGACCTCGCTGAATAGAAAGCCAGAGTTCTCGGGTACTGCATGATGGAAGGTAAATAGCATTCTATGCACCCTGGTGTAGAGGCATGCTTGCCACATGTCCATGGAAACATCTGCAAATGCAGGCAGCACTGGCTCTTTGGCTATAAACAGAGATGAACCCTAGAGTTGGATACAACTGGCTTTCAATCAAGGGTGACCTTTACCTTTTAAACCAACATGAGTAGGTGCAGTCTACCTGGAGCTCTGAAAATTAGTAGCAGGCCTCTTAAAAGTCTACAACTATTCTTAAGTCACTGCAGTGTTAGTTCAAAAGAAAGAGGACATATAATTGGGACCTTTCTCCTGCTGTAAAAATGATTATTTAGAGACCTAAATAACAGCCATCTATGACAGAAGCCATCAAACATATTCTCAATTGATATTATTGAAGGAAGTTTGAGTTTCCTCATCCTTAGTCAAATCTCATTGAGTTTCTGTTGCCGGAGAGTTACAGACTCGGCTTTTGCCTTGCCAATCTAAACATTTCCACAGCTTCACTGAGTTTGCATTTTCCCTCTTTCATATTTATGTTGCTAGTAATGCTTTTACATTTCACACTGGGTACGTTTTCTTCTTTCCAAACAGCATGATACACTACCTTTAGGATGCAATCCTCATACTCACTTTCCTGAGAGTAATCCCTTCTGAACTGAGTGGGTCTAAGTTCTAAATAAATGTCAGTGACATTTTAACAAAGAAAATGAAAGACTGGGGGGGAAAAGGGGGGGTGAGAATGCACCAAACAATAAAACTATTTTGAAGGGTAAAGCTAGCCTGCTTCAGTAGTGCCGCACAAGAATGCAACACTGATTTTTTGCTGGCAGAGCAAACCAATTCAGTCAGCTCTGATCTCTGCCAATGTCACCAATGTCAGCAGTCAAGATGGTCTACAAGATTCTCTCTTGTGCTCACTAGTTTAATAACTCACTAGATAAAATACCCAGCCTTGACAATAGCTTAGTGTTTGGGTGAGAAGTGCCAAACTGATGTTTATATTCCCACAAAATGTTTTCACCTTTCTTACTGAAGCATTAGCTATTTATCTACTTGCAATTTCTTGCTTTCAAACTCCTAGAATGGCACAAGCTGGGACAGAGACTAAGTTGTGCCGCACTCGGGTCTCAAACTGCTGACCTGCGGACCTTCCAGTCGCCAAGTAAAGTGTCTTAACCACTAATCCACCACAGTCCAAGGGAGGAACAAAAAACAGAAGATTTGGGAATGCTATGGAACTGCCACCTACCAAGCCCCAGGCCTAGAACTAGTTCAAATCATGTTATTGCTTGAAATACAGATGCCATACCCAATCACAAGTAAAGGGGGAAAGTAGACTAGCAGTTGAATTTTATTTCAGTACTGACAATAGAACAGTGTTTTCCTTTTCCTGAGGACAGAAGAATAGTTGCCTGTCCTAAACTCCCCAAAGCTCTGAGAGAGGAATGACCAGAGCAGGTGTCCTCAAAATTGGCTCTCAGGGTGTTATTGTATTGGACTTAAACTGATAGAAACCCTGATCAGCAGGTGTACCCCCGTTTGGTCACCGCCCCTCACTTGTTCCACCTGGTGCATGGCACATTAGAATAATCTAAAGTGCAGCGCACCAGGCAGATAAAATAATAATAAAATTATTATTTGCACCCCAGGGTGCCAGAGGCAAGGGTGTACCAGGATGAATCCTCCTGTCCCAGTAGCCCAGCCCATGCCTGGAAATGAATACCTACCATGTTGGGGGCAAAATGCTAATTAACGTGTGAATGGCCCAGAGAGTGCACTAAGTGCTATGGAGTGGTATATAAGTGTGATTGCTTTGCTTCATCTACAACTCAGAGAATAGAAGAATAAGAGTATCAAGAGACTGCTATTATGACCTTTGGCAGTGACATCCCCAGAAACAATACAATACGAATAAGAAAAGAAAACATAAAGGAGGGTGGAAAAGAAAGGCAGACTCCAATACACCATAATAGAATCCTGACGTAGCCATAAGAACACAAACATTTAATTGTGCACATACATTCAGTCCTAATAGTGCAACTAAGTTGTGCGTTTTTAAAATAGGAAAACAGGCAAGGCCGAAACAATTTACCGCACCGGTGAAATCTCTCACTTCATACTGCAGCTTAAAACACGCTGAGAGCAGCTGCTAAATTTTATCGCCTTCACTTTCAAAGATCCTCCCCTGCACTTCAGTGGTTCGAGAGTCTTGGATTTTATTCTGAATTCCTTTTTAATTTCCTTTCCTTCTGCAGTGAGCTTTTTTTTAATTTGTGATATATATATATATATATATATATATATATATATATATATATATATATATATATATATATATATATATATATATATATATATATATATATATATATATATATATATATATATATATATATTGTCCCAGGTTATGTCTGGCCGGACATCCCACTATGGTAATGGAGTAGACTGTACAGCCATTGACGCAACACCAAGTGTTGGGTTGGTGGTAAATAACCTGACTCCCTAACAGGGCCAACGGTTATGGGCAGATGAGCCCCTTTAGGTGGGGTGATGGTCCCCCTCAGTGGAGGAAATGCCACTGGAAACCAATGGCAAAATGAGCAGAGGAGGAACCACTTCACTATTCTGATTCCCAACAATCCTAGAGGCAGAAGAGGCCATGCCAGATGGACTATCTGTGAAGGCTCACCTTGTTAATATCCTCAAGGCTGTGGCAGTCCATTGGAGTCCCAGTGTTAAATCCTGCATGCCTCATTTCATACGTGCTGCAGGAGATGGCTCCATGATCACAGTGTGTGGGTCACTTCTTGGCAAGTTTGGATCCACCTTAAACAAATTCATGCCAATGGCATTTTTCCTGTTTGTTACATCCATCAGCTGTGAAAAGGGTTTTCAGGAAAAAATGTATACTTGGACACGAGTAGCAGCTAAGCTTATATCTTATTTGGTCAATATTTACACATTTGTCCTAGGTGTCCATGCTATTAAAAAAATCACTAGCATCAGTGAGTAATGCAGAATTATTTTCAATCTCCAGATTGGAGGTAGAAACAATTCTGTAACAAACCACAGAGCTCTGCAGAGCTATAAAGGGAAACAACCTCCTGGCCAAACTACAAGGACTCTGGCTTTCCACCGACATAAACTGCTTTTCAAAATCCGTGCATATCACAGTCTTTTCTACTTCAGACCACTTTCATCTGAGCTGCTTCTTTCACTGTCATCTCTCTATTCTGCTGACTTTTCCAATTCATCAATAAACTGTTTTTTGTTTTTTTTGCAGGGAGAGACGTAAAATAAACCATCCTGGAGCCACCAAGTGAACCTAGAGACTTGGAGCCACTGCTAGCAGTCTTCTCTTGGACAATACCTGCTGCTAAATATAGCAGGCACTCTCACGTTGACTCGCTTCAAAGGAGGACCCATAAGAGAACCAGCTATGAGGAGAGTGAAGTCCTTACAGATGGGACATTGGAGCAGGTGAAGAAAAGACTCCTGCTACTAGTAATTATTTTCCTGATCAGCATGTCTGGGAAAGAAGTGGAGTGTGCAGTGAAATAACTTTCCAAATGCATCTTGCCTTAGATCTAGCATTTAGATACAACCCCCAAAATGAAAGGAATTAAGGTTTCCCTTGCTCGAAGGCCAGTTGTATCCGACTCTAGGGTGCAGTGCTCATCTCTGTTTCTAAGCCAAAGAGCCAGCGCTGTCTGCTTCTGCAGACGTTTCCGTGGTCATGTGGCAGGCATGACTAGACACCGGAGCGCACTGAACGCTGTTACCTTCCCACCGAAGTGGTTCCTATTTATCTACTTGCAATTTCTTGCTTTCGAACTGCTAGGTTGGCAGGAGCTGGGATGAAGACGGGAGCTCATTTCCGTCCTGCAGTACTCGGGAATCGAACTGCTGACCTTCCGCTTCCCAGTCAGTGTCTTAGTGACTTGAGCCACTGCAGTACCCTATCTATCTTTCACTTTATCTGGGTTGTTTCTGTTTTGCTCATATATTTTTTTCAAATTCTCATTTGGAGGTAATTGAATGCTAAGCTAATATAGCAATAATGGTGATAATGTGATCTAGTATTAATCCTTCCATGGCAGAGTGGGGTTAATCCTTACAGGGTGATCGTCCCCAAGTGGATTAAAACACACTTTATCCATCTGGATGGAAGGCAGCAGCTACATCAATACTGGCCTCAGGTTGATGAGGACTTTGTGTGCCAAAAGGGCTCAGGACCAGAAAGTGACTTGTGGAACTGGATCAGTGGTACGGTGCTCATGCTGCAATGCAGAAGGCAGATAATAATTATTTTGTGTTAGAGATTACTCTGGGTTGAAAGGATTTTTTTCTGGAGAAGATGAAAGGCCACAACATTATATTCTAAAGACAGTCTTCATGGTTTATTGCCATGATGATTGTGTATATCCAGATATGGAGGAGGAGGAGGAGGAGGAGAATAAGAATGCCCAAACTTTTCATCCAACAGCCACAGGTCATTGTTCCACTTGAGTCTATGGTGAATGCATAGTACTGACAATTAGCTTAATTCTATTTTGCTCCCTTCCATTCTCTTTTGTCACAACACTACATGAAAATATAATGTCATTTCAAGGTAACTTCAATGGGGAGGCATCAGAGTTCTGGTCACATTCCCCCATTTTGCCTCCACTTGAGATCCAATTTCCTTAACGGATTTCATCCCTTGCAAAGGATACAGCAAAGGAAGAAAGCAATTCAGACCAAGTTTCATGAGCATGAGATCCCCTCCTCCGCCTAACTAGCATTCCTGCATGATTTCACAACCATTTCAGAGAAGGGTAGTTATTGCGTAAGGTTGGAGGATCTTTGATCTATGGCTCCTATAATTTTTTACCATTCACCATGCTTGCTTGAAGCGTCTGGATGCCAAAGTCTAAAATATCTGGAGGGTTGATATCTTCTCATCCTCACTCTAGTTCAGTGATGGCTAACATTGCCATCCAGGTGTTCTTGGACTTCAATTACCAGAAGCCCAAGTCAACACATCAGCTGATCAGGACTTCTGGTAATTGAAGTTCAAGAACGCCTGGAGTGCCAAGGTTCGACATCACTGCCCAAATTGCTTCAACCTGAAGATGTGGCTGTGCGTAATATGCAGATTGTGGCACACTGGTGATGAGAAATATTGCTTTCAAGATTTCTCAGTCATGCGCAAATCAACAGGGTCCCATGAGCGACAACCCCCACACATGGCCGGCCTCTCATGAGAAACAGGGTTTAAAAAAATTGTCTACTAGTGCAGAAGGAACATCTGAAATGCCAAGCCTTTTCAAAATGTAACAATCCACAGGAAAGTCAAGGAGGAGGAGAGGACGGAAGCAGGTCAGAGTTATATTTTTATAGTCCAGAGCTCTGAAATAAATAATTTCAGAGGATGAAAAATATCAGGCACTGAACTTTACGAACATCAAAATGAGATGAATATTTCATAGGAACGGCAAGCCACGAGCCTGAACCCTGGAAGGGAACATGAATACAGATCTGATAACAAGGATTCTGATGGTTGGACAAGAATAGAGGGAATAAGTCAGGGCAGGGAAGGAAATAGGGATGCAGGAACTGGTGATAGGAAGAAGCTAATCATACAAGACCCCAAAGGGGGTCACTTTGCATAGCAGCAAAGTCCTTTTACCTCCAGCACATTAACTTACAAGCAAAGCTAGTTTTTGCTGCATAGCTTCCGTTCTTTATTCATGGAATTTTACAGGAGCCAAACAGGCAATACTGGGAGCTGAAGTTGAAGCAAGTAACTTTTCCACATTCTATTTTTTACTTTGGGAGCACAGTATTGAAGGGAAAAAGGAAAGCTGCATAAGACCTTTTCTTTGATACTGCTATTAGACATCCTTTTGGACTACAGTGGCTTAGTGGTTAAGACATTGAACTTGACAACTGGAAGGACGGCAGATCAGCAGTTCAAGACCCAAGTGAGCTTCCATCTTTGTTCCAGCTCCTGCCAACTTAGCAGTTCGAAAGCAAGAAATTACAAGTAGATACATTCCCAATTTATGTGGGAAGGTAAACAACATTCCATGCACTCCGGTGTCTAGTCATGCCTGTGACATGTCCACGGAAATGTCTGCAAATCCAGACAGCACAGGCTCTTGGGTTATAAACAGGGATGAACACTGAACTGCAGAGTTGGATACGACTGGCTTACAAGCAAGGGTGACCTTTACCTTTACCTAAAATTCACAGATTGAAGAACCACCTTATGTTGAATCAGACATAATCTTTGAGCACAAATGGTGGGACTTTCATATTTACATAAGAACATAAGAACAGCCTTGCTGGAACAGGCCACAAGAGCCCATCCAGTCCAGCATTCTTTCTCACACAGTGGCTCACCATTTGCTTCAGGGTATTATTCTCAAGCAGATGCCTTCACCTGCTTAGGATTCCCTGGAAATGGCATTGAGAGATATCCTGCCTATCTCTCCAACCCGGAGGTTGTCCTTAAGTATCCATAATTATAGCCATTGATACCCGTGTCCTCCATGAACTTGTCTAATCCTTTCTTGAAGCTGTCAAGACTGACAGCTGTCACCACGTCTTCTGTCAGGGAGTTCCATAGACTAGTGATCCTCTGGGTGAAAAAAGTACTTTCTCTTATTTGTTTGAGAACTAGTACCCAAAAGTTTCGTGGAGTGCCCCCTAGTTCTAGTGTTGTGCGATAGGGAAAACAGTTTTTGCTTATCTACTTTGTCCACACCGTGCATGATTTTATAAAGGTCACCCTTGCTTGAAAGCCAACCGTTTCCAACTCTAGAAGGTGGTGGTCATCTCTGTTTGCAGCCAAAGAGCCAGTGCTGTTTGTGTCTGCAGATGTTTCTGTTGTTATGTGACAGGCATGACTAGATGCTAGAGTGCACAACACACTGTTACCTTTTCTGTCAAAGCAGTACTTATTTATGTACTTGCATTTTTATTTATTTATTTATTGCTTTCAAACTGCTAGATTAGCAAGAGCTTGGACAGACAACAGGCATTCACTCAGGTCTCTAACTGCTGACCTTCTGGTCATCAATCTCAGAATCTTAACTACTAAGTCACCACAGCAATATAGGCATAGGTCTAGGAAATCTATAAGCAAGATAAGATGCTGGACTATGCTAGTCTTGGACCATAATAAAATTGATTTGATTTTGATTTGAGATTTTTTTGTACTGTACTATCACTGAATGTGGAGTTATTTTTTCTGAAGCAATAAATGTATTTTTTCCCTATTTTTATCCCGCTATAGGTTCCAGAGTAGTAACTCCTGCTTTACAGCCATAAGATCACCATACCAGGCCATTGTAATTTTCTGGTAACGATACCAACCATTTTAATAAGCAGATTGCTCTTGTCTCCCTAGGTAGGTCAGCATTTTCCCCCTACAGTGGTCCATCAGACAATCTATTTGAAGCCCACAATCAGAACATGAGAGTAAGAGCCTTCTCCTATTGCTTCTAGTATTCAGTCCCAGCCCAGAAGATGCAAAAATTTAGAGAAGAATGTAAGGTAAGGTTGCCCTTGCTCGAAAGCTGGTCGTATCCGACTCTAGGGTTCAGTGCTCATTTTCTGGTTGTCTATTCCCAAATCCAACTTTGGAATTCAGGATGATGGCTTATATTAATCGTGGGCTATGTGGAGCCTTAAAGCTGTATGCTGAAGACACCAAGGTAGTTTTATGGGTCAAGGCTCCCAAGATCGATGTTTCACATTTTCAATAGGATGCTGATGGGTAGGTTGGTGGGGGCTGCATCACTTGTAGCACATACCTGTACTCTCTTATCCCCATACAACCACAACTGAAAGTGGACTTCTGGCTACTTTTTGTCCAATATTTTTGTTGCTGAGGGGAAATTTGTTGTATGGTGAAGCAGTTAGTGAGGTCTCTGAATTTCTCACAGCATAATATTTCCTGCCCACTCACTCAAAACCACCACTCTACCTTCTCAGATCAATAGTTCATCTAACTCAGTATTTCTGCATTGTTCACCAAGGTTTCATTCAAGAGCCTTTCCAAATTGACCTGGCAATGCTGGGGATTAACTCCCAAACTTCTTGTAAGCAAAACACAAGTTCTAAACTGTACTACAGCCTTTCTTTCAAGCTGGTGTTACTTCCAATGCATGGTACTACAGCCAGGATTGTTACATAGAGGGTGGGAGGGAGAGAGACTAGTCTGAAGTCCAGCTTACAAATAAATCAATAAAAATGCAATTAATAGAGCTGTACATCTGGGAGCCACCGGTCAACTCCCTGATTATGGCCACCAGAAAAAAAGGGGGGAAATGCAGAACAGTCATAACCATGGAAACAACTCCTAGGATATGTTTCCTAGTTTACAATTGCCCTTTCCCAACTGGCCGTGTAACCACGTATAGACAGCCCATGAATCAGGGCCAAATTCATATGCATGTGTGTGTGTGCATGTAACTGTGGATGTCTGCCACCACTGTTTATAGAAATCTTGATTCCCAGGCCTTAGCATTTTGAGCATATATAGTCTCTCTCTTTCGCTCGGTCTCTCTCTCTCTCTCATACATACACAAACATGCAGAAAAAGTTATTTAAAGGAGTGCAGATTCAAGGCATTTGCATGATGCTCCACCAGTCCAAACTGGTGTCAGCAGCTTCATAACTCTGAGGGGCAAAGCCATATGTGAAAGAGAGTGTTCGTGTATTTCCCCTGTCCAGTTCAACACAGGGCTTGTCCACATGAAGGCAAAAACACAGCATTTAGCACTGTTTCTTTCCCCTATGTTTTCCACTGCTCAGCTGCTACAAGGCTGAATTCAAGGATATCTGGACTTTCCCCTCTTCCTTCCTTGCATTCTTTAAACTCCTTGTCAGGTTTGTGTCTTTTTGAACCAGGCTTTGTTATGTGGGTGGGGAGGAGTTTAGCGCTACAGCACTTCCTATACAGTTCTCTCACTGTCAGTGGCTCCCAGTTCTAAAGCTTTTAATTAATCCTTGAATTAGCTTGAAGAATAGAGGTGTGAAATACAAAACTTCAACAAGGAAGGAAATTGTAAGGATTTCCTTCCACTAGAGCAGAGGTGCCCAAACTTTTTGGGCCTGGGGCCCTGAAACAGCTAAGCGGGCCAGATCACGCCACTGGAACAGGGCGTGTTTGTGCATGTGTGGTCATATTTATTTCCTGGTTCGTAGCAGACACTTCTGTGCATGTGTGAAAGGAGACATATTTACTTCCTGTTTTGGCACGGATGCTTCTGTGCATGTGTGAGCACGTCCGTGCCGAACCAGGAAATAAATACAGATGTTTTCTGCACATGCTCAAGGATGACTGCACCAAACCAGAAAGTAAATATAGCCACGCATCCGCAAACACACATGTGTGCGCATAGAAGCATCCATATTTACTTCCTCGTTTGGTGAGGGTGTCATGGGCCTGATGGAATGGCTTCAGGGGCCATATCCGGTCCACAGGCTATAGTTTGGCCTCCCCTGCACTAGAGAAAAGTTAAAAAAGGAAGCCTGAAAAATAGAATTTTCATGGCTTCTGTGGGGCACTGATACACAGGTATCAGCAAGCCCTGATCCTGTTGCTGACAAGCCACACTTACTCATGTTCATATCTTGCAATATTTGTGCAATGTGATTTTGTCCTATCATTGAAATATAGCCACTGTTTTGTTATTGCAATGGCTTCATGCACAAACATGTAGAATGAAATCACGCCAATACACAATAAATGCAAGAATGGATCTGGTGGATTGCCCAGGGCCATTTTGGTGGGAACTCCAAATATTGTGTACTGTTATGTGTTACTTCTCTCTTATTATGACAGTTGACTGGTAGATACATAACTACAGACATAGGTGACTCATGCCCATGTCTTGGGGGTCTTAGAACATAAGATGCCCCCTGGCATTGACCACAATCTGGTTTTCTGCTAGGAAGTTCCAGGGAGATTAGAGAAAGATTTGTAAAATATGTGTGTCATGACCAAGGTGACCTCAGGGAAGGCAAAGTATCTTTCAATGGCTTCCAAATCTAATAAAAGTACAGTAATACAAAATGTTTCGGGACAAGAAGGAAGTTTTGTAACTAATTCTTGCTTGCATAATTAAGCGGACCAATTTTTAGTGTGGACATGAAGCTCCCTGATTACATGATTTGTCACAATTCCACACTGATGAAGCTGTTTTGCATCTTTCTCCCACAAACTATAATTTCCCTAAAGATTATTCCAGAGGTACAAAAATATAATAAACAAGATTACAAAATATAGTCAAAGAAATATGGAAAATACAGTCGGACTCCAACTCTACCTGTTTTGCTGAAATAGCTTCTATTTTCGTTGGCCTGAGAAAGCAATGGTTCCAAATCTGATGGTGTTGGGTTTTTTAGACAAGTGTATAAAACAGAGGTTCCCAACCTAAGGCCTGGATCTGGCCCCCAGTGGCATTTCATGTGGCCCCCTATCCCTCCAAGGGCATTTGAGAAACAAAATGTCCACTCCTTTGAAGCTGTTGGGATGAAATGGCTACCCCTATAGTGCAGGCAGGGCAAAATGGCCATCCGGCCCTCAAAGCTGAGTGAGAGAGAGAGCGACCTGGCCCTTGGCTTGAAAATGTTAGGAACCCTTGGTATAAAATATAGATAACAAAATATGAACTAATCATGTTTAGCAATACTAAAATAAAATTAATGCAGAATATATTTTTATGTTTGTCATTATTTAACAGAGTGATCCAACACATAGTATTCTCATAATTAAGTCCTAATCTGTTAAATGATGCTAAATCTTGGATAAGAATGCTTGGGATTGTGGCCAAAACTGTGAATCTTGTTCACTTTTATATAGAAGTCCAACTTTATTTTTGTAGACTTAATCCTTAGTAAGTAGCTTTACTCTGGTTCTGGAAATAGCTATATAGTTATCACAACCAATAACCACCAACAGCCTCATCTTTGACAATATTCCTTTGTAAAGCTTTCTATTTTCTTACTCTTCATGCTTTTTGCATTACAGAACAGATGAACAATACCATAAATGAACAAAAGCAACTAGAGAGGACTTCACAGACTAATCTCACACCTATTATTGAATTGTGAGTCTCAAAATACTAGTATTGCTTCCTAATGCAGTGAGACTTACTTCAAAGTAAAGAAAAAAATATTAACCAAAATCATGTTGCTTAGAATAGTAAACAATACTAGAATAAGACCATTAAATGAATGGAGATTTTGTAAGTCAACTCCTCCATAAGTTCCATTGATTTAAATGAGCTTATTTTAACTGCAACTTACTATATTAAAGTAAGTGGTAGTCAATAGAATTTATGGGGGAATTGATTCATGACAAGTTCATTGGACCTACTTTAAAGCAATTTATTGCACTATGCAACTGATTTTTGGCCATTGGATAGATAGATAGATAAATATTGTCATTGTCCTGCACAGAACAGCGAGATGGGGGGGGGGGGGGACACATAACTACCCAACAAAACCTAAACAAAATACAACTATACAAAATTATCAACATACTCCCAGCCCACATATACACATTTAACCCCTAAAAGCTCTAAAACTCTAAAAACTCTAAAACTCTAAAAACTACATACAGAAGCTCCCTCATAGACTGCATTGCACTGTATTCAAAGCCAGAACCGCTTTTTGGGTAGAAACTATTTCTCAAGCGGCTGGTCCTGGTCTTTATGAGCCTATACCTTCTTCTAGAAGGCAGAATCTGAAAGAGATCATTCCCGGGGTGCGTACTATCTTGTGCAATCTCTAGAGCTTTCTTATAACACCTGATGGCATAGATTTGATCTAGAGTGGGAAGAGTACGCCCGATTATCCCCTCCGCAGTCTTTACAACCCTGGACAGCATTGTTCTTTCTTTAGCTGTACAACTCCCAAACCATACACACAGACCATAGGTTAACACACTCTCAATGGTACAGTGGTAGAAGAATGCCAACAGCAGGTCCTTTGAAAGATTGTTCTTCTTCCTGAGGATTGTCAAGAAGTATAACCTCTGCTGTGCTCTCTTCATCAAATCTTTGGTGTTTGCTCCCCATGTTAGATCATCCCTCAGCTCCATTCCCAGAAATCGAATCACTGAGACCTGTTCCACACAATTCCCTTCAATAATAAGTGACTGGATGTTCAATTTGCATTTTCTGAAGTCCATAATGATCTCTTTTGTCTTTTTTACATTGAGGAATAAATTGTTTCCCCTACACCACTCTGTCAGCATCTCAACCTCCTTCCTGTAAGCCAACTCCCCCTCCCCAGCAGTAATCAGACCCACCACCATTGTGTCGTCTGCAAACTTGATGATCTTATTACTGGGGTAACTGGGAACACAATCATATGTGTAAAGCCCAAACAGAAGAGCGCTCAGCACACACCCCTGTGGCATCCCCATACTTATACTGAGATCTGCAGAGACATGAGAGCCCATCCTGACCCATTGGGAATGATCTGATAGAAAATCTAGTATCCACCTGCATAAGCATGACGGAAACCCCAGATCTAATAATTTGGGCACCAGTATATGCGGAAGAATAGTATTAAAAGCAGAACTAAAATCTACAAATAACAGTCTCGCATAAGTCCCTTGTTTCTCCAAATGGGTCAGAACAGCATGTAGGGCCGTAGCCACAGCATCCTCCGTGGATCTCTTTCTCTTATATGCAAATTGACAAGGGTCAAGTCCAACTGGTAAATAAGCCATAATACGGTTCCACACCAATTTTTCAAAGCATTTCATTATGACAGGTGTAAGCGCCACAGGGCGGAAGTCATTCAGACTATCTATGTTAGGCTTTTTAGGCAGAGGTATAATAGTAGAGGATTTCAGACAAGGTGGGACAATGGCTTGGGCCAAAGACCGATTAAAAATCTTCATAAAAGTTTCTGCCAGCTGTTCTGAGCAGTCTCTCAGTGCCCTACCAGCCACTCCATCAGGACCCATAGACTTGTTCGCATTTATCCCTTTTAATATTCGCCTCACTTCTCCCTCTTCCACCCTGGCAACATTCCCTAAGGGGAGTAATGACGATGACTCTGGCAACACTGCTGGATCCACTGCTGGTGTCACCTCATATGGGGCGAAGAAGGTATTCAGCTCCTCCACCAGAGAAGCACTGCTCTCTACAGGCGATGAATTACTGGGTTTGTAGTCAGTAAGGTGCTGGATTCCCTGCCACACTTGCCTGGTGTCGTGACTACTCAGGTGATCTTCAATTTTTCCTCTATACACAGCTTTTGCCTTCCTTATACCCCTCTTCAGGTTCGCCCTTTCTATACTATACAATACCCGGTCTCCAGTTCTAAAAGCTAAGTTTCTGGCCTTCAACAGTCTCTGAAATTCACTCGTCATCCAGGGCTTCCTGTTTCGATACATGTTTACATGCTTTTCCCTGGTGACCTTGGCGGTGCAGAATCTAATTTAATCCAGGACCGTTGATGTGTAGGTCTCCAGATCTTAATTGTTAAACACATTCCAATTGGTCTCCTGGAAACAGTCCTGCAGCTATTGAGAGGCTCCATCAGGCCGTATTTGTATCGGGGCTTGTTTCCTAAGGGGTGTGTATGTTGGTGTCAAAAGAAGGGACACATGATCTGACCTACCAAGGTGTGCCAGGGGCTTAACCTCATATGCCCGTTTAATGTTCGTATACACCTTGTCAAGAGTATTCTCCCCCCTAGTTGCACATTTAATGTGCTGATGAAATTTTGGGAATACTGCCTTCAAGTATGTATGATTGAAGTCTCCTGTGATGATCAGCACGGCCTCTGGGTATTTGCTCAGTTTAGTATTGATGTTTTCATACAAAATATCCATGGTCATGCATGCATTTGCAGTTGGGTTACTCTGCACAAAACCTTCTATTTTGTCTTCTGTATGTACACCTGTTGCTACAGTGATTCTTCACTACAGTTGTCCTCCCTTTTGGGTCTCTATTTCTCTTTCTAAATAGGGTCACATATCTTGACCTGATTTTACTTTCAAAAAATGTGCATGTATATATGCACGGAACAGAAGTACACTCTTGGCATCTGTCGTGATCAATTTTACATTATAACCACCTTCCCAAATAGCACAAATTATTCAATTCAACCTTTGAGTCACACCTCTTCCATTACTTCCAGGCCCACGAAAAAAATTAAATATTCCATTAGGCATTCTTGAATTTTTAAAGGAAGGTAAAACTGTGGGTTACTCTAAATCTTGGTCCAGAGAGCTATGCATAGTTAATATAAGTTTTGTTTTCAAGTGCTACTGCTGAGTCACATGGATCTGCCTGAATCATGTTTCTGGAACAATAACAGTCTTCAATTCTAATCCAGCAAGGTCAACAACAACAAAATGGTTGTGAGATTTATAAGTTAAAAAACTGGGGTATCCAAAAGTCATCCAGCCTCACATATGTAGAAATTTTTTATTTTATAGATTAAAAGCATAATTCCAAGCACGTTTACTGATAAGAACATAAGGAGAACCATTTTGGATCTGACAAAAGGTCTATTTTCTACCATTGTTAATTAAGTGTATAAGTAGACTGCGCTAAGTGTGCATGGTCAAGAACTGGATTCGTTTGAATATTCTCACACAGGTTTTACTTCAGCAATTGCCTTTTCCTCCGTGAATATGTCTAATTCTAAAGTCTTTATTATTAGTCGCATCTTCTTAGACAAGTTCATGGAGGACAAGGGTATCAATGTCTATAATCATGGATACCTAAGGACAACCTCCGGGTTGGAGAGATAGGCAGTAAGTTCCATCTTGAGGTGCGCACCATGTGAATAAGCACTGTTTCTAGTATAATATGTGAAGAAAGCTATGCCAAGATCTACTTTTCTCCACATGTTGTTATAAATCTCAGTTCTGTCCCCCACAACTCAGGGGAAACTGGTAACTCAGAAGCCAACAAAACAGTGACTCCACTTCAAGGTTTCGTGGGACTTTTACAAGAGCTATCCAAAGTGCTGATAACCTTAGTCCATCACCTTAGACAGCTCCAACAAAGTATAAAGTAAATCCCACAATAAATCCACTGTCCCAACACCACAGAGACCAATATCACAGGGGACTTCCCACCCCCTTGATCATTTTGATAACAGTTTTCTATCACTTTCCAGCTCTACAATACCACCTCTTCCCTTTTTAAGGCGTGGCCATTAGAACTGTATACAGTATTCCAAACACAGTCTCACCGTTGTTTTGTATAAAGGCATTACGACATCATAATTTTTCCTTTACAATTGCTTTCCTAACAATCTCTAACACAGTATCACACAGTATCAGTTGACTGGTTGGTTAGCTGGTCTCAGCTACCCTATCATATCTTCCAGGGCTGTAGCCAGGATTCTAAATGTGGGTGGGTGAATATTTTTTCAGGTTGGGTAACAAAGCCTCTTTTCAATGCATTCCTATGGGAAACCACCGCTTGCTAGGGTGGGCAAACTGCTAACTCAGGGTGGACCAAGCCCACTCTGGGGCCCCTCTGGCTACGGCCTTGACATCTTCACCTGCTGATCAGGGCTTCTGGGATTTAAGAATAAGAACACCTGGGGCACCAAGGTTGGTCACCCCTGTCCTAGAGGGTCTACTCACAAGTAAGTGAGTTTAGAACTGCAGCCTACGATTGACTTACCAAACTTTATGGGGTACATAGAAAGAGCCTTCCCGAAGATTGCGGTATTTTTGAACCAAAATCGTGCATACCCTGGGCAACAGCAACCGTGTTGTGCTGGCTAAACTTTCTCCCACTTGGTCAGGATCTATGGGATGAATTAACCAAAACGTGGCTTCACTTGGGCAGTTTAAAGTCTGAACTAGACATGAAAGAAGACCAAACTTTCTTTTCTTCTGAAAGATCCTGAAAAACTGTCATCTTCCCAAGAGGGTCAAAGGGAGTCGACACCCCCAACAATCTTTTGGGGGAAAACATGATGTGACATTTGTCATATAGTTATAAAGTTTTTCCCCCTCCTGTGGAATAGCAGCTTAACATTGTGTATATAGGTTACCTAACTTTCACTCTGTTAACATGTTTCTCTGCTTGGCAGTCCAAGAAGGAAAATGACATCAGGCCTACTGCCAATGCATGGTCGTTGCCCTCAACCTCTTGTCGAATTGTTGTCCTTCCTCCTACTAGCAGAGATCTTTGCCCTCTCTTCTCATCCCAATGTGCTGTCAGTGTCATTGTCAAAAGCTATGCAAAATATAACCAAGTTAAGGATAGAATCAGGAGAAACAATATATACTGTATATATGTTCCTCCTGATCCTATATATTTGCAGGGGGAGCACTCTGACAATGGGCTGACCTTTGCGCTCAGTTTAAACCAGGCTTCCTCAACCTTGGCCCTTCAGCTGTTCTTGAACTTCAATTCCCAGAAGCCCTAGTCAGCAGGAGTGTTGACTTGGGCTTCTGATATAATTGAAGTCCAAGAACAGCTGGAGGGCCAAGGTTGAGGAAGCCTGGTTTAAAGGCACACAGATGATAAACACTAACAATCCTTCCCCTTCCCAGACAGAGACACATAGACAGTGCACTGCCTCTCTCTCCCCAAAGGTCCCTATACCCCAGGCCACCAACACATTTTAGACAGAGGCAAAATTAGAGCTGAGAGCCCATAAATGGTGCGGAGAAGTGGCCGAAGCAATCTTTCTGTTTTCTGTGAAATCAGACTTCACAGGTGTCTCTGCTTTAAGTCCTGAAGACCCAACAAAGTAAATTATTCTGAAATACCCAGAGCCCATGCAGTGACTCTCAAGGCATTGACTAAGCCATGGATTTTCCCTCTCCCAGTCATCCCTCTCCCAACCAAGAACTACAAGTTCATCCAGCATTGATAGAACCTTTACGATGTGTGTGTGGGGGGGAGGGGATTCAACCCCGCTCTCATTGCCAAAGAGTGTTTCTCGACAGCCACAAACAGTGGTGATCTGGCCCACAGGGATACAGGGACTCATCCCGGTGCACCCCAGCGACTGGTACTCCCCAGAGGCTGGCAAAGGTAATGGGAATGTATGGGATTCCCCACCCCCAACCTCCCCCATCTCTTCCTGTCCACCACCCTCCCACGGTGCCCAGCACACCCCTGGCCACAAACAATGCACAGACTACATCTTCTGTGAAGTTCTCCCCTTCTTCCCACCAGGCACACCTCCATGTATCTCCATGTGTCACCCTCTCCACAAACATTAGGCAGAAAGCAGCTGATGTGCTCCCTCCACCTTGGGACCTTATTCTCTTACCCATGACTCTCTAAACCATCTTATCTATTTACTTATAGATATCCTATCCCCTATTTCCAAACTGTTAAATATTCTTGACCAGGCATCACTCCTTTAGGTTTATGAAATTCACAATCAATGCATTCTCCACAATTATCTACTGTATAAATTCATTTGTCTTTGTCAACCTTTAAAAAGAATTAGTTCACATGCCAGTTTGTCTTTTTACGGCCATCTTTCGTAACTCCTTCTACTATTCCTCCGCTCCAAACTGCATGCGCGCTCTCCAGTTCTTAGCCATTCACAAGCTCATAACTGCTACCAATTCAGTTCTCCAGCCTGGCTGTCATTCCAAAAACCACACACATTGCATGCCATAATGCACACTCTCGCCCAGTGGCGAGTGGTTTCAGCTAGCATCGGAGTCGCTTTGCAACAAGAAACTCAGCCTCCTGGACCAGCCACTCTGGTCCATCTCCGCATCCTTTAGTGGCACACCTGCCCAATCATCCGCAATAAAACACCCAAGGAAATCCCCAAGCCACCAGATCCCCCCCCCCCCGCAAAAAAAAAAAAGAAAAACAACTACCCACCCTTCATCCTCTGCCCAAACAGACTCAAAAGAAAGCCACGGTTTCCTACCTGAGTGTGGCGCTCTCCCCTTGCCGGACGGTCACGTTGTCCATCGCCTTGGGGAAGGTGGCTTCTCCGCTGCGCACGGGCACTCCTGCGGGCACAAGGAAGAGGAGCCTGAGACCCACGACCACCAGGCACCGCCAGGGCAGGACCAAGCAGCCCCCACCGACCCCCATCCTGGGCTGCGGGGGGGGGAGGGGGGTTAAGAGGAGGAAGGACTCTCTCCTTTTCTGCCTGCCTTCCTTTCCAATGCCCAAAAATAATAATAAAAAAATTCCAAAATGAAAATTAAGAAGGTGTCATATGAATGGGGTTCGCTATGGGGGTTAAGAGAGACCCCTGACGCTGCAAGGAGGCAGGGAGCCGGATGAGACCCCCCACCACCACCACCCCAATCCAGGCTTTCCCTTAGAAATCCAGCCTCGCTTGGGTGGTTCCGGAGAGATCCCCTCTGGGACGTCGAGGCACCGTCGCCCGCCGGATGCCTCCGGGCTCAGAGCGGGCGCATCGCCTCCGGGCCAGGTCTCCGCCCCGCAGCCCCTGCAGCGTCCCAGGGCCAGCGATGGAGGGGGAATGGGACGGACGGGTGCGTCCGAGAGAGAGAGAGAGTCCAGTTGCAGGCAGAAGGCTGGGGGAGAACGGGAACTTCACGTTGTCAAGGGTTGGGTCCCGGGGTGGGGTGGAGGGTGGGCCAGATCCGGCCCCGATCCTGCCCCCGGGCCCCCGACTCGCCCGCCCCGATCTCGCTCCGGGCTGGATGGCGCATCCCCGCCTCTGCCGACGGCGCCCGGATCGCGCTGGCTCACTCGCCTGCGCGCACAGCAGACACACACACACACAGAGACACACACTCCCTCTCTCTCTCTCTCACACACACACACACTCGCACCCGCCCCAGCCGATTGCCAGGGGTTGTCATGGCAGCCGCTCCAGCGCTGACCGGCCACACACACACACACACACACACACACACACACACACACACACACACACACACACACACACACACACACACACACACACACACACACACACACACACACCGGGTGTAGGGATAGCAAGCAAGTACCCCCAGGGAAGGGAAGGGGGTCGAGGAAGACCGGGAGCAACTTATCTGATTTAACCCTTGCTGTGCTAGGCGCATCTGGGAGGGATGGCTATACTAATAGCAGTGACACTTATTTTGTTGTTGTTGTTCAGTCGCACAGTTGATTCCCACCGTTTGTGACCCCATGGACCATTTTCCTCCAGGCACCTCTGTCCTCCACCATCCTCCTCAGTCCACCCAGCTCCGTGCCCATTTCATCCACAATACCATCTATCCATCTCATCTTTGGACACCCCCTTCTTCTCTTGCCCTCCACCTTTCCCAGCATCAAAGCCTTCTCGAGTGAGTCCTCCCTTCTCATTTGATGTCCAAAGTACTTTAGCTTCACCTTCACTATTTGTCCCTCCAATGAACAGTCAGGGTTTATTTCTTCTAATATTGACCTATTTGTTCTCTTTGCGGTCCAGGGGACTCTCAGGACTCTCCTCCAACACCATAGTGCTTACTGCACTCTCTGGGTGGCTCACAGAGTTAATTAGACATTTCTCTTCCTCCCCCCCCCCCCCCCACACACACACACATGCTGGGTACTCATTTTATCAAACTCAGATGGTAGTCTTCTCTGAATCAACTTTGATTCCCCAGTCAGGATCGAACTAGCAACCTTTTGGGCTGCAGTGCAGCAGTTTAACTACTGCGCCACCAGATGCTGTTTTAAGTCTTTCAGCCCCCACCCCTTCGCCTTGTGCACATTTTGGGTGGAGGAAAGTCAAGGCATTAGGATGCTGGGGTTTGCCTTCTGCAGGTGGTTCCTTAAACACTTGTGGGACCTTCCCTTCTGGGATGAAGCAGAAGGACTTAAGACAGGGCGGTTGCAGGTAGCACATGCTATGCAAGGAGAGAGAAAGAGAGAGAGAGAGAGAGAGAGATATTCCCATCCAGTCACATCGCCCAGATAAGGCTGGGTGGGGGGCGGTATGCCTTACCTGGAATCCTGAATTTATCCCTTGCTGGTCCATGGCCATAACCAGGGGCTAGATCAGTGGTCTCCCACCTTTGGTGACCTGGGCCCCCACATCAGACTGCCCAATGTCTAAGGAGAGGGTACATCCATCCATCCATCTATCTATCTATCCATCTATCTCTAACAAGCAATCAACCTAAATGAATGAATGAATGAATGAATAGATGGATGGATGGATGGATGGAGCTCATCCTCCTACTGCTAAGCTATAATTACACCCAAAACCAGGGGCGGACAGCTACCTATCTATTACCCCATTGTTCAGTCACTCCAGGTGATGGACATTTATTACATTTTGGGTTTTCCTGCAAAAGAATAATCATCAGCTACAGTATTTGCGTGCATAAAAGCCTTGCATCCTGTGCTTGCATTTAGTGCAAGGAAAAACTCTTCATTTGTAGAATCTTCAATCAAAATGTAGCAAAAGCATTAAACTAACCCTGCAGTGGTAAAAAAAAGCTGCAGGTTGGAAAGGCTCACACAAATAGAGTTCAGGGCCACTGGTTGGGGACCCCTGGGCTAGACTAAGCTCCTGATCCAGCCTGAGGGATTTCAATAATCTTGGAAATGCAGAGCCTATGGATCATTGAGTCCATAAACTGAATGGACTTCACTGTCATGAAGGCACAGTGTGGAACTGAAATGCCCAGTTCTGATCAGTACGTACCTTGGAGAAGTTACCACCAGGATTGCCAGAATTCAACCTGACACACTCTATTACTGCAGAGGAATCACTAGTAACAGATGTGCTTCCACTAAGAAACAGATGTTCTTTCCACCAAGAAATGGAATATCTGGTTATAAAGAGGCTGCTCTCACAAGCATCCAAAGCCTCCTTTTCCATCACTGGTGCCACCCCTGGGCCTAAGATGTACACCCAATGCAAAAGCTAAAACACCCGAAGAACTACATATGTCCCATTTAACTACAGGGGCACAAGCTTGGCTGGGACATGTACTTTGTCCTCAGTTGCTTCATCTGCTAAATGGAAAGAAAAGCACCACCCTGCTTCCTTACGTGGCTGTCACAAAGAGTAGTTATTAAATGTGAAGGACAGCAGCAAACATTGAAGCTGACCCATTACTTTAAAAAGTTTTCAGCAGTTAATGTTTGACCACCCACACCAGCTGTGCATAGGTACCCCGATGCACTCAGATAGATTAGGCATCTTAGAGTCAATTCACACATAGCACAGTGCCTTGAGTCATCCCTCAAGTTGCATTAATGACATTAATTTATTCGCTCCCTCGTCTTCTTTGTTGTACTATGTCCTATTTTGAACATCCTCCTCCTTTTGTGGAAAGTGCTACCCCCTCCTCCAATGATATTAATGTAAGTTACTTGGCTGCCCTGCATTTGAGAGTAATTGACAGCTGCTTGCTTGAACTTGAAATCTGAGATTGTATTCTCTATGAGATGAAATGAAAAGCCTTGCAGTCCTTTTGGCAGATGAAAGACCACACATACAGTTAGTGCGTGTGCAACCAGCTCCTTTATAACCAGATATTCAATTTCTTGGTGGAAGTAAATCTGTTACTAGTAGTTCTTTTGCGGTAATAACCCTGCACAACAACGATTTTGCTAGAGGGAATAACACATATGATTTACATGATATCGAGTGTGCTGATTCCAAATCTGAACTCAGAATTTGCCTATCACGTACATATTTTAAGTTATAGGCATGCTATGAGAAATCTGGGGAATATAGTGAAAAGCAGAGACATCACCTTGTAAACAAAAATTCACATAGTCAAAACAATGGTATTCCCGGTGGCAATGTATGGGTGTGAGAGCTGGACCATTAGGAAAGCTGAGCGCAGAAGAATAGATGCCTTTGAAATGTGGTGTTGGAGGAGAGTCCTGAGAGTCCCCTGGACCGCAAAGAGAACAGATAGGTCAATATTAGAAGAAATCAACCCTGACTGTTCATTGGAGAGACAAATAGTGAAGATGAAGCTAAAGTACTTTGGACATCAAATGAGAAGGGAGGACTCACTTGAGAAGGTCTTGATGCTGGGAAAGGGGGAGGGCAAGAGAAGAAAGGGGGCATCCAAAGATGAGATGGATAGATGGTATTGTGGATGCAATGGGCACAGAGCTGGGCGGGCTGAGGAGGATGGTGGAGGACAGAGGTGCCTGGAGGAAAATGGTCCATGGGGTCAGAAAGGGTCAGAATCGACTGTTCGACTGAACACCAACAACAAATAGCTGTTCAAGTGGTATTTGGTAATGTATTTTTACATGGAAAAATTATAACAGTTGCAGTTACCCCTATGCCTGCTGCCACGTCAGCTGAATCACGTCCCCTGGTGGCATGCACGTACCAGCAAGGGCCAGGCATGTCTGGACAAGTCAGTGAGCTGATGTCAGAAATAGGTATATAAGGCGAGATGGACCAAGGGCTTGTCTCTAGTGTGAACCCATCTTGTTGGATAGTATAGCTAGGCCACAGTGAGTCTGTTTTGAGCTAAAGATGATAAGGTGCAGCAGTGTTAACAAACCTGACAATTTTTGCTACATTTGTGGCAAATATTCCCTATGTGATCAACACAAGAACCTAAGCAAGAGGTTGAAATTCGCTAACTTAAGATCCTTATCTCCTAGGCAGAATTGGACTTCAGATTTGGATTCAGCACACTTGATTTAGTATAGAGCACAGGATTAGACCAAGTAGCAGACTATATATGACTCTAAGATGACTCAGAACAGGTTTATTGTTTCCTTCATTTTGGGTTGCTCATCACTTCATAGACATGACAGAGGACCGGAACTCCCAGCCCCTGGCGTCACAAATAGATGCTCCAGGTCAGTGAGCTAGGAATAGGGGGGTGCTAGTGAAATCACTGGTTCCAGGATCCACATTGACAGGGGACACCACATTTTCTTAAAAGGAAAAGATCCTCCTGCTAGATAGCCAGTCATATCTGACTATTAGGTTCAGTGCTCATCTCTGTTTAAAGCCAAACAGACTGTGCTGTCTGCATCTGCAGACGTTTCTGTGGTCATGTGGCAGGCATGACAAGACATGTGGCACACCAACCCTCCAGTCGTCAAGTGCAGTGTCTTAAACACTAAGCCACCACAGTCCCTTTCCAAAACAGAATATATATTAGTGGTTAATACACTTAGCTTATCAACCGGAAGGTTGGCAGGTGAGCTGTTTGAGACCTACACAATGGAGTGAGCTCCTGTCATCTGCCCCAGCTCCTGCCAACCCAGCAGTTTGAAAGCAAGAAATTGCAAGTAGATAAATAGGTACCACTTAACACTGGCCTTGGGCTGTACTAAAGAATTTGATTTGAAAAGAATTCGATTTGAATAGGTACCACTTTGGTGAGAAAGGGTGCAATGTTCCATCTAGTCATGCCTGCCACATGACCAAAGAGATGGCTCTTTGGCTATAAATGGAGATGAGCACCAGACCCTAGAGTTGGATACAACTGGCTTTCAAGCCAGGATGACCTTTACCTTTGCATTATATACAGGACTTTGGAGATAAGGTATGGCTTTCTATGTATCACTTAGGCACGTATCACGTGGAATGGCCCTATTAAACAAAATGAGGATTAGAGGCTCATTTCTTTTCTTTTCTATGTATAAAATGGGGTATTTAAGGAGCAAATTCACTCTTCAACCCAAAGTCAACCATTCATTTCATGTACTGCACCTGCTAGCTGTTAGACATCTGCATCTTATTAAAAATCACTACCTACATGAGTTGGATTCCAAGCTGGTGACCCAGATGTGAAAGGATCCACAGCCCCATCACTAATCCCCTGAGTCATCCAATACTCTGTAAACTATTATTTAATTCGCTAACTGTGCTATTTAATCTCAAGCATTCAGAGATACGCCAGGCAGAGAAGACACTCTATAAAATAATGAAGCTTTATTATTATTGCTTGTGCTGATGGGTCGCAAGAGGAGGGGATTTCTTTCCGAGACTGTTTATTTCCTCACTTTCCAATCTCTTTTTAAGATTACTGAATGTGTGGCTTCAGCACTCATGAAAGAATGTGGATTAACAACCTTGGAGAATAAAGCATTGCAATTTGGTCGAAGGGGGAGATGTGTTACAGCTTTTCTCGATCTACGGGAAAGGAAGAAATTGAGAGCTATATGGACCAGTGGTTACGGGCGAAATTGTAAAGTAATCTTTTCCTTCTGGAGGGAAATAGTCCTGTACACTGGAACCTCACACAACAATTGCCCCGTATAGCAACAAAATCGCATACCAATTAGGTTTTGGGGAAATAAATGGTGTCGCACATAACAATTTTCCCTATGGGACAAAACCATACAACAATTTTTCAATGGGAAAAACCACTTAGCAAAAAAAAAATCGTTGTACGATGCATCCCATAGGGAAAATTGCGATACAATGCATGTATCATATAGCAATTGTTTCGTACAACAACGAGCCCCGTGGAATGGATTAAAATTGCTATATGAGGTACCACTTTATATCTTATCCTTGAGAATTTCAGAGAAGGAAAAATGCACACATAGGAATGCACTAAGGATCACTACCTGAGAACATAACTCGCAAACTTTCATACTTTGTGGTGTAGTGGTTAAAGGGCAGGATTAGGTCTCATGAGACATGGGTTCAAATCTTCACACAGGCATGAAACTTGCTGGGTGAACTTTGCCCACACATTTTATTTTTTTTTGTTCAGTCGCATAGTCGATTCCGACCTTTTCTGACCACATAGACCATTGCCTGCCAGGCACCTCTGTCCTCCACCATCTTCCTCAACCTGCTATGCTCTGTGCCCATGTAGTCATCTCATTTTTGGACATCCCCCTTCTTATTTTGCCCTCCACCTTTCCCAGTACCAAGGCTTTCTCAAGTGAATCCTCTCTTCTCATTTGATGTCCAAAGTACTTTACTTCATCTTTACTATTTGTCCTTCTAAGGAGCAGTCAGGGTTGATTTCTTCTAAGTTCAACCTATTTGTTCACCAGTCTTATCTTACTCTAGGGTTCAGTGCTCATCTCTGTTTATAGCCAAAGAGCTGACCTTCCAGTCATCAAGTTCAGCATCTTAACCCCTAAGCCACAACAGTCCCTCTTAGCTCAATCTAATTCATAGGGTTCTTGTAAAAATAAGGTGAAGAGGATACATGCAAACACCAGCTTGTGACCCTTGAAGACGAACCTCATTTTAAAAAAAAAATAACAAACACATAAATAACATCCCTTGTTGCTGAAAGCTTTTCTCTGGTCCAGCTTACGTGTAACTCTAAACCACAGTTTACCATTATGAGACTGAGTTCCATGCAAGCTTTGGACTTGCCCATCTGCACTTTCCTCCTTCAACATCTACATGAGAATGCCAAAAAAGTTTGCTTCCTTTTATATTAACCACATGTTATCATTCTGTCTGACCCCTAAATTGTGGCTAGGCAGAACTACAATGTGCCACGATATGTAAACTATGGTTACTTTACTATAAGGATCAAACACAATTTCATCTGGCATGGCAAGGTGCACCATAATCTAAAACAGCAAAAGTTTCCAAACTCCTGTTCCCAGCTGGCAAAAACCTGAGCCCAATATAAATGTACGCATTATCATTATGTCAGAATTTCTTTTTTTTGGTGTGGGCCAATATGGAATATTATCATGTTGAGTATACACTTAGTTAACCACAGTGAATAATGTTTGACAATAATTCTGAAGGTATATCTATCTATCTATCTATCTATCTATCTATCTATCTATCTATCTATCTATCTATCTATCTATCTATGAAGCTAGAAAGCAAGCTAGCCACAAAGCTGAATGGATGGAAGGATGGATGGAGCTTATCCTCATAATGCTAAACTATAAAGGTCGCCCATTCTAGAAAGCCAGTGGTATCCGACTCTAGGGTTCGGTGCTCATAATTACACCCAAGACCACGGTTTGGCAACTGAGATCATCTTGATGTTTTTGATCTACAACATCCAGTAGCCTTAGCAGACATCCTACTCCATCTGATCCTCTAAGATGCCTTTGCTTTTTGTCATAGTTCCTTGGTGATCATTATCCTTATAATGAACATGAGACTACTTTTTCATCAATACATCTCTCTCTGATGCTCTGCCTGGCCCACCAGCTTGGTTCACCTTCCTGTGTAATCTGGAGCAAAATGTTTTGCTAGCAGTCACCTTCTGGTTTTTAAAACATCCATGTTTCCTCCTGGCCTATGCTAGTTGAACACTTTGCCTGGGCTTCTCTACATTAAACAAACTGCCGGTTGCTAAATTGTTGGAAACACTCAATGACTAATCATGACCTGAAGGTAAATTATGTGGCGGCTTCTTTTGTGGTATGTCTTCCAGGGCAAGGCAAGAACTCACATCAAAGTCACATTCAATCTGAACAGATGGACTATCTGACCCTGTGGCCTAGGCAAAAGTGAGGCAGCTTTGCATATTTCACGTATGTGTGAGCTGGGTGTACAGATCTTGTCTGAAATCAGTTGGGTTTGCTGACTTAATACTACCTTGGAGCCCTGTAATTCAACGTTAACCTCCCCCATACTTCAGTCCCCCACCCCACATGGTGTGATTCACTAGGTTACTGGAAGCTCATTGAGAGAGAGGGAAACAGATTTGAGGCACATAAAGTATGAGGGTTATTGATTATGTCTGCAGCGCAGAGCTAAGTGGACTCCCAGATTCCCCAAAGAGAGAGGCATGACCTCCTGTGGGCTCATTTCTTGGTAGCTCCTGAACTGTGGAAAGACTGTCCCACATACAGCAGTCTTAGCTTGCCCTCTGCGACACAGTTGCTCCATTCTAATTTCAGACTGCACACACACAGAAAGGACATCATATTCTTCAAAACCTCATTCTGAGGTAGATTATATCCATTTGTAGAGTCAACAATTTTCAGGAAATTGAAGGAGTCCCCATTCCATTCTGATGAATCAAGTGCCTTTCGTAGTTGAAGTTTCCCAAAATGTAGTGATGTTAAAGGTAAAGGCCAGTTTGAAAGCCAGTTGTATCCAACTCTAGGAATCAGTGCTCATCTCTATTTCACAGCCGAAGAGCTAGTGCTGTCTGCTTCTGCAGACATTTATGTGGTCATGTGGCAGGCATGACTAGACACCGGAGCACACGGAACACTGTTTACCTTCCCACCAAAGTGGTCTCTAATTAAAGGTACAGTGTTACCTAGGATAAAGTCCGATTCGGATAAAGTCACAGTTTTCATGTACACGTGATGCATCACAAAAAGAACAAAATCGTTAAAAAAATGGACGTTATCCGAGGTATTTGGTATAGGAACCTCGGATAAAGTCCATTTTTTAGACATCATCTGATGCATCACCAATTTGATTCGGATAAAGTTCAAAATCGGATAAAGTCCAAACTTGTGGAACGGAGTTAGGACTTTATCCAAGATTCTACTGTAAAGGTAAAGGTTTCCTTTATCTTTACTTAAAGGTTTCCCTTGCTCGAAAGTCAGTCGTATCCTACTCTAGGGTTCAATGCTCATCGCTGTTTCAAAGCCAAAGAGACAGTGCTGTCTGTTTCTGTAGACATTTCCATGGTCATGTGGCAGGCATGACTTAGACACCGGAGCACACGGAACGCTGTTTGCATTCCCACCTAAGTGGTCCCTTATCTACTTGCCATTTCTTGCTTTCAAACTGCTAGGTTGGCAGGAGCGGGGACAAAGACGGGAGCTCACTCCGTTCTGCAGCATTCAGGTATCGAACTGCTGACCTTTCGCCTTCCAGTCAGCATCTTAGCCACTTGAGCCACTGCAGTCCCTGCAGTGATATTATGGTCCTCTTTATAAGAGATGCAGGCCATGGGGAGAATTCCTAATGTAGACAACGTTTCCTTAGAAATTGCAATACATTTTTACCAAGAAGCTCAACTGAAAGTTACATCATGTTGCACAGCTCTTTTCCCACAATAACCCAGTGAGATACATGACCTCCTATGGCAAGCAAGATGTTCTCCACGTGGCCAGATATGAATCTGAACCAATCTTTCTGTCTACTGTTACAGAAACATAGGCCAACTAGAAAAAGATGGTTTCATTCATTTTATTTTATTTTGAGACAGTAACTTTGTGATACTAGTTTAAATTCTGTTTTACTCCATCTTCGGATAATTGCAGTTGTGTATTGCAGAGCTTAGACTCGAAGGCTGGTTTCTATATCTCAATGGTCATCAGAAGCCCCAATTCAATGACACATCAGCCAACAGTTCCAGTTCTATGCTGCAATGTATAGGATGTCTCAACCTTGGGCCCCCAGATGTTCTTGGACTTCAAATCCCAGAAGCCCCGATCAGCAGGTGTGCTGACTTGGGCATCTGGTAATTGAAGTCTAAGAACACCTGGAGGCCCAAGGTTGAGAAACCCTGGGGTAAAAATGCCAGAAGCTAGAAGAAATCTGATAGGCTAAATTCATCCTGACAATTGTCGGGCAAAAACTTATTGAAATTCCAGTGGCCCCTAGACCTGCCTAAGTTTTTTTCTGTTGAAGTCATACATGCACCTTGATTGCTTCATTTTACTTAACACATCCACCAGTCTATAATGTGCAAAGTTTCTGCCAACTTCCTTGTTCAATTTGTCTGCCTTTCTCTCCTCCTCCCCCTTCCTTTTACATATGTACAAGACAGACATAAAACAGCTTGTCACAGCTTGTCTCATCCCTGGCAGATGTAATTGCTTCATATTTTTTTTAAAAAAAAATGTCTATCGAAGATAAATACAAAAAACATATATGCATGCAAACAAACAAGGTAAAATAGAGGAGAAAAAAAGCAAGAGGCTTTTCAATTATGCAGGAGCTCCAGGAAAGGAGAAGTTGATGGTTGAGTCCAGCTGTGATGCTGGAAAAGCATGAGAAGAGGAAATGTCTCATATCTTTGGGTGCCAAGACCGAAGACATCTGAGTATTTATTTGGAGAAAAAAATCAGCTACAAGGACAGCCTCTTGCAGAGCACAGCCATGATGTTTTGGGCCTGGCACCAGGCAGTGGTTTAGTGATTAAGATGCAACTTGAAGGTTGGCAGGTCAGCAGTTCAAGACCCAAGTTCTGCTTGATCACTCCTGTACATACCTGTCAACCATGGCTCCGGAAAATGCGGGACCTGCGCAGAACGGTTCTGCGTAGACCGCCTTCTATGCATGCGTAGAACCCTTCTACACATGCGTAGAAGGCTTCTACAATACCCTTCTGTGCAGATCGCCTTCTACGCATGCATAGAAGGGTTCTACGCAAGCGTAACAGCCTTCTACACATGCATAGAAGGCAATCTGCGCAGAAGGGATGCACAGTATCTCTTTTTCCCCCACTGCCAATTTTGGCAGCTGCGGGCGGGAAATGGCACAAAGCGGCGCTGAAAATCGGGAAATCCATGCCAATCCGGGAAGGTTGACAGGTATGCTCCTGTAGCAGCTGTTTTGTAGTTCGTGGTGGAAGGCTTTCCTCTGTCAGATGGAAAGGGGACATTCCTCACCCACAACTGATCGGTCTCTCTTCAGTGGTTGGTGGAATGGTCTCTTTGCATCTGTTGGGGGAAAGTTTCACCTTCAACTATAATGTGGCTGTTTAGCTTTCACCCACGAGTCTGCTTCTGCAGGAGACTGCTTCTGCGGGACTGCAGTGTCTCAAGTGGTTAAGACACTGAACTCACTGACTGGAAGGTCTAAATTAGATTCCCAGGTACTGCATTGACAGAGTGAGCTCCCGTCTCTGTCTCAGTTCCTGCCAACCTAGCAGTTTGAAAGCAAGAAATTGCAAGTAGATAAATAGGGACCATTTCGGTGGGAAAGGGAATAGTGTTCTGTTAGCTCTGGCATCAGGTCATACCTACCACATCACCACAGAAATGTGTGCAGATGCAGACAGAGCTGGCTCTTTGGCTGTAAATGGAAATGAGCACGCCTCACCCTAGAGTACACCTTGGGGTACACAGAAAGAGCATCCTCGAAGATGGTGGTATTTTTGAGCCGCAATCGGGTGTGCCCTGGTAATGGCAACCTTGTGTTGCTGGCTAATCTTTTTCAGACTAGGTCAGGCAAAGGGAGCTGCAGAATGAACTCAGTTAAAGGTGCCTTCATTTTGGCAGTTTCACATCTGGCCTAGACATGGAAGAAGAAGAAGAAGAAGAAGAAGAACCCTAGACTCGGACACTACTGGCTTCCAAGCAAGTGAAGCCATGTTGGTTCTCTCTGTTCCTCTCTCTTTGCTACGAAGCAAGTCTTCATAGTAAATTAAAAGCTAGAAAGTCCTGTGCTGGTCATGCAATGGAGGAGAGTGTAATCAAATCTCTTTCCCCTTTCTGAGAAGGCAAAAGGCCCCCTCTCCTGGCAGACAACACAAATAGATTGGCTAAGCAGCATCACAGGCAGATGTAAGGCCTGCTTGCGCCCAGCATAGGAAAGGAGCAGGACATTAAAAAAAGGGGTCAACACTTTACAGCATCACTTTCCTGAGTTAAATTTTCACTTGCAGAGGCTTCCCCACACCCTGTAATTGCCTCGCACAGCTGAAGGACTTGATCCACCAGCTTCAAGATGCACTCACTTATTTTGCAATGACCATTCCATGGATTTAAAAATTTCAAAGACTGCTTATTTTTTTTATAAAAAAGCAGGCCAATAATATCTCATTTATATTTGTGACAGGTTATCTGGGCACAGGAAGCCAGCCTGTTGAAGATACTCCTGTTCTCCAAGGTCACCCTTGCATCTCAAGTTGAGACTTGTTTTCTTGTTTAGGTTTGTGCAATTGACACCAAAATTATCTAGCATCTCCCCACACTGCCCCTCATAGCTTTTCTGAAACTAAGCACATACGTAGAGCAAAAATCCATGAAGACATAAACAGCTTACTTAGTATTTCTACTCTGAAACAGAGCCTGTGGCATTCCAGGGTTTGTTGAGATTGAGTTCCTTTCATCCATGCCTCCCGGCTATGGGCTGAGCGAATTTGGAGTCTCACAACATCTGGAAGACTACAGCTACCCAACCTCTGTGCTATGTACCAAATGGACCCATTGAATTACAGTCCATGCAAGGCTGGTGGTTTTTGTTGTTGTTGTTGTGTGTGAGTGTGTGTGTGTGTGGGGGGGGATAGGTAAAGGTAAAGGTTTCCTTGCTTGAAAGCCAGTCGTATCCAACTTTAGGGTGCAAGTGCTCATCTCTGTTTCAAAGCCGAAGAGCCAGCGCTGTCTGCTGTTGCAGACGTCTCCATGGTCATGTGGCAGGCATGACTAGACACCAGAGCCCATGGAACGCTGTTACCTTCACACCAAAGTGGTCCCTATTTATCTACTTGCAATTTCTTGCTTTCGAACTGCTAGGTTGGCAGGAGTTGGGACAAAGACGGGAGCTCATTCCGTCCTGCAGTACTTGGGAATCGAACTGCTGACCTTCCGCCTCCCAGTCAGTGTGTTAGCCACTTGAGCCACTGCAACAAGCCCTGAAAATTGCCTCCTAGAACTCATCCCATCACCATAT
The DNA here is from genome assembly GCA_035047345.1 of Bradypodion ventrale. Lineage (NCBI taxonomy): Eukaryota > Metazoa > Chordata > Lepidosauria > Squamata > Chamaeleonidae > Bradypodion > Bradypodion ventrale. Next base: position 31,362,147 of record JAWDJE010000010.1, on the reverse strand, counting down.
CACAAAACATCCTTCCAAGTTGAGGAGGAATGCCTCAAATGAAGGAGGTTGGGGGCAGGAGTCATGAAACAAGGATTTTCTTCAAGACAAATCAATCAATCAATCAATCAATCTTTCTTTCTTTCTTTCTTATTCCAATAGCCGCTTTTCGGCCTTTTGGCTAAGATCAAGTGTAGTATCGCTTAACCAATAGCCTTTTCTTTTCCTAATGAACCATTGTCAGTTTTCCCCATTATCTGCAGCCCCACTTGGTCATTTGGCTGTGTGTGTATATAGGATAGTCATATAGTCTCAACTCTTATGTCTGCAGAAGTGGACTTGATCCACAAAAGCTCACGTGAAAATATAACAGTCTTAAAGGTGCCACAAAACTTTTGCCTTTTGTTTTTCCTTTCTTTTTTAAATTTTGCCTTGTGTACAATAAAGATTAGCACTGGATCGCTTGAAAGTGTTACTTTTTGGGACTACAGTTCCTTTACCCAGCATATGCTAAATGCCATACTCGACTTCTTCATTTCTCTTCCAAACGTTTCTGAGATTCATGGCTATTAGTTTGTTGCTGGTCACTAGTGACTCGACCCTCAACTTGTAGGGAACAAGAAGTTTTGCACCCACAGCATCAAACTGCTTCCATTCCAGTCATCACTGTTTCCAATAAAGGTACAGATATTTGAACCTGGCCTTGACAGTGTTTAATACTTTGTTGTTGATATGTGACACTAAGTTAGAACAAACTTATAACAACCCCATTTAAGTTTTCTAGGTCAGCGAGATACTTAAGGACAAGTTTGATCTATTCCGGGACTGTGGTGGCTTAGTGGTTAAGATGCTGAAGTTGACAACTGGAAGGTCGGCAGGTCGGCAGTTTGAGACCCAAGAATTGCACAATGGAGTGAACTCCCATCTCTGTTCCAGCTCCTGCCAACCTAGCAGTTTGAAAGCAAGAAATTACAAGTAGATAAATGGATAAACAGCATTCCGCACACTCCAATGTCTAGTGCCTGCCACATGTCCACAGAAATGTCTGCAGATTCAGGCAGCAATGGCTCTTTGGCTATAAACAGGGATGAGCACTGAACCCTAGAGTTAGATATGACTGGCTTTTGAGCAAGGGCAGTATTTACCTTTATGCTTTATCTGTTCCACACACTCCGCAGGTTTCTATGGCTGGAAAAGTATTTCAACTTCAGCTTCCTGAGTCCTATTCCATCACTCTATCCACTACACCACACTGACTGCAGTGTAGCTGGCTGGATAGCTTGGTAGTTTAGGTATCTGACTACAGAGCCAGAGGTCAGCAATTCGATCCCCCAGTCTCTAGGGACAAAAATCCAGTCTGTGTGGATTTGGGCAAGTTGCACAGTCTCAGGTAGGCCACAGAAGAGGTAAAGGTCGCCCTTGCTCAAATCCAGTCATATCCGACTCTAGGGTTCAGTGCTCATCTCTGTTTATAGCCAAAGAGCCTGCACTGTCTGCATCTGCAGATGTTTCTGTGGACATGTGGCAGGCATGCCTCAACACGTGAGTGCACGAAACACTGTTTAACTTCCCACTGAAGTGGTCCCTATTTATCTACTTGCAATTTCTTGTTTTCAAACTGCTAGGTTGGCAGGAGCTGGGTCAGAGGCCAACCTTCCAGTCGTCAAGTTCAGCGTCTTAACCATTTGAGCCATTGCTGTCCCAAACCCCGAGAAGAAGGAAATGGCAAATCCCCCCCACATATTCTCTACCTAGAAAACCCTGGAAAGGGTTGCCATAATTCTGAATTGACTTGACAACACATAGTTATAGTGATTACATTCTTTACTGAAGTAATAAAGATGCAGGGAGCAGAGGGGAGAGAAGAGGGCAAACAGCTCCCCAATCACTCGACTTTAAAGTGCAAACTGAATGCTCTTCTTCTTCTTTTAATGGCTAGGTGCCCAGCATAAAATAATAGGCACTGAGAGTGTCAACGTCCCAGACAGGCTTTAGGGGAAGGTTCCCAAATGTGCAGTCAATTTAAATTTAATGGGACAGTTACTGTAAGTTTCAATAAATGCCAGTTAAATATTAACAGTATCTTTATTGGAGGATTAATAGAGTCTCTTGTATTGTATTTCAACTCAATAAATATTCTTAAAATCAGCATTTTTTTCTGGGAAATGACTACTGCTAGTACTCCTCCCTCCCTCCCTCACACCCACACCCACACACCATATATCACAAAGAGCAGTGATGGCCAACCTTGGCACTCCAGATGTTCTTGGACTTCAATGACCAGAAGCCCATGTCAGAACTCCTGCTGATCAGGGCTCCTGGGAATTAAAATTCAAGAACACCTGGAGTGCCAAGGTTGGGCATCCCTGACATAGAGAGTGAGACTGAAAGAAAGAGAAAGAGAGGGAAAAAATTGGCAGTGTTGGGTGGAAATAGTTGCTAAAAATCTAGCAAATGACGATGGTGAATTTTATAGCAGGATATGTTTCTATCTTCCCATTCCACAGGGAGTGGAATTTGCAAAAAAGGAAGATTCCGTCAAAATCTCAGCAGACTCATCCAGATGTAAAGCACCTTACACTAATAATAGGAGGGTTGTTGTGACTCATGCATGCTCAGTGGTAGGTTAATTCTTTGCAACAATACTATATACATAATAAATGTCCTCAAGAGTAAGAACAGAATGAAGATGCATCTTCAATTGCCAATGATGTCTCACTCAATAGATTTCATATCCAGTTACTGTTTTCTGCCTCAAGTGCCATGGGGAATTTTGTATAAATTAATCCAGAATCTCCATACCTAAAACTGTGTGTAAGAAGAGGAGAAGGGAGATGGGAAGTATATATTACCCATAACCTAATTCCTGGTTTAATACATCATGCTCTGAAATGGACCATGGTTCTCCTAGGGCAGTGATGGTGAACCTTGACACTCCTGGTGTTCTTGAGCTTCAATTCCCAGATGCCCTGATCAGCAGGAGTACTGACTTGGGCTTCTGGGAATTGAAGTCCAGGAACACCTGGAGTGCCAAGGTTCACCATCACTGTCCTAGGGGAATTAAGTGTGGGCTATGAACTTCACAGTTCCCACCCTTATGAAGAAGACTTATACAACACTGATAGCTGGACTGTCAAAATGGGAGATAATAGTTTTGGTGGAAAGAAGCTTTGCTGGTATGGTGGCAATTCTCACATGGAAATCCCCACAGCAAAAGGAGCACCAGAGAAAGTGTTCCCATCAGATAGGTGTCCCAGTCTGAGGCATACTAGCCAGAGCCAAGAAGTTAATAAAGGTAAAGGTCTCTCTTGTTCAAAAGCCAGTCATGTCTGACTCTAGGGGCCGGTACTCATCTCCATTTACAGTCAAAGAGACAGTGCTGTCTGCATTTGCAGATGTTTCCATTGCATACCTGTCAACCGCGGCTCCGGACAATCCTGGACCTGAGCACAACGGTTCTGCGCAAGTCGCCTTGTACGCATGCGTAGAAGGCTTTTACGCTTGCGTAGAACCCTTTTACGCTTGCGTAGAACCCTTTTACGCTTGCGTAGCCTTCTACACAAGTGGCGTAGCCTTCTACACAAGAGTAAAAGGGTTCTACGCAATCGTAAAAGCCTTCTATGCATGCGTACAAGGCGACTTGCACAGAAGGGCTGTGCAGTACCTCCTTTCCCCTGCGGCCAAATTCCGGGGTTTCGGCAGTGTGGGGCAGGAAATGGTGAAAATCAGCGCTGAAAACCGTGAAATCCCGGCCAATCCGGGAAGGTTGACAGGTATGTTCCATTGTCATGTGACAGGCATGGCTAGATGCCAGAATGCACAGAACACTCTTACGCTCCTTGCCAAACCAGTACCTATTTATCTACTTGCAAATTCTTGCTTTCGGACTGCTAGGTTGGCAGGAGACATGTTTGGAATTCTACTCCTAGAATTACCTTCTGCAAAGTGTGGCTACTGGCCTCTGGGGCTCTGCAAGTTGTAGTACAAAAAAAGAACTTTTTCAGGCGCTGGCTTCCAAGGCCTCTCAGTCGTCAGTCACGGTGGTCTTGGATCACTTAGGATTCACATCCAAACCCTTATTCTTTTCAGGACCAACCTAGAATAAGACTCAAACTTCTGTTCACTCTGGGTGGAACTCAAATTTTTCCTTTCACTATTTACAACAGCAGTGAAATATGGGGATATTCATTCATTCATTCAATTTATATACCACCCATTTGGGTGTTATCCCTCTCTGGGCGGCATACCTGTCAACCCGCGGCTCCGGAAAAATGGGATCTGCGCACATCGCTTGTGCGCAGGTTGCGTTCCACGCATGCGTGGAAAGGTTTTACCCCTTCCACGCATGTGCAGAAGCGCTACGCCGCACATGCGTGGAAAGCGTTTCCCCCGCTGCCAAATTACGGGGTTTTGGCAGCGGGGGCCGGGTTATAACATCAATCGACGTCGAATTACGGGGTTTTCCCGGCCAAATCGTGAAGGTTGACAGATATGCTGGGCGGTGAACAAACAGAAAATAAATGACAACTATGCTCCTTCTCCGGCCCTGTGGAAACTCCTGCCAATTGAACTTCATCTCCAGGCAGAGCTTTGACCCTTTTGCAGGGGTCTTAAGTCCTGGCTTGTGCAGCGGGTGTGGAGGCGGTTGGGGAGATAGCCACCATGGGCTGGCTTATTTTGAGCGGTCAGTTCTTGAAGCTTGGGATGTGGTACTGGAGGATACTTTTAAAGAAAATTTTAAAAACTTTCAAGTTTAAATAATTTTAATTTTTTAACGTTTGTTTAAATGTTTGGGTGCTTTTACTGTATATGTGAGCCGCCGGCAAGGGGGCGGCATTAGAAATATGGTTAAATAATAAACAAGACAAATCAAAAACCCAACACCAACAAATACATCATTAATTAAACTAAACTAAACTAAAATAATTGGCAACAGAGGACATCAAAAGTGAACCTAACTGGCTAATCTGTTGACAAAGGAACAATGCCCTGAAAGGCCTCCTTGAACATAAATGTTTTAAATTGTTTTATAAAGGTAGCCAGGGATGGGGCCTGGTGCAGCTCCACCGATAGTGTACTCCCCACCGAGGAGGCTCTATTTCTGCTTAAAGACTTTTGAGGCATCTTCAGTGTTGGCACCTTGAGCTGCACCGAGGATAAAAGTATTTGCTAGGGAGAGAAGTCAGAGAAAGAAAGGAGGGGGGGAAATGTCTTCCACCTGCCAGCCAGGTTTTGGAAAGGTGTCAGGATTATCTACCACACACAAAAAAGTTTGTTCACCTCCACTCTTAATTTAGAACTGCTGTGCTATCCACCATACATCTGTTAGGCTAATAACCCTGCAAGAAAGAAAGTAAGAAAGAGGCTGATAGGAAGGAAGGAGTTCGTAATTGCCAATAATATATCCGTGAAGAAATAAGCACTTTATGTAGCATGTCAGTTTGGTACCAGTAAAACATGGGCAACTACCAGACTTTCCTCAATGAAACAGAAAGAAGGTGTCACAAAAGTGCCATGAACCTGTTTCCACGCACAGGGAGAGACTGTACATAACAGAACCATTGATCGAAATGATGCTGAACAAGGTGAAATTTGACAATTCTCATCATAGTTTTGCTGGGAGTTTAAAGACTTTGTGTGTGTGCTCGCTTGACGGACTTGGAAGCACACACAGCAAAAGCCTTCGAGAGAAGCCATAGGAAACAGTAAATAAACTGAAAGGGGAATAGGAAAATATGCCATGAATCTTTGTATTATGTAACGGGCTACCACTAGTTTAGCTTTGTGCCCCACCTGTATATTACACCCCCCAATACAAATCTTACACAATAGTTTCCCAATTATTTGCAGCCTGATGTCAAATTTGCTTTCTCATCCTAACAAACTTTTCCATTGTGGGTGAGAAAGACACTATTGCATACTTGTGAACCGTGGCTCCGGACAATCCGGGACCTTCGCAGAATGTTTCTGCACAGGTCGCTTTTTACGCATGCGTAAAAGCCTTCTACGCATGTGTAAAAGCGACTTGCACAGAACCGTTCTGAGCAGTTCATGTCTACGCATGCGTAGAAGTCTTTTACGCATGTGTAGAAGGCTACTACGATCCCCTTCTGCACAGAAGCCTTCTATGCTTGCGTAGAAGGGTTCTACGCAAGCGTAGAAGGGTTCTACGCAAGCGTAGAAGGGTTCTACGTTTGCATAAAAGCCTTATACGCATGCGTAGAAGCGAGCTGTGCAGAAGGGATGTGCAGTAACGCCATTCCCCCCGCTGCCAAATTCAGGGGTTTCGGCAGCTCCGGGCGGGAAATGGCAAAAATAGGCGCCGACAAACGGGAACTCCTGGCCAATCTGGGAAGGTTGACAGGTATGCTATTAGAAAACGAGGGGAACATAATAATCCTTGGACCTTCTTACCTCGCGGAACATCTTCCCTTCAGGTCTGTAGCCCACCTCACTCGCTCCTCTTTCTCAGTGCAGCTTCAAGTGCCGTCCCTGAGATTGGCTAAGGAGTCTGGGATGAGAAAGGCCTTATTGGTGGCGGCACAAATGTTGTGGAATGCTATTCAACTTGAGCTGCACCAGGCATCCCCGCTCCAGTCTTTTAAAAAGCAACCGAAGACTATGCTTTTTGAGGAGGCCTTTGCAAATGTTTCACCTATCCTGGCTATTAGACTGAGGCCTGGCTTATATTTCTCCCGGTTAGGTTGCTTACGATGCTGGTCTGCTCTATTTTGACCCATTTTTATGGTCTGTTTTACTGTGAGCTTTCATTGTAGTTTTATTTTAAATAAATTTGTTTGTTGCATGGGGGATTTTATGTTGTTAGCTGCCTCGTGTAGGGATTCATTTTTCCCCCTAGAGGGGCGGAGTAAAAGTGTAACAAACAAAAAATCGGTGTCTATGAACCCTATAATTTTTCATCAGAGTTTATGGAACTTCCTTATACTGGATGAAATTCTATACTACGCTTAGCATAGTGAGTTGCACTAGAGTAGACCAATTGAACCCTGGGAGTTTACAGAAGACTTGATTCCTCAAATCACCTCTGATTCCTGCTCTAGTTGCACGTTACTATAGTAAGCAACATGACTTTGGCCAGTGTGTTACATCATCTAGATCAGAGTTCCTCAAACTTGGCTTTGGGGATTGAAGTCCAAGAACAGCTGGAGTGCCAAGGTTCACCATCACAGCTATAGAATCATGATTGCTTCTAGAACAGTGATGACCAACCTTGGCACTCAAGGTGTTCTTGGACTTCAATCCCCAGAAGCCCAAGTCAGCACTCCTGCTGATCAGGACTTCTGGGAATTGAAGTCCAAGAACATCTGGAGAGCCACGTTTGCTGACCCCTGATCTAGATGTATAAATATACATTTTCTACTTTAAAGAGAAACAGCTCTTTCATTCAAATCAAATATTGACCAGGACTACTCAAAAGGCACAGTGAGGAACCAAACTCTCAACTTCTGGCTCCACAACCAGGTATCTCAACCACTAAGCTTTCCTTTACTGTCTAAAGGGCTCAACCTCCATATATAGCAAAATGAGGTAGTCAGACCCTGAAGTGATTGGCTGCCCCATTCATGAATGTAGGACAGGGGGTTCCCAACATTTTCAAGCTGGGGGCCAGGTCACACTTTCTCAGTCAGCTTTGAGGGCCAGATGGCCATTTTGCCCTGCCTGCATGATGGGGGTGGCCATTTTGTCCCAACAGCTTCAAAGGGGCATTCATTTTGTTTCTCAAATGCCCTTGGAGGGGTAGGGGGCACATGAAATGGCTCTGTGGGCCAGATGCAGCCTGCAGGCCTTATGTTGGGAACCCCTGATCTAGGAGGACTTCCATCTTTGAACGCATATATACATTTAGGCAAAAGAATAGAATTCCTTCCTGAAACTTAAAAGAATGCATAAAACACTTAGTGTCATATTGGGATACATAGAAAGAGCCTCCTTGAAGGGTGTGTTATTTTTGGCTAATCTTTCTCACACTAGGTCAGGCAAAAAGGAACTGCAGAATGAACTCATCCAAAAGTGCCTTCATTTTGGCAATTTCACATCTGGCTTAGACATGGAAAAAGAAGAAGTGTTGTGTTTTTGAATTATGTTTTTTTTTTTACTTTTGTTTATATTAAAATATTTAATTAAAAATGAGGCAGAAGTCTTCCTTCTTTGTTGAGTTTCCTAAATTGGAGTTTCTCCAGCTGTGTTTTGAAGCAGCACAGCCTCATCGACCCCTTCCAAATTCTGCCACCTCTTCCTTCCCTCAGTATGGTGCTCCTGTTATCTTGACCTGTGGCAGCCCACCTGCGGTCTATGAAGTAAGATGATATTGAGGTGCTAAAGTGGACTGTGCCATTTTAGTTTGCAAGCAGAAGAAATATTGATGTAATGCAATCCTATTGAGGGGAGGGTCAACACAAAATGCATGTGAAGAAAAAAAAAACAGTGTTTATTGGGGAAAAACCAATGACAGCCTCATACATGCAATGCGTTTTTCAAACTCTGGTACTTTTATTTGTGTTTCATCCTCCTCCTTTTAACACAGATAACACTTTTAATTTGATCCCCCCCACCCCTAACAGCTTGCAGTAGCAGAGTCCCTCCATCCACTCAGACCATCATTGTATGGTAAAGTATAGTTAGTATAGGTAAAGGTCACTCTTGCTCAAAAAGCGAGTTGTATCCAACTCTAAGGTTTAGTGCTCATCTCTGTTTACAGCCAAAGAGCGTCTGCAGACATTTCCATGGACATATGGCAGGTATGTCTAGACATTAGACTGCATGGAACACTGTCTGCCTTCCCACCAAAGTGGTCCCTATTTATCTACTTGTAATTTCTTGCTTTCGAACTGCTAGGTTGGCAGGAGCTGCGACAAAGATGGGAGCTCATTCCGTCATGCAGTTCTTGGGTCTCAAACTGTTGACCTGCCAACTTCAAATTCAATGTTTTAACTACTCGAGCCACTGCAGTCAATCCAACCTTATGCCCATCACAGCCTGTCTCCCATTTCCACCCACTTATTAGCTTCTCCATTTTGTACAACAAAATCCTTCTTCACAAATCACATTTCTGCTTCTTGTCACCCACAGAATGTGGGCTTTTAGATATACTCGGCATAGCTGACATAATTATGATGCATACAACGGCTGCACATGGGGCTTAATACTTAAATATTCATATATAGATTTCTAAATAAATAAATAAATAAATGCACAACTTGGGTGTCTCAGATGTCCTGAGTCATGCTGGCACAGAGGAGGTTATTAAACAGAATTGATCTTTTCCTGTCCTTGGTACGAATCAATATTATGTTTTGTTTTCTTTCCTTATGTTTTTTTTTCCAAAGGCCCGTCAGAAATTGGTTGTATTGGTTGTGAAGTGGTTCGGTTATGTTCATGCTTTGAAAAATGAAGCTTACCCTCTATGCGCTCCTCCACCTCCTTTCCCCCCCGTCTGCATTTGATCCGAATAAGGATAGCTGAAGATGTCGGAGGAAAAGTCTTTGTCCATCAGTCAACGGGTGGTATTCTGTATGCATATTGCATTAACTTAAAGCTTTAACAATACCACCCAGAATGAATTCTAATAAGCATAGGTTTTGGTGGAGGAGGGGATATAGAAAGTGACTTGACTTTTCAGAGCCGATACAAAGCCATAACACAACTTTCACCAGAAGTATTTGGGGGGTGGGGGAGAGATATCAAAGATATGTTTCCATCTTTGAAAGGTAGAAAGTCCCCAAGACATTTAAGGGTGGACCTGGGGCCACACGTAGCTTCCAAAGGTGTGGATCCCAGACTCCTTGCCCTGGTGGTGCAGTGGTTAAACTGCTATACTGCAACCAAAAGGTTGTGAGTTCCATCATGACCATGGCTTAAGGTTGACTCAGCCTGTCATCCTTCCACGGTCAAAAAAATGGAAGTAGTGACAGACTTAGGATCCAAGATTACTGCAGATGGTGACTGCAGTCATGAAATGAAAAAGATGATTAATTCTTGCAAGGGGGCAGGTACAGGAGTAAGATCCCCAACTGGCCCTTAGGGCCCAACCATAGGAACAGGGCCTCACAGCCTGGAATTTGTGGAGCAGTAGCCCTGGCGACTCCTAGCGACTCCCTGGCAATAATGGCAACACCACCACCCTTACCCTCATCCCTAGGCAGGTGCCAAATACTGAACCAGGCAGAGGAACCCCATCCTCCGGTCTCAGCCAGATCTCAGTGATGCATGCAAGGTTGGCCCGCTCCCCCAGAATAGAATCTTGAATCAGGGGAGCCTTATTACAGACCGACTTGGCATTCATCAGCAGCAGCCTAAGGGAAGGGGTCACCCTGGGTCAGCTGCTCAGGACCTAGAGGTGTAACCGGGGGGGCTGGAATGAGGGACTGATACTAGACATTGGTCCCATGTTCCCCAAGTGCGGCCTGCCCCACGGTACCCACTATATAGTCCCATGCCCGTCACAACCCCCGTATGGCCCCCAGAGCCTCCCCAGCTGCCCCAGACAGAATGTTGCCCCTCCTACATGACTGACAAAGCAGTCTCTCCCCCCCTCTCTCTCCCTAACCCACTTAAAACCTACCCTCTCACTCCCTCCACCCCCATTGTGGCACCAAGTCCGTTTATCGGACTGTGTGTGTGTGTGTGTGTGTGTGTGTGTGTGTGTGTGTGTGTGTGTGTGTGTGTGTGTGTGTGTGTGTAGGCTACCTAGTCCCTCGTACACAGGGCCAGCCAATGTCCTTTTCTCCAGCCCCCATCCAGGAAGGCTATGCTGGTCTTCCCACCAGTCTGGCCCAAATAAGGGCAGGGGGGCAAAATGGGGGCAAAACAGAGGGAACAGAGCTGTCCAGCCAACTTCTGCACATGGTGCCACTCTCCCTCCCAACAGACAACTGGGAGGGCATGGAGGGCACCATTGTTCAGGGTCGGTGGTGGCGATGATGACAGGGAACTCGCCTTTGGGGCCGGCGAAGCGACCCCAAGTGCAGCAGATGCCTTCTCCCTGCATCCTTCACCCCGCCTCCTCCAACTCTGGCTGGTTGCCAGGCGAGCCCCAACCCCGTCCGCAGTCGGTGGCAGCATTGGAGGCAGGGGAGCAGCTCCTGGGGCAGCCAAAGTGACCCTAGATGCTGCAGGTCTTTCCTCCCTGCCTCCTTCTCCCCCGTGCGACATGCTGGGTGAACTCCACCAGGGCTGGTGGCGGCGGTGGTGTTGGAGGCAAGGGCACAGCTTTTGGGGCTGCCGGAGCGACCCCAGGTGCTACGGGTCTTTCCTCCCCGCCTCCTTCTCCCCCAGCCAACATGCCAGGTGAACTCTGCCAGGGCTGGTGGTGGTGGCAAGGTCACCCTTACTTGAAAGCCAGTCATATCTGAATCTAGGGTTCAGTGTTCATCTCTGTTTATAGCCAAAGGGCCAGTGCTGTCTGCATTTGCAGACGTTTCTGTGGACATGTGGCAGGCATGCCTCAACACATGAGTGCATGGAACACTGTTTATCTCCCCATTGAAGTGATCCCTATTTATCTATTTGCAATTTCTTGTTTTCGAACGGATAGGTTGGCAGGAACTGGGACAGAGACGCAAGCTCACTCCATCATGCAGTACTCGGAAATCCAACTCTGACATTCCAGTTGTCGAGTTTAGTGTTTTAACACTTGAGCCACCACAGTCCCTAAATATATAATTACTCTTGCATTTACCACAATATTTCTTTGCACACCCTGAGCTTTGAAGAGTTTTAATTTTGAATCATAGTTCCCTTGATCCCATATTTGGCAAACATTCCATCCCTGCCTTCTGGAGATTCAGGCAGGGATGCAATTCAAAAAAGTTATTTTACAAGCTTAGTTTAAGTCTACGACTTCCCATTTCAAGTTCTATTCCTCCAAGATCTTTATAATGGGATCCAGATGAACCATTCATGATATTCTGGGTAAAAAAAGAAGAATTCTCTCTCTGTTTCTGTCTGTGTTTTATTGAATAGTCCTGTCTTTTTTCCATTCAAAAAGCCAGTCACAAAGATGACCAAAATATGATGGATATTTCAAATGATCATTCTGAATAATAATTTACAGTCACACCACTGGAGAAGTATGGTTCTCTGAATCTCACCTGAGGTATTTCTTCACAACAGCTGTCAGGATCTCTAGATGTTCATCTTTCAAGATGAAGAATGATTCAATTTCACAGGATAAGGGGTTAGCCAAAACACTCCTTCTTAAGTAACTCTAGTAAGCTGCACTACTCTATTAATGCACACATTTCTGATATGGTTGCCACTCAGGTTGACCCTCACAGCATACTTCATCCAAGAATAATATTAATAAGAGTAGTGCTATTAAGTGAGATGCTTGGCTTGAATCTGAAAATTTTGAGAAATGATCTCATAAATTAAACTCCCGGGGTACCATCCATTGTAGAGCATTAACAGGCGGAGTTGTCTCCGAATTCTGGGAATTGAGAGCATAATTACATGGAAATTGACAAGGCACAAATGCCAAGAAATCGGTTAACCTTTAATATCTTGAAGAAAAAAACCCTCTCCCCTTGTAATTATCTCCTTCCTTTGTTTTAAATGTTACTGATGAATATTTAGTGGGGGGAAAGCAAATAAAAGGAGGCTAAAAGGTGTCGGAAGTTGGCACCTTGTGGAGAATGGCTCTACAAACTTTGCTACAAAACAATTCATTTCAGCGTGTGGGTGGGAAGAGACAGATGTCAAAACTCAACAGAGGGTATTGCTGGCCATACATACTCAGTCCTATTCATCTGAGCATATGTTCATGAATTTGGAAAATGGGGTGCAGGATTCAGCTCACTAATACGAGAAGAGAGGCTATAAATCAGTGGTGAAGCCGCATGCTTTGTCTACACAAGGTCTCCTCTTCCATTCCTGCCCAAAATTCAGGGCATGAACTGCCAGGCTGTAAATATACCTGTAGGAGGATCTATGGACTCGCCTGGACTTTAGCTGTCATGTTGGAATGGATGGGAACTGGAGATCAACAACTTGGACAAAGATTATAAGAACTGTATTCCAGGTTACACTTTTAATAGGAAACGGACTCTAAGAACATTGCTAGAGATTATGTGGTTAGTGGGAGTTGGAGCTCAACAGCAATAGCCAATTATTATGAGAATTCATCACATCTGAAGTAGATTCCTTGCTTCCACTATATTTAATCTTGAGTTAATGATCAATAGCAGTATGATCCTTTGTGTTTTCCCTTTTTCTTCTCAATTTTAGTAGCCCAAAAAGAGTCTTCTGTTTTCATATGGGCAGATAAAGATAAAGGCTTCCGTTCTCAAAAGCCAGTCATATCCAATTGGGGTGGGTGGGTGGGTGGGTATGTTCATCTCCTTTTACAGTATCTGCAGATACTGTATTTCCATGGTCATGTAGCAGGCATGGCTAGACACCAGGGCACATAAAGCTCTGTCTCCTTTCCCACCAAAAATGTACCTATTTATCTCTTTGCAATTTCTACCTTTTGAACTTCTAGTTTGGCAGGAGTTGGGAAAGACAACAGGTGCTCACTCCAACACACAGCACTCAGGTCTTGAACTGATGACCTGCTGACCTTCTGTTCCTCAAGGTCAGCATCTTAACCATTAAGGCACCATGGCACCCTAGACCAGTGATAGCTAACCTTGGCACTCCAGGTGTTCTTGGATTTCAATTCCCAGAAGCCCAAGTCAGCATTCCTGCTGATCAGGGCTTCTGGGAATTAATGTCCAAGAACACATAGCATGCCAAGGTTAGCCATCACTGCTCTAGAATGAGATAGATATACCAAATTCTAAGAACTATTCATTTTAGATTCTCAGGCTACTAACCAGACAAAACTAAGCTGGATAATTAACCCTCCATGTGAGAACAATTGCTGATTAGATTAGATTAGATTAGATTAGATTAGATTAGATTAGATTAGATTAGATTGGATTGGATTGGATTGGATTGGATTGGATTGGATTGGATTGGATTGGATTAGATTAGATTAGATTAGATTAGATTAGATTAGATTAGATTGGATTAGATTAGATTAGATTAGATTAATCTTTATTGTCATTGTCCTGCACAGAACAACGAGATTGGGGGGAAAACCCACTTATCAACCCAACAAAACCTAAACAAAATACAACTATACAAAATTATCAACATACTCCCACCCCACATATACACATTTAACCCCTAAAAAGCTCTAATACTCTAAAAACTCTAAAACTCTAAAAACTCTAAAACTCTAAAAACTCTAAAACTCTAAAAACTCTATACAGAAGCTCCCTCATAGACTGCATTGCAATGCATTCAAAGCCAAAACCGCTTTTGGGTAGAAACTATTACTTAAGCAGCTGGTCCTGGTCTTTATGACCCTATACCTTCTTCTAGAAGGCAGAAGCTGAAAGAGATCATTTCCAGGGTGCATAATATCTTGATAGATGGTCATTTATTTATTTATTTTGCTTAGTATAGAACAACATGATTGTGTTTCTTCCTTTTCCCTGCCATTGTTACCAAGTTTAGAGCTTGCTTGTTTGGTTCATCCCATCAGTAAAGGTATGGCTCATAACCAAACCGTGCATGAAACTGGGAAGGTTTTTTTTTTATGTCATAGGACTCCAGAAGGTGAAGAAAGACCATTCTGAATGCCTTGCCTAATGGGAGCGTTTACTTCCTCCCCTGTTGCTGTGTTGGCACTTTGCAATAAATAAGTGTTTTTTGGGGGGTTGCAGTTTGGGTACTCAGTCTCTAAAAGGTTCACACCACTGTCGTAGATGAGGCAGCCATGAAAGGCACAGGGGAGAGGCATGCACAAAAGTTAGCATCCTCACTGTAGCATGGTGTTTCCTTCCTTCCCAAACAATATCTTTCCAGTTTCAGCCTTCTACGAGGAAAGAAAACAAGCCCTCCTCCCCAGGGTTAGAAACAGCATTGTCCTCCTGATTGCAAACAAAGATTGATTGAAAAGCAACGATTCTTTCCTGAATCTCATTAATAGTTGCTGCCACATTGGCATTTCCTCTTGTAATGAGAAAAAATGTCTTCAGAGACCAAGAGGGGTTTTTTTTATGCCTCTCCTCTCAGTAAAGCAGTACAAAAAGCTTAAAAACCTTGCTCTACAAAAGCTTGGAACTTTTTAAAAACCTATTTCCAGCCAGTTACAGCTTGGTAAACAAGAAGACATGTCCAATATTGGGGGAGCATTGCCGACCTATTATGCACTGACTTGATTTGTATATAGAAGCATAATTGTCACAAATAAATAACGAGAGGTAACAAACAAATTTTATCTGTCTTATATTATTGATCGCTTCCTCCATGTTCAAGCCTTGTTTACCTTTGAAGAAGATTAATGGGGATGTACACATTGAAAACGTTCATAATTCTTTCATTCGGGGTCTTTTGGGGGCATCTGTTTTAGTTTCTCTCTCTACTGTACTTATTATGCACCAGGCCTTTCGTTTTGCACAAGAAATAAAACCACTTGCAGCTCATTCATTTTGTGTTTCCCCACTCCTGTTTTCTAGCACTCGAGATGTCTTAGTAATGGTAATGGTTTCCCTTGCTCAAAAGCCAGTCGTATCCGACTCTAGGGTTCAGTGGTCATCTCTGCTTCAAAGCCAAAGAGCCAGCTCTGTCTGCTTCTGCAGATGTTTCCGTGGCCATGTGGCCGGCATGGCTAGACACCGGAGCACACAGAATGCTGCTACATTCCCACTGAAGTGGTCTCTGTTTATCTACTTGCAATTTCTTGCTTCGAACTGCAATTAATCTCGCCACCAAAAAAAATGGTGTAGGCAAGGCAACTGAGAATCAATCTACTCCAAAATCAGACAACAGTACACGAGGAAGAAAAACCGTCAAACATCATATGCAGAAAATGGTTTAATATTATCAGACATTTAAGTTCAGTGTCACCCACCCAATACAAAAGAGACCATCTGGGCTTAGAGAGAAATATATATATTAAAAAAACAGGAAAGAAAACAACACAAACAGACATATGCTCACCAAGCAACCAAAAAGAAGACAACACGAAGAATAGCAGGAGAGAAATAAGCCAAACTGTGTCCAACCACCACAAACAGCCACCTACACAGCCCAGTGGCACCGATAAGATTACAGAGTCCATCTCAATGGCCCATCCCTCCCATAGAAACAAATAGAATAGTCTTGGGGAGGGGGGGGCAACAAAATATACACCTTTAAAATAATAAGTACAAACTAAAACAGGAGTTCTCAACCTTTTAAAACTGGGGCCTGGGTCACACTCCCTCAGACATCTTTGGGGGCTGAATGGCCATTTTGCTATTCCTCCACCACATGGCACTTCCTGGTGTGGTGGAGGCAGTGTGTGTGTGTGTGTGTGTGGGGGGGGGGGATGACATGAAATGGTGCTGCACATTGCATCTGGCCTGCAGTCCACAGGTTGAGAATCCCTGAACTAAAGCAAACAAATAACATTTTTTTAAAAATCAGACGAAAAGAACACACCCTGTTATGCATTGGAGGGTGGGGAGAACACAGCAGAATAAAGTATACACACAAACATTCAAATGCACCATACACAAGTCCCACTACCCCAAACCAAGACAAGCAAGCAATATAGACAAAAACATCCAAAGCTTGCCCTGGAAACTAGACTACTAGAAAGTGAAGATTTTTTTAATGTCAATAGACTGGAACCTGGTCGACTGACATAATAAATGTGAGACACCATTGACCAGACCTTTGGGGCAAAATCCAAGAGAGTATATCAGGATTTGCTGAGATCTTAAAGGATAGATCTAGCCAGGACTTGGTAAGCCAATTCTTCCTCAGAAAAGAATAGGTGGAGTCTAGAGAACTGTGTTGGCTTAGTAGTTAAGATGCTGAACTTGATGACTGGAAGACTGTCACGTCAGCAGTTCGAGACCCAAGTGCTGTCCAATGGAGTCCAGCTCCTGCCAAACTAGCAGTTCCAAAACAAGAAATTGCAAGTAGATAAATAGGTACCACTTCATTGGGAAGATAAAGAGTGTTCTGTGCACTCTGGTGTCCAGTCATGTCTGCCACATGTCCACGGATATTTTTGCAGATGCAGACAGAGCTGGCTCTGTGGCTATAAACAGAGATGAGCACTGAACCCTAGAGTTGGATGCTACTGGCTTTCAAGCATGGGTGGCCTTTATCTAAACTAACTTTTGGTTTGCTTTTTTTGTGATTCTGAGAGTACCTGTTGATCTCCTATGGAAAAAAAGAAATATGCTGAGAAGGTGTTCAGTGCTGTAATTACTTCTTGTATCTTTCTTTTACATCATGCATTGCAGAGCTGATTTGGGAGTGCATTTTCCTAGTTGCAAATCTCTACTATGCGGCAAGACTTCCATGTTTAAAGATCTGACTTGCTCGAAAGGGTGGCAGAAACTGGGATAGACGATGCAAACTTACTCTGTTGTAGCACTTGGGGCTCAAACTGCTGACCTGCCAACTTTCTGGTCATCAAGCTCAGTGTCTTAACCACTAAGCCATCACAGCCTGTTTCACCCCCAAAATAACTGGTGTTCCTGATTTTTTCAGTGAACCATTCTGTTGCTCTTCCGATAGAATGGCATTTCATGTCTCTGAGTGGTGGCCCACATGGACATATGGCCTGCTGTTTGAGATGGTTTGGGATAGGTGGGCCCAATCGCATCTACACTACAATTGGGCCAGTCCTACCCAACATGTCCCATTTTGATCCCACGTTATGGTGGAACTAAATTAGTCCACTGAATTTGAGCCCATCCCCAGCACACATGCATGCCTGGGACAAGATAAATTAGAGCAAGCCATGTTACAGATAAGCAACGATGGACTCAGAAGCAGGGTCGCCCTTGCTCGAAAGCCAGTTGTATCTGACTCTAGGGTTCAGTGCTCATCTCTGTTTATAGCCAAAGAGCCAGTGTTGTCTGTGTCTGCAGATGTTTCTGTGGACATGTGGCAGGCACGCCTCAACACCGGAGTACATGGAAAGCTGTTTACCTTTCCACCGAAGTGGTCCCTATTTATCTACTTGCAATTTCTTGCTTTCGAACTGCTTGTTTGGAAGGAGGTTGGGCAGAGACGGGAGCTCCCTCCATCATGCAGTACCTGGGAATCAAACTCCGACCTTCCAGCTAGTGAGTTCACTGCCTTAACCACTTGAGACACCACAGTCCCACAGAAGCAGACTCCCACAGAAGCAGACTCATGGGCAAAAGTTGAACAGCCACATTACAGTTGAAGGAGAAACTTTCCCCATCAGATGCAAAGAGGCCATTCCACCAACTGACAATATAAATCAGAAAAATAAATAAATAAATAAACCACTGAACAGAGACCAATCAGTCATGGGTGAGGAATGTTCTCTTTCCATCTGACAGAGGAGAGACTTCCACCACCAGCTACGAAATAGCTACAAAACAGCTGCTACAGGGGTGATTAACACCATCAGAGAAACAAATGCTATCTGGATCCAGGAATCTTGCCAAACAGTATTTTGCTCCCACACCTGAAAAAGGCACTTTACACCAGCCCTGAGTTGCTGTTATGTTTCTTTAAAGGGTTGTTACATCTTTCTTTATATGGGAAAAAGGATTTTCTTCCCTCCTATTCTCACTGCCGTTAACTGTCCCATTTGTTAACAATGCAACCTCCAATTCTCAGTGACCGTGTGAGAACCTTAAAGGCAACACCTCCAGAAGGTCCATTTGAATGCTCTGTGTGGCTTGATTCTAAACGATGCACTGAAAACTTCACATAGAATATAAAGCCATCAGATGAAATTGGTGAGCAATCCTTGACTGTAGCACCATAGGATCAGGCGTGTGCTCTAATCATGAGAGAAAAGTGTCTCACACAGAGAAATTGGTAATTGTGTAAACATGCACACCACTGGAAATGAGAGGACACTCACTGAAATAACACCTTCCACTGTCAAATTGTACGGTGCTGCTCCAAGTGGCAAGCTGTTCTGTAGAAAGTTGATTTGGGGGGGGGGGGGGGGGTGTTTCGCTAGCTCCAGCTCCATACTCCTATGCAGCAAGTTTTTCATTTAGGGTTTGTGTGTGTGTTAAAAGAGAGTATAATCTTCTTCTTCAAGTGTCGCATAGGATTCCGAATAATGGCTATCATCACGGCGATCAGCCATGAAGATCGCCCTGGGAACAATATAATGCAGTATTTTTCCACTTGCCTTCAGCATAGCAGTGTGAAGCCTGTATCACTGATCCAGTTCCATGTGTCACTTTCTGGTACAGGACCCTTTTGGCACACAAAGTCCTCATCGGCCCCAGCCCAGTATTGATGAAGCTGCTGCCCTCCATCAAGATGGATTCAAGTGGGATTTAATCCACTTGAGGACCATCACCTTTCCCTGTGGACTTCTCCACCCAAGGCCATTAGTCATCAAGGTTGTCAGGTTACTTAACTGCCACCTGATAATTGGCATTGAGCCACTAGTAGTATGGTCTATTCTAGGGTTCCTCAAACCTGGCTTTCCAGGTGTTCTTGGACTTCAATTCCCAGAAGCCAAAATCAGCACACCTACTGATCAGGGCTTCTGGGAATTAAAGTTGAAGAACACATGGAAAGCCAAGTTTGAGGAACTCTGGTCTATTCTATTACCATAGTAGGATGACCTAGGATAACTTCTAAAAGGGAGAAAATAGAAAAAAAGTAGGTCTCATTCCAACTACTGGGCTCAGATTAGACTGTAGCTAATCCTAAGGACACAAGATGGTCTCAGAAATACACTGGGTAGAATGTATTCCTGGATGGACTGAACTGCATCTTTATATATAGTCCTGCCCGTTCGCCTTTGGCCCCGTCATCGCCGGAGGTGGAGGAGGACTTTGCCAGCTGCGGCTGCTTGGCTGGTGGAGATTCGCTCCCACCCTTCTTCCCAGAGAAGGATAAAAAGTAGCCCAGCTTGGGACCGGGAGGCTCCTGCCCGCTTGCCTTTGGCCCTGTCATCGCTGGAGGTGGAGGAGGACTGCACAATCTGCATCAGGAGGGAGGAGGCATGTGGGAGGCTGGTGTGGCGGCTACAGCAGCTGTGTGGTATGGACTTTAAAATCAGTGCCACCGCCGCTGATGCCTGAGGCTCCTTCATCCGGCCACTCTGGTTGGTGGGAGGTGGGAGCAGGTGTGCTCCGCCGGCATCTTTGACTCCTTCCCTGGCTTGGCTGGCTATGGGAAGTGGGAGTGACAGCAGCAGCTTGCTTTGCGGTGGGGTTACATGAGCCGTTGCTGCTGGAGCCACTGGGACTGTGTGGGCCAATAATAATAATAATAATAATAATAATAATAATAATAATAATAATAATAATAATAATAATAATAATAATAATAATAATAATAATAATTCCATGTATATCACACAGGCTGTCATCTACAGGGAAACCTCATTTCTCAGATTGGCCCTTGACCTTCCTACCCCTGTACACAGTCTGTTTAAAGCTATCCACACAGGCCATGGCTGTTCTTGGCCAGGCGGTAGAGAGTCCTGTGGTTCTGCCCAGTTATCGGGTAGCTCATGGCTTGCCTTTGCATTTTAATGAAAGTTGTTCATGAAATACCAGTGTTACGTTGAGTTGTAAATGGCAAAATAATGCGTGGGGGGTGGTGTCTCAACAGATTTATGGCTGACTATATTCAAAAGTGACAAGGAGCAACACATAAACATTATAGTGTTTCCTCATTATCAGGCTTTCAGAGGCAACTGTTAGCTCAAATAATTAACAAAATTGGGAAGTGGTAGGAAGTAACAGCCATCAGTTAAATAACCCTGATAAGCCTAGATGGAAGATTCATATTTTCCCCCAGATCTTTCCTTTTCTTATATATACATTTCAGTGGGTTTTTTTTTTAACCACCATGTGGGAAGCTTCATTAACTTAAACCAAGTCAAGATTTCCCTCCACAGAAGGCACTTGCTAATTAACCCAGCTAATTGACACTGCCGGACTAACTAATGATGTAGCCAAGTGATCAAGCTGCCATTCCCAAAGAGACAAAGAGTGAAAGGATGAGGTTAGGGCCCATGCTTCACGACGTTACCATCCGTGGAAGAGGGAAACTTCTGTGTACAATTGCTCTCTGAGACGGGTGCTTCCACCGTACTGTTATTAGTATCTCATAATCATCTGCTTTATTACAATGATTGATGGGTTGCTCATTTCAGTGAACATAGATGTGTGTAGAAAGATTTGCTATGCTTTATATTGTAATAGGATTTACTATATAAAACGGAAAGGGCTATCAATTATTGTCAGATTTTTTTTTAACAATATCAAATAATCAGAGTTTGGAGAAGTTAATTTTTGTACTATCAAATTTCCCTGGTCGGGAGGTTCCAAGTGCTGTAGACCAAGCCCGTAGCTTTTACCACCTCTGCAAAAACGGCACTATCCACCAAATAATATGTCCTTTACACAGATTGCTTTATTTAACAGAAAACATAAGATAGTTGTCTACTTTGATGGATGCAAATGTAAACAATGGTATGGGAAATGGGGCAAGAGGACACATCATTAAGATAATAATATTGAACACGTGTTGTGTCATATAACTTAGGCTAAGTGTTGCCCTCCAGATGTTAATGCAATACCAGTCACCCCTGAGCACTAACAAGGCTGGCCCAAGACAATGTAAACTGGAATCCAATAGCATGTGGGGTGAAACAGCACAACAAACATCACAACACAGAGAACTGTTCAGCCAGTCTTGTAGTTATAATCCAGAAAAAAGGAAGGAAGGGGAAAAGGATGGAGGAAAAACAAAAGAAAAACATGTGAGCATTTTAGAGTCTGTTCCTTAAACAGCAGTTTAATACAGTGATTAAAAGAATTACAACCTGTTCAGTGCATGTAGAATTATTATGCATCATTATTATAATTCCTACACTACCCTAACTATAATTTTATGTTAGACTAGATAAAGGAACAGAACAGGCTAGTATGTCTTTCTAAGAAAAAGATGTCTAAGAGCTTGCATAGTATTTCTGTTTATTTTCAGTACTGCAGAAAAATATATATTTTAAAAAATGTGGGCATTGTGCTTCTTTATCCACAATCCACAAACATCAGGAATGACATATTTAATTGACAACATATTAGATTTATTTATTATACTGCAACAATTTTTTAAAAAGTGTTATCCAGAATATTCTATAGTGCGATTTGCACTACTGTGTTGTTCTATACTGTGATATGGGTTTTGTATTATTGTGTTTATTGCTTATTATTATTATGTGAGATATTATCGTACTCTATAATATTTTGTAATGTATCTTTATTTGATATGTTGTGTTATAACTATAATTGTACTTTTGATATTTTGTAACTTTATTTTTGCTGTGAACCACCTCGAGTCGCACTTGTGCTGAGTGAGGCGGTATACAAATATAATAATAATAATAATAATAATAATAATAATAATAATAATAATAATAATAATAATAATTAATAATAATAAATAATAATAATAATAATAATAATAATAATAATAATAATAATAATAATAATAATAATAATAATAATAATAATAATAATAATAATAATAATAATAGCTCCTATGACCTTGGGTTTGCAAATTTTATACTGTAACACATACACTTAAATTCAATAGTCTTTTCTAAAAGACTACCTGCCTAACAAAAAAACTTGGCATGGAAAAGAGTCAAAATCCTGTCAATGTTTCCATTTGCTGAATGGTTGTGTAAATTAATCTCAGGGGTATGAATCAACTCTAGCCAAGGCACTCAGTGGAGTTTCCTGATAGTAACAATAAGTAACAAAAATAAAAAACATTATTTTTGTTTAGCCCTGATATATGAACCCTTGGAGTCAATCTACAGACATTTATAACTTTTGGGAGTAAATGGAAGGAAAACATGTAGACTGGCCTTAAATGTATGTAATGAGCTACAGGAAAGTAAACAATATAAAGTAAACATTCCAAGACCTATCACAGATACCTGAAACAGCAAATAACAGAAAACCTTACATTTTACATTCCAGACAGTGTCATCTAGTGGTCAGTTTTGGTAATGCACCATAGAAATACATGCATTTTTTTATTCCAGGAATGTTTATTGAATATTCTTGAATACTTTTAGACCTGCTGATAACACAAACCACAGATACTGAACCCATGAATATGGGGGTGGCGGTGCAAACTGTATACAGTACTACAACATTAAAAGAGTGAGTGAGTGAGTGAAACAGAGAGAGAGAGAGAAACAAGGTTTAGGCTAATTGGGCTGGGGGGTAAACCAATCATTTAGGTATTGAAAAATTGGCTACTGATCTGATAACCTCAATGAATGTCCGCCTGATGTTTGTGCACTGTATGCATATATAATAAATACATCAATATATTAAGATGCTGACTGGGAGGCGGAAGGTCAGCAGTTCAAAACCCGAGGACTGCATGACAGAATGAGCGCCCGTCTCTGTCCCAGCTCCTGCCAACCTAGCAGTTTGAAAGCAAGAAATTGCAAGCAGATAAATAGGTATCACTTTGGTGAGAAGGTAAACAGTGTTCCGTGCATTTTGGTATCTAGGCATGCCTGCCACATGTCTACGGAAACGTCTGCAAACGCACACAGCACAGGCTCTTCAGCTATGAAACAGAGATGAGCACTGAACCCTAGAGTTGGATACAACGGGCTTTTGAGCAAGGGTGACCTTTAACTTTACTTTAATGTATTTGTAGTTTCCATTGATACTTCTAGACCTATGTTACACTTCTGGATGTACTATTCTGATGTTCACCTTATTCTGGCCCATTTCCACCAGTATCCTTGTTAGGAACAATCTTCCAAGTAGCACAGCAGAGAGTGAAAACCACTAGGATAGATACTGAGAGGTAGCAATAGGCCACAGCATTTTGCTGTTTGAAGCAGATCAGCTAATGAATCCCAGCCAAGTCACAGTTCCGTAGATCTACATATTTTCCTAGGTCACCCAGGTTATTTTGGTAGTTGAAGCAGAAAAATCCCATACCTGCTTGTCCCACTAACTGGCAACAGAAATGAAATAACAACCAGCAGTTGAATGCCCTTTCATGGCACCCAAAATGTTTTCCCCATTCTACCTAGTAGCATAGTTGACCCTCTTAAGAGAGTTGAATATGGTTTGAGAGCACCATAGTTTCTTGTGGTGTACACAAGCATTTCTTTTGTCTTACTGGGAAAAAAACATGCTTCCAGACACTCTCCAGCATCAAGTCTTTTTTTAAAAAACAAGATGAACACCTCAACAACCTGCTGTTCAAATGTCAAGATGAGTTGAGTGGGCAAGGAAACTCATTTTGACCTACCTGTGTGTAAGATGATGATAGCCATCATTCTACAGTATCTATCCCTGACCCTGATCCAGCCAAGAAGACAAGGATAATGTTTCTTTTAGATTCCTCAGGGGTGGCTACACACAATTTCCCTTTCAAGGCTAAATAAGAATGCTGGAAACAGCAGTGGTTTCAGAAACAGCAATGAGTGAAATCTGCATATATGTACGGGACATAGCTGTCAAGTATCCCGTATTGGCCGGGAAAACCCCTTATTTTACCCTCTTCCCTGCCGTCATCCCGTATTAATTAGACTGAAATGCCCTATTGCCGCCATTGGAGGTCAGCAAAGGATAAACATAGCTGTCAAGTATCCCGTATTTGCTGGGAAATTTCCCTTATTTCCAAATCCAAAACTTGACAAGTATGGTCAAGGGAGAGCATGTGGATTTTGAGAGGTCAGTTGCTAAATAGAGTGGAAGGGGAATACTATAAAAACCCATGTATTGAATGTTATTTGACAGAGGTCGAGTCCTTTGCTAGCTCTAGGCTGCCACCATCGTCTTCTCCTCCTCCTCCTCCTTCTTAGTGCTGTATCTGATTCTGAATAGTGGCTGTCAGTATGGTGATCAGTCATAAATATTCTCCTGGGAACAATATAATGCAGTGGACTTCCATTTGCCTTCTGTATCGCAGCATGAAACCCGTGTCACTGATCCAGTTCCGAGAGTCACTTTCTGGTCCTGAGCCCTTTTGGCACACAAAGTCCTCATCAGCCCCGCGCCAGGATTGATGAAGATGGATTCAAATGGGATTTAATTTATTTGGAGGCCATAAACACTTCCCTGTGGTCTTTGCCACTCAAGGCTGTTATTTCAGAGTTGCCAGCCAGACAATCGGGCTGCTGCTACTGTGAAATATTTTGATTTCTTGGGTGTCCAGAAATGAAATTTGTGCAGCTGTGGGCACCTGGGGCCCTGACTTCAAATTTGAGCCCAATGGGACAAAATGACTGTTGCGACACTGCTGATCCATGGCAACCTTCAGTCAAAAGACATCAGGGATTCCCCCCCAGTCCATCCACCCCCATCAGAGCATTTCCGCAAAAAGGAAGTTAAAAGAAGCAAGTGGGACACAATTTCTGTGGTATATTTGAAGTTAATTTCAATATAAAAACCCTTCCACCAGAGAGCATCAGTCACCGTGAATACCACTGAATAAGGGGGGAGTGGGAGGGATGTCTTAAAATGGAAGGTTGACTTGCTGCAGAAAGGCTAGCAAATGCCTGAGGTTAGGAAGATGAAAGGAAGGCTACAGTCTTGGTTGAATCTCACTTCAGAGGCAGTAAGAACCTTAATTTGCTTCATACCTCAAATGAGGCAAACAGTATTATCAATGTTAGCTACTGCAGCTTCAAGGGGAGTCTTTGAGGAAGATGGCGGCAGTGGCGGCGGCGGCAATGATGATGACAATAGTGAAGATGAAGCTAAAGTACTTTTGACATCAAATGAGAAGAGAGGACTCACTTGAGAAGGCCTTGATGCTGGGAAAGTTGGAAAGCAAGAGAAGAAGGGAGTGTCCAAAGATGAGATGGCTAGATGGTATTGTAGACGCAATGGGCACAGAGCTGAGCGGGATGAGGAGTATGGTGGAGGACAGTGGTGCCTGGAGGTAAATGGTCCATGGGGTCGCAAAGGGTCGGAATCGACTGTGCGACTGAGCAACAACAACAACAACAACAATAATAATAATGTTGTCTCAGGAATTATTCTGGGTTGAAATGATTTTTTTTGCAGAAGAAACTTCACTCAGGGAATGCCCAAATGTGGCTCCTTTCATGTGCCCAAGAGCTGGGACAGAGACGGGTGCTCAATCCGTCATGCAGTACCTGCGCCTCAAAGATAATAATAACAAAATAGATAATAATATCAAAAGTAATATTGCCACCAAAATACTTGAACTCTCTCTCTCTCTTGTCATTAAATATATTATTTTAAAGTGGTTAAAACTGTTGCAAAGTGTTTAACAGATACAGATACTAATGCAGTCATAAAGTATTTCTTGCTGCTTCAGAACCACCTGCTACCATTCTATGTCAACATTCAACCACTAATACCATTGTATGTTGAAATATAAACTACCAACAAAAATTATACATAGAAATAGTGTATCCTAAGATGTTAAACACAGACCTCAGATATCCATCTTATATTCCAGTACAGAACAGACTATCTGGAGAATATTTAGCATCAAATATGTGCAGAGGAAATTTGAATGGGAGCATGTTAATTTGGCTTCACTCAGTGACAGTTCTAGGAAGGGTGAGCAAAAGAGAGCTTTCATGGTGTTTTCCCCCTTTGGAATGAGGGTTTATTTTGTGTATTTGAAACTTAGATATTTTCGAATCCTATAATAGGGAATGTGGTGGCTCCAGTGGTTAAAACACTGAACTTGAAGGCAGGAAGGTTGAAGTTCGATACCTGAGTACTGCACGACGGAATGGGCACCCGTCTGTGTCCCAGCTCCTGCCAACCCAGGAGTTAGAAAGCAAGAAATAGCAAGGAGATAAATAGGGACCACTTTGGTGGGAAGGTAAACAGCATTCTGTGCACTCGGGTGTTGAAATATGCCTGCCAAATGTCCACGGAAACATTTGCAGACACAGACAGCGCTGGCTCTTTGGCTGTAAACAGAGATGAGCACTGAACCCTAGAGTTGGGTATGACTGGCTTTCGAGCAAGAACGACCTTTATCTCCCAAAAGATGTTGTTCGGGTATTGTTTTGGTTGCTCCAGTTATGCATACTTCACATGTGATCTGTCCTGAAGAACAAGTGTCAGGGTAAAACTACATGGTTTATACATGACATGTACCATTTTAAAGAAGAAAAGAGAAGATAAAGCAACTATGGAAAGCTTCAAAGACACTTAAAACTCCCCCCTTCAGCTATATCGCCAGCTGTTTTCCTTTAAAATCGAAAGGATCCAGCCCTCTGTACCTGAAATAATCATAGGGCTGATTTCGAGTACAGAAAATAGCTCTTATGGAAAGGATGAAGGAGCCGTTTCCCCACTACCACCTACTTTGCTCAAGGCTACACCATTCTGTGCCAAATTATTATTACAAACAAATGATAGCTTTTTAAAAATAAACTAAAATCAGTGCTTGTCTTGTAATCTTCAACTTGTTGGAAGGTTGCCAGAATTAAATCTATCTTTCATTCTTAAAAAAATATTACATATACCAATTATATGTCAAAGCACACTTAAACCATCTAAATAAGGGGCTGCGGTGGCTCAGTGGTTAAGAAGCTCACCTTGTTAGCTGGAAGGCTGGCAAGTTGGCAGTTCAAGACACGGGTACTGTATGATGGACTGAGCACACATCTCTGTTCCAGCTCTTGGGGACAAGAAAGGAGCCTCATTCAGGTATCCCCATAGCGGAGTTTCTCCAGCAAAATCCCTTTCAATTAATTTCTGACACAAATTTACCTAGAAAATGGGGCAGCATAGACCCATATTGGCAGGGACCCCCTGAGAATGAAACTTAAATCTAGCCTAGGAACCCTGAAGTTTCTTGGCAAGATGGTTGGTGTAAAGAAGAGAGTGAAAAGTCATCTTTCTCCGGTTGAATTGGACTGTCAAAGTGACTGCCAGCCTCCTGCCTGCCAACTCTCATGAACCCATTCCACAGGCCCTGGCACAACGCTAGCCAACAGAGTGGTCCAAAGCTCTCCCTGGTGTCTCTTAATTGAAGTCAATGGACTTCCACCAGGGAAGAATCCAGTCCAAGATCTCGGACTGGAGACCACAGCAAATCCAGCTGGCAGGACAAATGCAATCATAATGGCAGCGCACATCCCAAGCTCAGGAAATAGCTTCGGGGCATGCGTTTGCCTTTGAAAAGTGTCACTGCAAAGCCAGAAAAATGAAACAAATCCAGAAGCTGATTAGTATTACCAAGCAACACATCATTTTCACTTTAAGCTATCCAATATATTGACCATATTATTGTTCTCCTCCTCCTCTTCCTTCTCTCTAGTCTGAAGATGTAATAATGATCAGGACAATGTGTGTCCTGCTCTAAAGATTGTGTCGTGATTTCCACTGATTAATTAGCTGTTCCATTTTTTAAAAAGACAACAGAATTCTGGAACAGGTGGTGCTTTGAGGATATTTAATTAAGGTATCCTGGATGAATCATTTATCATCGTGGAAACCATCTTAAAGTATCAAATTAACATCTCAAGGAGAGAATCCTGATAAAAATCCATATATTGCCCGGGTTGTAATTGGTCACACAACTCCCAAAAAATATTTTGCAATCCAGCATTGTTGTCAACGGCTCAATAGAGTCAAACGACAAGTTCATGGAGGAGGAGGATCAGAACATGGCTCTAAAGTGGTATATATAGGTATAGGTTTCTCTTGCTCGAAAGCCAGTCGTATCCGACTCTAGGATGCAGTGCTCATCTCAGTTTCAAAGCCGAAGAGCCAGCGCTGTCTGCTTCTGCAGACATTTCCATGGTCATGTGGCAGGCATGACTAGACACCGGAGTGCACAGAACGCTGTTACCTTCCCACCGAAGTGGTCCCTATTTATCTACTTGCAATTTCTTGCTTTCGAACTGCTAGGTTGGCAGGAGCTGGGACAAAGACGGGAGCTCATTCCGTCCTGCAGTACTCGGGAATCGAAATGCTGACCTTGTGCCTCCCAGTCAGCGTCTTAGCCACTTGAGCCACTGCAGCCCCACATAAGGTAAAGGTAAAGTTCACCCTTGCTTGAAAGCCAGTCGTATCTGACTCTAGGGTTCAGTGTTCATCTCTGTTTATAGCCGAAAAGCCAGCACTGTCTGTATTTTCAGACATTTCCATAGACATGTGGAAGGCATGCCTAAGACACCAAAGCACACAGAACACTGTTTCCCTTCCCACCAAAGTGGTCCCTATTTATCTAAATGCAATTTCTTGCTTTCAAACTGCTAGGTTGGCAGGATCTGGGACAGAGACAGGTGCTCCTTCCCTCATGCAGTACTCGGGTTTTGAACTGCTGACCTTCCGTGAACAGAATAAAAGCCTAGAAATTTGCAGAGAGTTGAGGAGAATTTGAGAAGTGGCTGTGGCTTTTCAAAGTCGTATCTCTGCTAATGAAAAGGGAAGAGTTTTATAGCATCTTTAAACCTAACAGACTGGTTTCCTCATGCAAAGTACTGGACGGATTGCAACTGTCAAACTTGGACATATGGCTGTTGAAGCTGGTTCAACTCTACTCTATCCTGAGTACAGTATTTATGCTGAGCCTTCTTATATACATTCCTTGCCAAGAAGATGTTTTGATTTGATCTTAGTTTGTGAATTTGTGAAGTCCAGATTCTAGCATACTATGCAACATTTACCTAACCAGTGTCAGCTGCTAATCCAATTAGTAGTCATCCCAACATTTTTAAACAATGCTCCCTGCATCTTCCTTCCTTCTGTCCTTCCTTCCTTCCTTTTCATTTTCTTGTATGCTCACAGACATTTCCAAGGATTCAACATATTGACCTTTACATTCATCATAAAAGTTTGTCCATCACACACTATTTGTCAACAGTGGTTGAAATATTTACCTTCGTGACACCACACAGATGTTCCTTATGGGACATCATGAGGGTCTACCACTTGACATGAAGCTCTGGTCATGATATTTCAGGGAATAGGAGAGCCCTCAGGTTATCTTGCTATGATAATAGAGTGGGTCATATTGCTAACAGCTCAACACTGTTCGTCAGGCAGTGGAAAACCTACCTGACAACCCTGAGAACTAACAAGCATGTATGGCAAAGTCCACAGGGAAGGGTGATGGTACCCAAGTTGATTAAATCCCACATGAATCCATCTTGATTGAGGGCAGCAGCTTCATCAATACTGGCCCGTGGCTGATGAGGACATTGTGTGCCAAAAGGCCTCGGGACTAGAATTTGACTCGCAGAACTGAATCAGTGGTACAAGTGGTACGCTGTGATGCACAAAGCAAATGGAAAGTCACTGCATTATAATGTTCCCAGGGCAAGCTTGATGGGTAATTACCTTGATGATAGCCAATATTTGGAATCAGATACGGACCTTGAAGAAGTAGGAGAGTTGTGAATTGGCAATCTTATTTGCCTTCTTATTCCCCTCCATCATACCTGTCAACCGCAGCTCCGGACAATATGGGATCTGCGCAGAATGGTTCTGCACAAGTCGCCTATTACACATGCATAGAAGGCTTTTACACTTGCATAGAACCCTTTTACGCTTGCGTAGAACCCTTCTATGCATGCGTAGCCTTCTACGCATGCGTAAAAGGGTTCTATGCAAGCGTAGAAGGGTTCTACGCAAGCTTAAAAGGGTTCTACACAAGCGTAAAAGCCTTCTACGCATGCATAGAAGGTGATCTGTGCTGAAGGGATGCGCATTACCTCCTTTCCTGCCACTGCCAATTCCGGGGTTTCAGCAGCTGCGGGCAGGAAATGGCGCAAATCGGCACCGAAAAATGGGAAATCCCGGCCAATCCGGGATGGTTGACAGGTATGCCCTCCATCCCTCAAAAAGGAATGATTTCATGCCCTGAAGACATGTTGGTTGTGTTGTGGTGCCATGGATCTCTTCTGTGCATATCTTTCTTTTGAGGTTGCTGTTCAGAAGGTATCTAGGCCCTTCTCACTCTGAGTCACTGTGGGCATGCTGTGGCACTGCTTTCCCACATTACAAATCTATGCCATACAAGACAAAGCTGGCCTGCTGAGTATAATTAGCAAAACACTGGTTGCCAAACTGGATGAGGCAAGTCATCCATGTGGGCCAACATCCTGTCAACAGCAATGGCCTCAACCAGCTGCTGTCTTTTTGAGCAACACAAGGAGCTGGCACCGTCTTGAGGTGCCGTGATTTGAGGAAAACGTTGTCCCTCACCTCCAGTCGTTAGAGGTCAGCTCATCACCCCGAGGCAAAATAGCTTCAAACCCTTCATTAACAAACTACGGGAATAACACATTGCAACATGAAATTAAGCCCTACAGTCCTGTTCAGAGAAGCATCGTGACAAAGGCCATTCACTCGACCACAGCATAAGCTCTTCCTGAGAGAATCCACGAAGGAGCTCCTTTTCCTTTGAAGAAGTTTTGAAAAAGCCTGGATTATGGACCCTTAAAAGGAAGGTGTGTGTGTGTGTGTGTGTGTGTGTGTGTGTGTGTGTGTGTGTGTGTGTGTGTGTGTGTGTGTGTGTGTGTCATTCCTTTCCACTATCTCCCCATTGCTCTCTGTGTCGTAATTTCAGACTTAGTACTATCCTGCTCTAAAACAATTCATGCTCTTATTCTCCCCCCACTCTTCCTCTTTGCAAAACATGAGGCAAAATATATTTTCAGAAGCTCCCTTGGGAAGAAAATCCAGATTTCTGTTCCGCTATTTCTGAACCAGCAGACATATACTAAAAGGAGCCAGCCTAGCATCAATTGCATTCCCCAGGTAAGAGGAGAACTTCTCCAGATGCAAGCACAGGAGGGGCTTTCAAATTGGATTATCAAATGGTAGCAGGTTCCATTAAGACTGTGTTTTGCTCTTCAGAAGGCTTCATGGAAATTTGTTTGCCTTTTTCTACACCTGGCTGCCTCTTTCTATATTAAGCTGGGTTGGCAGATTATAGGACAAGGTCTACTGGGGAAGGAGAAGGAAAAGACAATGTTAGATAATTTGTAAAATGCTTGCCAAACATATATTATGTGGCTTCTCTTATGTCACAAGGTAGCCATGGTGGATTAGTGGATAAGGTGCTGAGCTTGACAACCAGAAAGTCAGCAGGTCAGCAGTTTGAGACCCAAGTTCTGTGTGATGGAGTGAGCTCTCACCATCTGTCCCAGCTCCTGAAAACCTAGCAGTTTGAAAGCAAGAAATTTCAAGTAGGTACTGTTTTGCCATGAAAGGTAGCAGTGTTCCATTCACTCTGGCATGACCACAGAAATATCTGCAGACACAGAAAGCACTTGCTCTTTGGCTGTAAAAAATGGGGATGAGCACCACCCCTTAGAGTGGCTTTCCATCAAAGGAGACCTTTACCTTACTTCAAAGCAGAAGGGTTGATATCAACTGGGGTTAGAAGTGAAACGCACAGACTCTCCACTCACTGGGGTTTAAGCATGCCTCTGAAAAGTTACTTTTTGGATTGGTGAAATCCAGAATCCCCTGAGGTGCGAGAGTTATGATCCAAAATGTTACATTCCCTAACTTTGGTTTTAAGGTTACAATGAAATGGCCCTTCTCCCATTTTGTCATCCACTGGATCTGAGAAGATCTGTTTGGAAGGCAGGAATGTTCCTGTTTGTTCCAACCAAGGTTATGTGCTCTTGGTTATTGGCTACCACCCCCTCTCATACATGATCTACCACCACTCTGATGGGCAAATGTGTACATTTGCATGGCAAATCACCTAAGAGGCATGAAGCATGCTGTGAATGAAGATATGGTAGGGAGATGAGATAGGCAGTATGAAAATGGCCTCCACATCAAAACTCTTTCCTCTCTCAGTTTCTACCAGAAAACCACAAAAGTAACAGAAAGCCGTAGAAGACAAAACTAGCTTAGACAGATGAACCACCTGACAGCGGAAGGCAGCTTTGTCCATTCATGTCTACAAAATAAAACTTTTGAACATTCCTATGCACATTGGAAAAGGATTGAAGCCATGTTGTGTTATGGAAAGCTTATCAATTCTATGAACAGAAAAGAAGCATGGACACATACTCCAAGCA
Source organism: Bradypodion ventrale (assembly GCA_035047345.1). NCBI lineage: Eukaryota > Metazoa > Chordata > Lepidosauria > Squamata > Chamaeleonidae > Bradypodion > Bradypodion ventrale. The sequence goes on along the minus strand of JAWDJE010000010.1, from coordinate 31,329,107 downwards.
CAGGACAACTGCCTGTTCATAAAGATGCCAATAACCTTTACAAAAGTATATGATCAGCTGATCGTCATAAAGAAATTTTAATGTTAACCCATTCAAAATGTTACATTTCTAAAACAAGATGCAAATTTTTGCTACTCTTGGTCCTTGCAGGTGAGGATAAGGAACTGAAATTTTGTTTTGGTGGTGCCAACTCAACAAGCTTTATGCAAGTTACATGTCCTACACACACTGCGTATCTTGCTGAAATCAGTTAAATAGTGCAATCTGCCAAACCACAAAAACTATAGTGGCCACTATCTTTTTGTGTGAGATGCTGAGGAAAAATAAACATGGGTAGATTATTTGCAGTCTTCTTCTTCCAATTAACCAATCTTTTTGTTCGTGTCATGTATGTGTTTATGTGTGTGCATGAGTGTGTATGAGCAGTTTGCTCCCTTAAAGGGAATGGACATCATCAAGAAGAAATTGTGGTGTCAAGAGTAAGACAAACAACATTTACATCTGTAGCCAGGACTCTGGATTCTGATTATGTAGGGAGCATTAAATGTGATAGCTAGGGAGGGAAACCACAATGAACCTCAATGTATAGGAAGGCTTTGCCTCTATAATAAGGAATGCTTTGTTGTGAGGTTTGGCATCATCTTTATGGAAAATGAACACTACCCTGTAGATAAATTGCTGTGTAATCCAGCAAGCCTGTTCCTCTGCTCTCAATGCCCTTAATTCAATGCTCAAAGGAAACAAGTTATGTCTTTAATTAAAATAAAATATTGATGCAATTTTTGTCCTGATCGCCAAGACTGAACTAAATGATGATTACTTGCCAGTGAGAATCATTCATTTCACTTAAGAATTATCCATGATTATGAATCTTTGGGACTACAGATGAATGCAGAGTTTTCCTAGCCAATATTTTCAATGCCGTAAGGAAACCAGCCGACCTTAATACCCATCAAACATCAAGGGCACTTAAGACTCATTGCTTTTAATAGGACTCAAGCATGCCTCTTGTTCCCTGGACAGTCCCCATCAAGCTTAACCATTAATAACCTTATAAAAAGTCCCTTAACAGAATCATACCGTCCAGTAAGACTGGCAGGAGGAGTCATGTTAGGTCAATGGTTTAAACCTTCTGCATGTGGTTTTGCACATTCCTGAACTTCTGACACCCAAAGTATCTCTAATGCATCCCTGGAGAACCAGGTCCTCTACCCACTTTGTCTTATAGCTGAAAATCTCTTGATAACAAGCAAAAATGCTTGCGTCTATACCTCTGGGCCATTGCTCTTTCTCTCACCATGCTCTTAGTGAGCCGGTAATTCTCTTTCTTCATTTACAATATTGTCTTGGAAGTATTTATACACTGCCATCTTAATTCCCATGAATGTTTTTTTTCCTTCTAGAACTATATTTTTGCATTAGAACAAGGTTGTAAGGATCAGAAAGCTCATGGCCAAAATGCTCCCAGTACTAGCAGAGAAATGTGCTGACCTTATTTAACTATTCTCTTTCTACATTTCAATTTGTTCCATGTTTGGACGTCTGCAACACAGTAAGGTCCAATTGCAAGTGTCTCACCAGAATCTTAAGGGAATCAACCCTGACTGCTTCCTTGGAAGGACAGATACTGAAGCTGAAGTTTAAATACTTTGGCCACCAAATGAGAAGAGATAAGTCACAGGAGAAGGCCCTGATGCTAAGAAAGATTGAAGGCAAAAGGAGAAGGGGGCAGCAGAGGATAAGATGGTTAGACTGCATTCTTTATGCAATGGGTGTGGATTTGGGAAGACTCCAGGTGATGGTGGATGACAGGCAAGGCATGCTGTGGTCTATTGGGTCTCAAAGGGTCAGACCTGATGGTGTGACACCACCAGAATTGTGGGGAGGTGAGATGGGGAGGAAGGCATAGCTGTACACAAGGAGACTAAACTCTTATTGTCAACATATAGGAAAACTAGAATTTGGAAAGGCTGGTTTTTAATGAATAGGAATATACTGTTATGAGGAAAAAAAAGGTGGATTATGTTGTCTTGGGCTACACGACGAAGACTGAAGAGAGAATTTGGTCAAGTCTAAGAATAATCAATAATTGTGTGTCAAGTCAATTCTGACTCATGGTGATCCTTTTCAAGGTACAGTATTCTAGATAGAGAATACTTAGGAGTGGTTTACCATTCCCTTCTTCTGGGGACACACTGGTACTGTGCAGCTGTCCCAGAGTCACACAGGTTGGCATTTCTGGAGTGCATGGTGGGGCCTCTCCCAGATGCCTAAATCTATGTCCTATGCAGTCAGTTTACACTTTAAGAATATCACTGCAAATAATCTTAATAAGGGAACAGGAGGGAAAATCCTTTCTGCCTTTATCTTTACTGCCCCCCTAGTGGCGTCCCATAGACCTCTTAGTCATTTTTGCAAGTGTTGCTGCCCATTCTTACATTAAAGGTAAAGGTAAAGGTCACCCTTGCTCAAAAGCCAGCCACATCCAACTCTAGGGTTCAGTGCTCATCTCTGTTTCTAAGCAGAAGAGCCAGCGCTGTCTGCATTTGCAGACATTTCCGTGGTCATGTGGCAGGCATGACTAGACACCGGAGCGCGCGGAATTCTGTTTATATTGGGCAGGTTTAAATAATTTCAATCAGGAACACAACACTCCTAAGAATCTGTTATCCGATTCATGGTAACATCAGGAAAGCTGCTTGATAGTTGGATTGGCATGTCCTAGAAACAGTCAAGAAGAAATGACCAAGTGGAGGGAATCAATCACCCTGTATTTCTTCCTATATGAACCATTGAGGCCTGTAATTGCAGTTTGCTTTTGTAACAGCTAAAGTAGGTGGGTTGAAAAGTACAGGCTGCAGCAAAGCAACTGTGCAGAAATATAGAGAGTCTCTTTTCCTCTCAGCCAAAGAAACAATACTCTATTGCAAGTGGCCAACACTGAAAAGCTTCTTCAGAATATGGAAGGAATGGGAAATGTTCTACAAGTATCCTGAAGGTCAAAGTGAGGATGAAGGAAAATGGAACCTGTGCGGGAAAACAACACACTGAATTCCTACAGTGGGCAAGTAAGAAAATTGCTTACATGTGTGAGAGAGCAGAGAAGAGAATAAGAAGAAGGAGAAATGAGTTACTCTCAACTCAAGTGTATGACAAATAAACTTGTTAAAGTGCCACAAAACCTGGTTGGCTTTGGTGTGCTATAACCTCTCAGGATCAAAGTTGGAGGACCATGCAGATAGAAACAGGGCACGTTGGACTAAAGCAGGAGTTCTCAACCTTTTTAACCCGGGGGCCCGGTCACGTCCCCTCAGATAACTTCAGGGGTTGGATGGCCATTTTGCCTTTCCTCCACCACATGGCATTTCCTGATGTGGTGAAGGGGTGGTGGTGGTGGGCCACATGAAATGGTGCTATGGGCTGCATCTGGCTGCATCTGGCGCATCTGACTCATGGGCCACATGCTGAGAATCCCTGGACTAAAGGCTCCTTATGATCCAGAGAAATTCTAGAGATTCCCCAAATTTGCCCTACAGATTTTGCCTCCTGCTCACTGACTGCTACCTCTCACCTATCCCCACTACAGTACTTCAAAAGCCATCTTTCAGCTATGATGTGTCAACCCCTAGAAAATTTATTTTATTCAACTTGTGCCCCCCCCCAAAAAAAGGTCCTTCTGGATAGGGGGATTTTTGCAGTGAAAAAAGCAAGCAACATTTTCTAGCTCTAAAATAGGATGGATGCTCTTAGAGAGTAAATGATACCCTTTCCTCAATCTGAGGAGCAGTCAGAACTTATACAGCCCATTCTCTGAGTAAATCGTGTCCAACTGCTATGCTCATGAGAGGCTTCCTTATATTTTTCTCTTCCTGTTTGTTCTCCTCTACACCTGGTTGCTTTGCTCAACCTGCCAAGAACTGAAAAGGGGGAAAGAAGGAGGTAGCAGGTCAGCTGAACCTGTCATAAAAAAGAGGAGAGAGAGATCAAGCATTGCTCAGAAACACTAAAGGCTTCCAGGAATGGTTAACAGCCTGGAACTCTTGTTCTGCGCATGTAAATTAGTTTGCCCTGTTCTTTCAGTGCCCTCCCAGCATGCTTTGTCCCACAGTTCAGTACCTCCCAAGTCCCCTTGCTTTATCCCAGAGTCTTCCTCCCTCCCAGGAGAAGTGGACATCTGCCACCTCTGTCATGCAGAGGGATGGCATATTGTAGCGATCTACAAGGCCTGAGAGAGAACAGCAGGATCCAAGTGCCTTCCTCTCCTCTTACCAAGGTGACTGCCCATCAGACCTTGGACAGGACAAGGTGTGTTTTGTTTAAGAGCAGAGGTGATGTCTGTGGCCAGGTTTGCATAGAGCACATGGTTTCTTCTCAACATAGCATACTCTTCCAAGGGCTTCCATCTCACCTCATTTGCAAAAGGGGAAAGTGCCAGAAAGAGAAAGTAACAAAATTGCACAATATGCGGCAATACATGCATTCAACAGGGTGCACCGTATAACCCCCCTCTCACACACACACACAGAGAAAGATGTATAACTTGCTCATTGCTTAAAATTCTTCATTCCAAAGCAATTATATTCTCACACTCCAAAATGTTACTATGTATCTCATACCACAGATTCCTCCATGTCCCACTATATCAATCCTTCTGCCATCTTTATGCATTACAGCTGCTTCCCTGAAGGTACAGAATAATTTCCCTGTGGAATTGAAGGACTGCTCCTTTTTTTGCTGGCTTTTTGAATGAGTTATAAATCCTTCCATCTCATCTCTGGAATTCCTCTCTAATGCAACTTTTCCAGTTGGCTAATATGCTCATTGTATTGTTTCCCACCCTTTAATTCTCTTTTATTGATTTTATACAATCACATTTTATTAGTCCAACTCATCTGTTCTAGTGAGAAAACTTTTAAAAGTCAGTTTAGGGAGTTGGCTATGCCATTGGCCATGCCAGCTGGAGGACTCCAAGAATAACAATTCAAAAGAAGAAGAGGAAGAAGAAGTTTTCAAAGCTCTGAAACAGATTCTGTTAATAAAGAATATCAATTTTAAAATAAACGGGTTCATTATTTATTTATTTATTTAAATTTATATACTGCCCCAATTAATAGACTCTGGGCAGTGTACACAGTCCAGCGAACACCTCACTGGCTGCTCAGCAAAACTTAAAAACAATACAAAAACTGTTAAAAGCCCTTCAATAAAACCAATTACAAGTTGGGAGGAACCTTAGACAAGCCAGAAAGGAGAGCTTGTTGGCAATCCCGGCGCCCAGACCCGTTCCGCTAACTATGTTTTCAGTTCTCTCATAAATGGTAGAAAATGGGCCTGGAGGCATAATTCTACTGGGAGGAGGTTCCATAATATGGGGACTATGACTGAGAAGGCCTTTTTACTCGTGCTGGAGAGGTGTGACTCCACAACAGATGGTATATGAAGGGTGCCCTCTCGGTTTGCTCTTGTGGGACAGGTTGATGTCCTAAGGATGATGCGGTCCCTGAGGTATCCGGGCCTGCTACCTTGAAGGTTTAGGTCTGTTGTGAGACAATGGGTGAACTCTAGTAGTACGTGACAACTAGAGTAGGCCTATTGGATCACTATGGATTTGGTGAGTCAATACATGGATAAAACAAATCCAAAAAACAAAGAGAGGTTGATATCACTAAAATTCACTAACAAATTATAGCTTTCAAACCATCTACATCTGTATCAAGCTACGCACAACCTAAGCAAGTTCCATTGCTTCAATGGGACTACTCCAGGTGTCACTTACTGGCTAAAATCATGTTGCTTAATGTAGTAAGGCAGAACCACTAAGATTAAGTCTGGCTTAGTCTTGGCTTAAACCTTCCAGGAATAGGATGGTGAATATTCCACATCTAAAACTCACAGTTCTAGATCTGGATGGACAAGTCTGTCAATTTACATATACAGTATTCCTGATTCAAGCTCTTTCCATTTGGAATATGAAGAAATTTGTAAATTGCATAAGACTGTTATACAAGATTGTAGGAAATGAAATTCTTCCCCACATTTTTTGCAGGAAAAGAGGGAGTTCTGTGTTTGGAGAAGTACCTCTACCTGCAGACAAAACATTATATCAGTGGAAGAAATCTCCTCTACAATTTGCCATCTGGCACTGATCTAGAGGCCAGGAGTATAGAAAGGAGCTTAGAAAAGGGGTGACCAAACTTTTCAGGCTGTGTGGCAGTCACATGGTTGAGCATGCTGGTCACATGGTTCATCCCACTTGGAAGCAGAAGTAAAACAGGCATGAACATAATGCACCCACACATGCACATAACACTGCCATAAATGACCCATGGCTGTTGTAAATGCATTTACAACAGTTGCAGGTCATTTACAGCAGTGTTATGTGCATAAACAGGTGTGTTATATGCATGGGCATTTTACTTCCACTTTTGGGAGCAGTGAAGGCAGCATGTGCTGGATGATTTTGCGCCACAGGCTGGATCCTGCCCACGGGCCATAGTTTGGACACCCCTGGCTTAGAAGAATGTTAGGCTTTAAAATAATATTCCAAAACACACCATTACCCCTGACACTATTGATCCCCTATTTCAGAAACACATCCTTCTAGCCGGATCCACCCTAAGTATTTTCATTTCCTTGTTAGTCAAAAAAAAAAATACCAAAAAAAAAAAAAAAGATCTGACAGGAATGAAGAAATGCAATCTGTTGTCTAACCAAGCCCACAGTCATCTAGATCTAAATAAAGAACAACACATCTCCACTCCACAACTCAACACATCATACACAACATTTATGGAGTTTAATTGTAAATTGTGATTTCCACATTATTCTCAGGGTTTGAATTCAGATAGGGAATGTTAACAATCAAATTCTCTGACCAACTCTAGAATGAGACAGAGAGAATGGCTTTAGATTCCTTCTCTACCTCTATTTAGGATTATTTTGTTGTCGGTACAGCCTGGGTACAAACCTAAAGATATAAAATCTTGGTTCTGAATGCTATTCTTAAGGAAGCAAAACAGAGGAGTGTGAACTTTGCATACTGAAAGAACCCCTTCCTCCTAAGATGCCATCCTCATAGAGCCTGCACTAGATTAATTTGTTCACCATCTGAATTGGCTTCTGTGTGCAAGACAAAATCTGTCATGTGAACAAATCAAGGCTCCAGGTCTAGACAATATGATATAGAGGGCAAAAGTGACTCTGTAACATCCCAAACCAGGACATTAAAAGTAATGCAATAAACCATATGTGAATTATTAAATATTGTCAGAAAGCTGAGCAATAAGTCAGACTTCATGATTCCTGGATATAAATTTATTTCTGCTAAGTGCTGAAACAGAGAGATCTGGAGACTCAGTCAATCCAGCTGCAGCATGTATGATTTCCCACAGTTGCTTTGCAGCCTATGCAAAAGAGAAGTGTGCTGCTTTGTCCTGTGACTTGAGGACTAGGTGATACACTTCAGACACCCCACTATGGTAATAGAGTAGACCATACAGCCAGCAACTCAACACCAAGTGTTGGGTGGTGGTAAATAACCTGACCCCCTAAAGGCACCAACAGCTATGGGTGGATGAGCCCCTTTAGGTAGGGTGATGGTCCCCCTCAGTGGAGGAAATGCCTCTTGAAAAACCATCATATTGGGCCCAATGGCAAAATGAGTGGAGGAGGAACCACTTCCCTATTCTGATTCCCAATGGTCATGGAGGTGGAAGAGGACATGCCGGATGGACTGGCTGTGAAGGCGCACCTTGATAATATCCTCAAGGTTGCAGCAGTCCATTACAGTCTTGGTGATATACCTGCATGTTTCATTTTATATGTGCCACAGGAGATGGCTCTGTGTTCATAGTGTGTGGTTCACTTCATGGTATGTTTGGATCCACCTTAAACAAGTTCACCCCAATGACCTTTTTCTTGCTTCAGGAACAAAAATGCATTCTCAGATGTGAGTTGCAGAGAACTACAGGGATTCTTAATGCTTCAGGAGCTATCCAAAGTGCTGAAGCCTATTTCCAAAGTAGCTCTTCCAAAGTTCAGACCAAACTCTGGAATAGGTTCAACATCCCTTGAAAATTGAATGTGAGAAATCAATACAACAGTTTAGCAGTATTGAGAAGAAGGAAGTATCCAAATGTACAGTCCTATGTATTCTTAATCCAGCATCAGAACAAGCTGTAATGAATTCAAAGATATTTACTTATATGTGTGTAGGTATATAAAGACTGAGACTCATCCTAATTATTTTCAAAAAAATCCAAATTCAGATCAACAATCTTTTGTTTCTTATGCTACTTTTGATAAAAGTAGGGGTTTCACACTTTGGGGAACAATTTTGAAGAAGTGCCCTTTCCATCACAAATGCTCATGTTTGTGAGCCTAGCGCATCATTTTGGAAGAATAAAGTATGAACAGAACAATTCACACAGGTTTAAATGTCATAACTGGAAAAAAAATCCAATTGGGGAAAATAGCAAACACACTTTGGGCATGGTGGATCTACAAGTTAGGGAAAGTGTATAATAAAGATGACTCTTTAAGAAGAAATGCAAAAATAAAATATCCCTATAATTCTATCTGGGAAAACAAAATCACAAAGGTTTGCACCAAAGAGTGTGAGTAAATGGAATTGAGATTCTGGGAATTATAATGAAGTCAAGATTGAGGGATGTGCACATCTAAATCATGTGCACCGTTAAGAGCCATCTCTGTTCTGATGTATGTCCATCTATGTTGTGATGCTCATCTGAGTTCCGTTCAACTGGTTGTTTGCATCATTGGGTATGTGTCATCATCTGTAGCCGTAAACTATTCTGGATGTTGTACATTTCCAGAACTGGGTCAGAGTCCCACTTGTTTCAGAAAAATACAAACACCGTACTTCATTTTAGATTTAAAAGGAGGTACAAATTAATTCTTTCCTATCTCAAAAGCTGGAAGAACTAATATTCACAGAGTTTAAATCCTGCCGGGAAAAAGCAATTGAAAAATTATATTTGCCAATTTGTTTGATTTTTTAAATTATTTCCCAAAAAAAGCCATTTCTTTGACATTTTCTCCTGACATTTGAGAGTGAAGATTTTTTTAAAACTTAGGTTTCCCACTCTTAACATATAAAATTCATAAGCCTCTTCCTTGATTTCTTATGCTTCATGGAAGTCATTAACTCGCTTGGTTCAGTTCTGAGAAATGTGTGGCAATAATAATAATTTTTAAAATATTAGATAAAAGTCATTTAATGGCAGATGTATGGAAAAGACGGCTGTTTAACAGCAGGTGTAGAATGTCAACAGAAAAGTGCCAGAGTTTCCTATCTGTAAGGAATCAGAACCAGCATAAAGCTGGACTATGGATCTGCATTGGCTAACCAATGCATTCTGAGTTGTGCCCTTTAACCTGAAACTCTTAAGCTAGCCAACCTTTCTCACAAAGAAGACACTTTCATTAAATAAATGTCATCAAGGGGGATTTAATGGCACCCCCATGCCAAAAAGTAACTTTTCCAAGCTGTGTTGGGAAACCAGTTCCCTTTTGCAACTTAGCCTTCAACTGTGGCACAGAAAGCATTTGTACTGAGGAGAAGTGGAATGACACATGGAAGTGTGGTGTTAAGTGTGTGAACTGGGAGGTTTAAGGAAAAATAGGGTCTGTCAAGAGATCTGCCCCTTAACGTGCCAAAGAAAAGAAAGCAAATGTAACTAGACCTCTGCGCCTTGCCACTGCCAGAAGAGGAGGAGGAGATGGTCTGAGCCAGGTGGGGCCACTTGGAAACTCTCGCCTGCCTTGTCCCCCCCCCCCACAGGAAAGGACAAAAGGCTCAAGACCAAAGGACACTCCCGCTTGCGCACCTCTGCACCTTGCCACAGCCAGAGAAGGAGGAGGAGTTGGTACGAGCCATGCGAGACCACTTGGAGACTCTCACCTGCCTGGTTCTGCCCCCCCAAAAAAAATGACTTTGGTGCTCTGTTTGATGCTTCATGGTAATTTGAATTTGTAAAGTGTATTATTGTCTATTTTGTTTTTTGTAAATACTGCTTTATTGTGTATTTTGAACTCTGTATTGTATTTATTTTGTATACCTTACTAGCTGTGTATTTTTGGACTATATTGTGTACCTATTGGATGTAAAACCGCTTTGAGTTGCCCGCTGGGCTGAAAAAAGCGGTACATAAATTAAACTATTATTATTATTATTATTATTATTATTATTATTATTATTATTATTATTATTATTATTATTATTATTATTATTATTATTATTATTATTATTATTTCCAGTTAGACATTTACTTAAATCTATCTATTTCTATGAAGAAACCACATAGCCCTGGTGGTGCAGTGGTTAAAACTGCTGTACTGAAAACAAAAGGTTGTGGGTTCGATCTTTACCAGGAATTAATGTTGACTCATCTTTCCATCCTTCTGAGGTCGGTAAAAGGAGTACCCAGCATGTTGGGGGCAAAATGCTAATTGACTTGAGAACCACCCAGAGAGTGCACTAAGTGCTATGGGGTGGTATAGAAGTATGATTACTTTTGCTTTGCATTTTTTCTTTGTTTGTTTGCCAGAAATTATTTCTGCTTTCCTACAATTTTCCTGCATTCCCTCCAACCCAACCCACAAACCAGACAGCCTTTCAAGGTCAGAGTCCCAGGCTTGTTCAAGGCTGGGCTCTGTGCTTTCTCAGAGTCAAAGTACTCACAGCAGTCTTTGGTTTGTAGTTGCAAACTCCAGCCTTCTCCCGGGTTGGCTGTAGGCTATGCAAAGCTTTGTTGTCCTGGCTTGAGCCTCCAGGCTCAATCTCTGCTTGGCGTAGCTTCTGGAAACTGGACTCACTTTGTCCATGCAGTTGGTTTCCAGTCCTTTGAAGAGTCTCAGACTCTCTCCCTCTCTCTCTCTCTCTCTTCCAACAGAGGATTCAGCAAAGCAGTAGCAGAACCCCAGGAGCTGAAGCATCCTGGCATAAGCAGTTTGGCATACAAGCAGTTCGGCTAGCAAGCAGTGTGGCATAAAAGCCAATGTGGATAACAGGTGGCTAGAAGCATTTGGCTAGAAGCAAAGTGGCTTTTGAGAAGCCTAGATTTATACTTGACAATTTGTTCAGTCACCCACTCAGTGGTTACAGCTGGGTGCTGTGCTGAAGGATCTCTTAAAGATACAGTTACATGCATCTTACACAATACATTTATACATGCAGGACACCACAATCCTATCAAGGATGTAGCTGGTTGTCTAATTGCCTAGCATCATGAACAAACAGGGAAGAACAATCCACCAGTTTTTGGTTTCTCACACAATTTGAAGGCCTTCTAAAAAAACCAACCCCCCCCCCCTAAATTCTTGTGAAAATGGACAACTATATAATGAAAACCGTATTTAAACAAGATTTTATCTTTACCTAGCACAATCTAGGCACACTAATCTCAAAATCAAAAAAGAGATTTCTCTCCTTTATAATGTCAGTCGTTTCATGCTTTCTGAAACTTCAAATGACAATGCTCATCTTCTCTTAACCTTTGTAATTATCCATGTTTTTGTGACTACTGGGCCATCCAGTACACATTGGGGACTACACAACAACAGCAGAAGAAAGACAGGAGAGCTACTTAGTGTATGAATGGATAGGGCAATGCTGATATAGGCAGCATGTGACATTTTGTTTCATAAAAAGGAAAAGGAACTCAACAAGACACTTCACTGTTCTGTGCTCTCTGGCAAAAAACGAAATGATCTTCAAACATTAAGATGAGTGTAACTGTCCTTGCACTCTCCCCCTACACTCACTCAGCAAAAACTCCTGATTAAAAAGACTTCATTCCAAACCATATGGAAGTTTCTACCACTGATTAAAATTGTGGAATGTGCACATTCCTGAAATATCTACATTTTTCATGGGCATTATTTTTTTTCCAATTCTGCTGTGTCGTTGGCCAGAAATCAATCTGAGTACAGTTAAACCCCTACTTACAAAAAAAGTCAGTTCCATAGGCTTTTGCTTAAATTGGTTTTTTTACATAACTCAAAGCAAACCCATAGGAAAAATGAAATTTTTACATAACTCGAAGCAAACCCATGGGAAAAAGAATATGTAACTCGAAGCAAACCCATAGGAAATCATGTAAATTGGGACATGGTTTTAGCACAAAATTCTTTATGTAAGTCGAATTTTATGTAACTCAAGACATAAGAAGTCGGGGTTTAACTGTATATGTTTTGTTTCCTGCCCCAAGGCATTGGAAGCCCTGGTCTTGGAGGCCAGCTGGTTCTGGGTGACCTTTGCCCACTGAAACAATCAGGGAAAATGCCACTGGCATGAATTTGTTTAAGGTGAATCCCAGATTGCCATGAAGTGACCCACATACTATGACTCAGAGCCATCTCCTGTGGCACATATAAAATGAGACATGCAGGATTTAACACCGGGACTGTAATGGACTGCCACAGCCTTGAGAATATTATCAAGGTGCACCTTCACAGCCAGTTCATCTAGCATGGCCTCTTCCACCTCCATGACTGTTGGGAATCAGAGTTCCTCCTCTGCCCATTTTGCTGTTGGGCCCAATATGATGGTTTCCAGTGGCATTTCCTCCACAGTGGCACACCACCTAAAGGGGCTCATCCGCCCATAGCCATTGGCCCATTTAGGAATTCAGGTTATTTACCACTGCCCAAAACTCGGCGTTGAATTGCTGGCTGTACGGTCTACTCCATTATTGTAGCAGGATGTCCAGCCAGACATATTCTGCTGTCTATGGGATGTATATTACCTGCTGCCCCAAATAACATGGGGAGGGATAGAAAAAGTAGGTATCTCTCACTACACATTTTGTTCAATGCTGCAATTGGGATACTCACACACTGAATACATTCTCACTCAAACTGAAATCCTACTCCGTCTTCTTTTTTTTGCTCAACCCTCGCCAGATGAGTAACTTTATTGTCAATCTAATAAATTTTATTGAATTTAAAAGATGCAGTGATAGAGAGAGAAAAATCAGTCAGACAAGCTTGTTTTTAAGGGCTTTTGATGTTTTTAGATTAGCATGTAGAGTACAATTTGAGGGGAAAGCCCACATTTTATGAGTCAGGAATCACAAAGGAAACACACAGCCTGTCTACAAGACCAAGGTGGTTTCTTTTTTATCATCAAGGTGCACATTTGAACCAGAAAGAAAACAATTGGAATGCTGCTCTTATTTTAACTAGGCCCCCCTACAAAACCCATAATGTCAATGTATGGCAGCCATGAACCTTATTGGAACAAAGCATGTTGTTGCCACTGCCATGTCAAACTCAAGCCAAACGAGCTCACCTTGCCAGAATTTGGCGCATGCCATGACTGCCACATCATCAATACTGATTCATAGTCCTATTAAACATCATTTACAATGGGACAACCCCCCCCCCCCCAACCTGCTGTGATAACCCAGTTGCCTGGCACTTAAATCCTGTCTCTTGGCCAGCAAGGGTGACTGTAGGGGAAATTCTGTTTAATTAGGGATCATAAACGTTTCCTTAAGCCATGGTGGAGAGAGAAACGGAGTGGGTGCCATGACTGATTTGCTGCTGCCTCTAAAAAACAGAGCCAGTTACAGCTTCAGCAGTTTTCTGAACAGTTTTATGAACAGCAAATTAAAAGAAAAAGAAGGAGAAAGAAAAATGTCCATGATGAAAATTTATGGCCAAGCATCTGGAAACATTACACCAGCGAAGACAAAGGTAAGGATTAAGCCATAGTGCAGAGATAGGGCAGGGGAAAGAAAGAAAAATTGAAATTAAAACTAAAGGTCTCCCTTGCTCAAAAGCCAGTCATGCCAGACCCTGGAGCTATGATGGTGAACATTGGCACTCCAGGTGTTCTTGGACTCCAATAACCAGAAGACCAAGTCAGCACTCCTGCTGATCAGGGCTTCTGGGAATTGAAGTTCCAGAATACCTGGAGTGCCAAGGCTTGCCATCACCGCTCTAGTGCATTGATGGCAAACCTTTTGGAGTCCGAGTGCCCAAACTGCAACCCAAAACCCACTTATTTATCTCAAAGTGCCAACATAGCAACAGGGGAGGAAGGAAACACTCCCATTGGGCTGCTGGGTAGAGGGGCAGGGCAAACTTTGTGCTGGGAGGAGGGAAGACATGCTCTCATTGGGCTGCTAGGCAGAGGGGTGGGTGATCTCAATGCTGGGGGAGGGAGGAAGTGCTCCCATTGGGCTGCTGGGCAGAGGGGCAGGGCAAACTCTGGGCTGGGATGACTGCACGGGTGACCACAGAGATGGCTCTGTGTGCCACCTCTGGTACATGTGGCATAGGTTCACCACCACTGCTCTAGGGAATAGTGCTGCTCTAGGGAATGGTTGTTTCTGACTATAGGGGGAAGTGCTCCATTTACAGCCAAAGAGCCTGTGTCTGCAGACATTTCCATGGACATTTGGTAGGCATGACTAGATGCATGGTACCTATTTATCTACTTGCAGTTTCTTGCTTTTGAACTGCTAGATTGGCAGGAGCAGGGACAGATGATGTGACAGATGATGGAAGAGCAATCCATCAACAGCACACAGGTTTCAAACTGATGACTTGCCCATCTTAGCCACTAAGCCACCATGTCTCTACAAGTATGAAATGAGAGCTATTTAAATCACAAGGAGAAGCAGTGTGGATAAAGTTGAGGCTAGGACTGGGAAGACTTACCATATTTGCTGGCATATAAGATGAATTGGAGTATAAGACACATCCCGATTTTTATCCACATTTTTAAAGGAAAAAAAAATATTTTTCTACATTTTTCATGAATTTCCAAAATTTACTCCAGGAGCTTGGGAGGAGGGGAATTGGGGGGGGGGGATGAGAGTTCCTTTGAAGCCCATTCTCCCCTCCCACCACCAGCCAGGGAGAGAGGGATGGGAAGGAAAGAGATCCTTTCAGCCCGTTTCCCCACCTCACCCCAACACTAGCCTGGGAGAGTGAGATGTGGAAGAGAAGGATCCTTTCAGCCCATTTTACCCTTATCGCCATCAGCCAGAGAGAGTGGGATGGGGCAAGGAAGGATCATTTCAACCCATTTCTACCCCATTCCACCACCACTGACCATCAGGAGGTGGGGAGGGTGGGATCGGCTAGACAAGGGAACTTCTTTGGAAGCCACCTTTTGCCCTTCTCTTAGCGGTCAGCAGTGGTCGCCAAACTGTACTAGTGTGTGCGTAGGAGTGGTGGTGGTGAGGGTGGCTTTAAAAATATCCCTTTTCTGTCTACTGCCACCAATCCTCTCTAGCCAGTGTATAAGACACACTCCATTTTCCCAGTGTATTTTTTAAGGGGAGAAGTGCATCTTATATGCTGCCAAATATGGTAGATTCAAATGCTTCCTCCAATGAATAGTCCCTGGCTCAAATCCTGTTGCACAACTCCATACGCATAACACAAAATGGCAGAAACTGTTGGGAAAAGCTCAGCCGGGTGGAAGTGATATTCACAAAGCACTTCTACAGGTGGTTTTCACAACAATTACAGCAGGAAGCATGCAACTGATTGTGTAATCAAACTGTGCAATGCTACCTATCTGAGAAACACATAACACTGGTATACATTTGTGCTATGAAAAGTCAATTTTACCCAATACCCACCTTGATTTGATGATTTACCTTGGGCTCCTCTCTCTCCCCGCACCTAACTTAAATCTTGTTTTTCATAAAGGCAAAATGGGCAAGCAAGAACATGTCCCACCTTGAACATCATTGAGAGCAGATGATCCATCAATTAAATTAACACATAGAAGTAAAATATTTATCAAGATGAGTTTATGTTATTTCTGAGGACAGGATATGCAAGGAGGAGGAACTGGGAAATCTCTCTCCTCATCACTTCAGAGGACAAGGCATTTTATAGGGTGATCTTGACAGGAAGAAAGATGTTGTTGTATGGTTAAATCCACCATAAAGTCAATAAAGGATGAGAGAAAAGAATGAGAGCAAAACATTCTGTGATTTTTTTTAAACTAATGTACAAATAACAAAAAGAATGGTTTTATACAGAACATGTCTGTGCTGCTGCTTTGTTGCATTGTCTTTTCAGAATTTAGGAGCACCTGGGGGGATGTTCACACTTTAGACAATTGTTCTGTGTTTGCTCTATGTGTGTTCATGTGTGGTTTTTGTTGTTCAGTCGTACAGTCGAGTCTGGCCCTTTGTGACCTCATGGACCACCGCACGGCAGGCTCCTCTGTCATCTGCCACCCTCCAAAAACGGCCCAGATCTACGGCTACTGCATCAAATATGCCATTGAGCCATCTCATCCTCTGCCACGCCATCTCCTTTTGCCTTTGATCTTTCCCAGCATCAGGGCCTTCTCCAGTGAGTTTTCTCTTCTCATTTGGTAGCTAAAGTACTTGAGCTTCAGCTCCAGTATTTGTCCTTCTAAGGAGCAGTCAGGGTTGATTTCCTTCAGGATTGATTGATTTGATCTCCTGCCAGTCCAGGGGACTCTCAAGAATCTCCTCCAGCACCACAGTTTAAATTCTTCTGTGCTCAGACTTCCTTATGGTCCAACTCTCACAACCATACATTATTACTAGGAAGACCATTGCTTTAACTATGTAGACTTCTCTTGGCAGGGTGATGTCTCTACTTCTTATTATGTCACTTAGGCTTTCGAGAGATGGCAATTCTTGAGCTTTAAATCATTCCTTACCCTGTTCTGCAGCTCCCAAAGACTTCTGCAGGGACGAAGGGGATCTGTAGGGATGCCTAGAAACTGAAGGTGGTGATAAGTATGTATCAATCCCCCGGACCCAAAGGCCATAGAATATATCTAAGTCGAATGGCACAGTTCCACCCAAAGCATACAAACCGTAATGAGTCAGGTAGAGCTTTTAGAAATAAAATATATTGTGACCTCTGATTTCTGCACTGAGCCGGATTCTCATGATCATAACACTTCACAACAACAATTTTTCTACTGGGAATAACACATGTGATTTTCATGATATTGAGTGTGTTGATTCCAAATCAACTCAGAATTTGCCTATCACATAGAGATTTTAAGTTACAGATGTGCTATAGCGGATCAAATGGTCGGTAATTGGTAATGTATTTTTACATGGGAACATTATAACAGTTGCAGCTACCACTATGCCTGCTGCCACCTCAGCTGAATCACATCCCCTGGTGGCATGCATGTTCCAGCAGTGACCGGGCATGTCTGGGTGGGCAAGTCAGTGAGCTGATGTCTGAAATAGGTATGCAAGGCAAGATGGACCACGGGCTTGTCTCTAGTGCAAAACCACCTTATTGGATAGGTCAGCTAGGCCATTGTGAGTGTGTTTGGAGTTAAAGATGAGTAGACACAGCTATGTTAATAAACTGGATAATCATGTCTATATGAATAATTAACTTAAGATCCTAATGTCCTAGGCAGAATCAGACTTCAGATTTGAATTTAGTGAACTTGATTTAGCATAGGACACATGGATTAGACCAGGTAGCAGACAACTTTTGTGTGTGTGTGTGATGCAGTGTAATTTATAAATTACCCCACAGCATTGTAGTTATCTGTTATTTTTCCTTTCAACAATGCATTTCTTACAAGTACCTAAATATAAAGTGGTGTCTTGGTTTTGCCTAGTTTTTCTTTTAGACTGTTTTTCTCGCAAAAAAATAATAATTTTCTTACAGGATAAAAAAGCAATAACAGGTCGATATTAGATGAAGGGTTTGAAAAGACACAAAGAATTTGCTCAACAGGGCAGGTTGCGGAAAGGTAAGGAAGGCAGAAAATTTCAATTGAGCTAACTTCAGAGCAAATTACAGATATTAAGAGGTAAGGACATCAGACCAAAATTGTGTGCACGTGTTTGCATGTGTGTGTGTCATGGCATACTGCCAAAATATAAATGACTTAGACATTGCAGGCTTTGCCACTGAGCTTCAAAAATAGTTTTCCTTAACCTGGATGTGCAGCATTATCGAAATGTGCTGACATAAAGCCAAGCCTCTCACCCATCCCCATTACTCTCTATATTCATAGCTGATTTTCTTCCATCGTTAATAGATCACTTAATAACTGGATAAAACATTTTTTCCAGTAATCTTACAACAATCTTATAAATGTAGACCAATGTTATTACTATGTGCGGTCAAGTCATTTTTGACCTAAGGTAACTCTAGGTTTATAGAGCTGGGTGAGATGTTTTAAGAACATTTTATCATGGTGACCCCCCAAGTGACTTTCATGGGTGAGCAGGGATTAGAACCCTGGTTTCCTCAATTCTCCAGGGAGAGCTTTGTGGATGCTATGGACTGACAAAAAGACCAAGTGGGGTCTAGACCTGGCATGGCCAACTTTTCTGTTTCATGGGCTTGACCATGAACCCAGAACAGCTGAGTGGGCTGGACCATGCCTCGTGGAAGTGGGCACATTTATGACTGATGTAAATGTGCCCACTTCTGTGTTTACATCAGCCATGGGCATGTTTGCCCATGTGCGGGCGTGTTTTACGGCTGATGTAAATGTGCCTGATTTCTCCTACATGTGCAGGGGAGATGGTGACAGGCCAGTTGGAATGGTGTCATGGGTCGGGGCTAGCCCATGGGCTGTAGTTTGGGAACCCCTGGTCTAGAGCAGTGATGACTAACCTTGGCACTCTAGGTGTTATTGAACTTCAATTCCCAGAAGCCCTAATCAGAAGGAGTGCTGACTTGGGCTTCTGGTACTTGAAGTCTAAGAACACCTGGAGTGCCAAGGTTAGCCATACCTGTTCTAGAGCAAGTGAAGCATGAACTGTCTCTGGAAGCAAAAATGATAAAACTGAAACTGTCCTACTTTGGGCACATCATAAGAAGGTAAGACTCTCTAGAAAAGACAATATTTCTGGGAAAGGCAGAAGGCAGCAGGAAAAGAGGATGGCCAAGTATGATTTCCTAAGGGAAACCAAAAACTATGACCTTAACAAGTCTGTTCAGGACAGACATTTTCTCTCTCACTGATAAGTTGGAGACAACGTGATGACATGTAATTACAACAATAACTCCTGTATTCTAATACATCATTCTTCTCACAGCATCACACTGGATCTGAAAGACAGAAGACAGCTTGCATGGAGCCCTCTCAAATCACAACCCAGTCTTTCAACTGTCATACTCATGGCAGAACCAGATATTAAAAGCAGCCCATGGCCAGAAGAGAGGTATTCTCACCTAATAGTCATGGCTGAAGATACTTTCACCTCCAGGAGTACACAAGCTACCTTTTGTTTGTTTGGCCATTGGTTTTCAAGCATTAACCATGATTCTTCTGCCTCCATTACTTCTCTGCATCAATGACATGCTTTCAGCTGTAATTATAGCTTATGAATCACACCCTTTCCTAGACTGAGACAGGATTTGCATCGTACTAACCGGAGATGGAAAATCTTTGCTTTTAGATTACAATTCCCACAGTTCCACAGCCAGTTGCATCACTGGGCACCCTAGCTATAAGATCCTGGAAGGTGTAGTCCCATGATGGTGAACCTTGGAACTCCAGATATTCTTGTACTTCAATTCCCAGAAGCCCAAGCCCCTGGGAATCCACACGAATGGGTTTTCTATGATCCATCCAGCCCACATCACCCTTGTCACTCCCGGAAGCAGAAGTAAAACGTGTCCATACAGGCATGTTTTACTTCCGGGAGCAACGAGGGCGGCACAGGCCAGATGTAGTCCAAAACTCAGACATGTCCTCACCTCAGTCACTAGCAACGATTGTGCAAGTCAGACATTTCACTTAAAAACACACTCACAAAGACAAAGTTCTGAGTCCAAAAGGAAAAAACTGATGAGACAAGCGTTGTCCATTAAAAGGTCAACTGCTTGGGAGTCAAGCAGTTTTTAACAGCTGTGTGTGTGGGGAAATGTAACTAAAGAGGGACACCATGAAATTGACGAGGTCAGGGCCACCAGCAAAGGACATCAATATCAATCATTCAGCAAATAACCTTTCTGTAACTTCTGACCTGCCCAGAGATGCTGCTAAATGGTGATGGGTGAGTTGGTAGAAGGAAGATAAATTAAAAGAAGCAATGAGTATTATGATTCGCCCTTGGGAAAGGAGTGCCATCAGCTCGGATGACACAGAAGAAGGAGAAAAAAACATTGTTTGGAAACCAGACAAAGGCACTATTAGGTGTTGGCTTAGCAATCCATTTACAGACATATGCCACTTGGCTTTCTTATCCCTCCTCTAGGACAGGGGGCAAAGGTCCAAGTAGGCAAGGTTTGTCTAGTTCAGAAGAAGATATGAGTGGTCCATGCACACAGAAATCCAAATGGACCTTGACAGGTGGACTACCGAAATGAGTATTTACAAAGTGTAACTGACAACATGGTGGTTGAGGAGGCTAGCTGGGCCTGGCAGGAAGGACAAGAACTGTGTAAGCATTAGAATACTGTGTACAGTTCTGGTCGCCATACCTCCAGAAGGTTATTATGGAGCTGGAAAAAGTGCAGAGGAAGGCAACCAGAATGATTAGGGGACTGAAACACCTTCCTTACCATCTGAGGCTGCAACAGTTGGGCCTCTTCACTCTTGAACGACGGCGTCTAAGAGGTGACCTGACTGAAGTTTATAAAATCATGCACGGTGTGGACAAAGTTGATAAGGAAAAACTGTTTTTCCTATCGCACAACACTAGAACTAGGGGGCACTCCATGAAACTTTTGGGTACTAGCTCTCAAACAAATAAGAGAAAGTACTTTTTCACCCAGAGGATCACTGGTCTATGGAACTCCCTGCCAGAAGAAGTGGTGACAGCTGTCAGTCTTGACAGCTTTAAGAAAGGATTAGACAAATTCATGGAGGACAAGGGTATCAATGGCTCTAATTTTGGATACCTAAGGACAACCTCTGGGTTGGAGAGATAGGCAGGATATCTCTCAATGCCATTTCCAGGGAATCCTAAGCAGGTGGAGGCAGGTGGAATACCCTGAAGCCAATGGTGAGCCACTACTGTGTGAGACAGAATGCTGGACTGGATGGGCAGTGGCCTGTTCCAGCAAGGCTGTTCTTATGTTCTTAAGCAGCAACAGTTACTACATATGTAAGAGGCAGTACAGGTGCAGGAGCAAAAGTAAATAGGGCATGTTACTGATGTGTGCAACTTATCTACAAGTTTCTATCCACAAAAATTTGTCTCTGCCTCTACAATGTTCCGTTGAGATTGGTAGACTTATCACAAAACCTGGAAGGAAAGGAGAAAACAAAAGTGGAGGGAGGAATTATTGGCCTTCCAGCTGTTTTAACGACAATAACCTTAACTCTCTTGTCGTGCAACCACAGAGAGGACTGCTTAAAGCGATTAAAGACAAAACTTCAAAGCACAGCTTCATGAGGGTGGGTGGTGGGCCCTCCATACTATATCTCCCAGCACACTTCTCTCTCCTGGTTTTGCTGGTTAGGACTGTTGGCATCCAGTCCAAAAACATCTCAAAGGTCAACATTTTCCCAAGGGGCTATGGTGGCTCAGTGGTTAAGAAGCTTGCCTTGTTATCTGGAAGGCCTACAAGTCAGCAGTTTGAAACCTTGGCACTACATGACAGATTGAGCACCTGTCTCTGTCCCAGCTCTTGTGGGCATGAATGGAGCCTCATTTGGGCATCCCCGGAGCAGAGTTTCTCCCACAAAAAACAAACAAACAAAACCACCTTTCAACCCAGAATAATTTCTGATACAAAATTACTATAATTTTCCCAACACAATGTAAGAACCCCTGAGCCAAGTTTGGACATCTCAGCTACAAAGTGCCAACTTCAGCATTAAGAGGAAGGAGCAAAGAGAAAGGAGAAAGAAAGAAAGGAATCAATTATCTGAAAATGGGACTTGAATGGCCATTTGGAAGTATGAAATTTGAGCTGTGTCATGCATCACCTTCTATCTCCTATTAGAGTTTTTCAACAGTACAACCAATTGTTGTGTAGAGGACATAGGCTTGCCACCTTCCATGATAGCCTTTAAAAGATATATATGTGGGGATGAAATGGAACTTTAAATGCATACTACTGAATATGACTACAGAGTTTTGCAGGCGCACCCCCCCAATAACGGACACAGACAACATTGAAAGTGGATAACAGCAAAGGGCCACATTTATTGATTCAATGCCCTAGTCCGAATTATAAATTTGTATTGGTAAAACGACCAATCATAATTCCTAAGGCAAGCAGGCCGAAGTAACACTGGTAAGGTACCACCCCAAAATTGCCAACGGCAATTGGTTACAATGTATCAATTTGTATCAATTTGTTTGTCAACAACAAACAAATTGTTGACCGTAGTCAATAACTAACTCATGACCCCACCCTCTGACGCGTATCCGTGAAATCACAGGGGTGATGCATGCTGGTTAGCAATCACCATCACCCCATCGCCTGGTTCGTCGTTGACCGGACAACGTTTAACTAATTTATTCCTGTCTAGTGTTGTCCAGTCAATTGCGAACCTGCCGGATACTTGTGGGTCATACTGTTTACCTTACCAGTGCTACCCGCCCATGTGACCAAAGTCAACAGTAGTAATGGAGAAAGACCCCTATATCAAACCATAGCCACAGTGTGGGGTGGGCAAAAAAGCCAGGACCCGAAGCCAATATGGGTCCCAACCAAAAATTCCCACCCGGCCCCGAAGCGACCATAATCACACTGTTAACTAGGGAGGGGGTGGAGGGGAAAAACTTCTCCGCTCCGTCGCTGAGGCAAAATGGCAGCACGGCTGCCTCGTGGCCACCCCTTTTATCAAGGCGGTGGCCACGCCCCTAACTACCCGGATTCTCTGTCCTGTGGGGGGGGGGCCCGCAAAGGGCGCGGCGGCCATTTTGGCGCCGCGCTTGCATTGCAGGCGCACCCCCCCAATAACGGACACAGACAACATTGAAAGTGGATAACAGCAAAGGGCCACATTTATTGATTCAATGCCCTAGTCCGAATTATAAATTTGTATTGGTAAAACGACCAATCATAATTCCTAAGGCAAGCAGGCCGAAGTAACACTGGTAAGGTACCACCCCAAAATTGCCAACGGCAATTGGTTACAATGTATCAATTTGTATCAATTTGTTTGTCAACAACAAACAAATTGTTGACCGTAGTCAATAACTAACTCATGACCCCACCCTCTGACGCGTATCCGTGAAATCACAGGGGTGATGCATGCTGGTTAGCAATCACCATCACCCCATCGCCTGGTTCGTCGTTGACCGGACAACGTTTAACTAATTTATTCCTGTCTAGTGTTGTCCAGTCAATTGCGAACCTGCCGGATACTTGTGGGTCATACTGTTTACCTTACCAGTGCTACCCGCCACACGGAGGGGCTTCACAGAAGACCTGACGCCCCCCCCCAGACCGTCAGCTCGGTCAACAGGCCTGCTCGCCAGTCACCCAACAGGAGGTCCATACCTCCTCGCGACAGATGGACCCCATCCCCTGCATAGAGGTCATAATTTTGCAGACTAATATCGGGGTGATGCCTAACCCGTCCCCAAGCCCTGGTGGTAAGAAACCGCGCCACCGCCTTGTTGACCGCGCGCCTCGCGCGGTCAAGCGCAAGGAGGTTAACGCCCCCTCTGTAAGAGTGGCGCGGAACAATGTCCGACCAAACCAGGGTTGTGGCAGGCCAGACATAGTGCAAGTAGGCGAGTTCCTCGCAAATCGCATGCTTGAGCGATAAGCCGGTGACCTGGCCCAAATCATTGCCCCCCAGGTGGATAATTAGAATGTCAGGCGGGTCAGCCCCCAGGCCAGAAAAAAGGAAAGGCCTCAGCTCCTGCCATAACATCCCAGGCTTACCATGCCATGCGAGACTGGCGTGGTCACCCAGTCCCAGTCGGGGTCCCCACTCTGTCGCCGCAGCGTAACGCGCTGCCCTGTGCACATAGCTGTGGCCCACCAGCCATACTGTCACCGGTGTAATACGACACCCAGGGTCTGCAATAAAATTGAGAAAAAAGGAAGGTAAGGTGACTGAATTGGTACTCATGGCGGGAGTGGGCGCACATAAAACTGAAAACACTGTGAGCCCCACCTCCCCATGCTGCGTATGTCAGCCCCCGAGTACCCAAAAGCAGCTGCTGTAGAGGCTGCACCAATACGGAACGAATGTGTGCCATAACGGGCACCTGAAAAACCCACCCTGGTGAGGGCTCTGGCTGTCACCTTCCAAAACTGAAATTTAGTAAGGGGAGACCCATCTTGGTGACAGAAAAACGGGCCGTGGTGCCTGCCACGCAGTGCCAGGTACTCCTGTAGGGCACCAACCGGACAGATGTCTGCCAAAGAACACCGTAGCAGTCTTACTCCACTGCCTACGCCGTGCTGATCTGTTTTTGAGGAGCGAATCCTCAACTGGGCCCAGTCTTTGGCAACGTAGACATCTCCGAGTTCCAGTGCCCTACCACTTGCATCCGCCTTAGACAGCATCACGAGTTCGCTGACGCGGAGCGCTCCAAAAAATGCCACCGTTGTGGCTGCATGAAAAAGGGCTGCCTCATAATGATCAAAACAGAGGCCTGGCCAGCCCCGGGCCAACTGGGTAAGAACCCCTGGGGAAATAGGGTGCCGGTCGTCCGGGCAACGCCCGCGCTCGCGCACCCACCCCTCCAAAACGTGTCTCACACGGAAGTCAGAGGTGGTATCCACATGACCCCCTACTTTGGCCATAAAAGCCAACGCCGAGAGCTTGGATGCTATGGTGCGAGGTGCAAGGCCCTGTGCATGGAGGTGGACCATGAACCGCAGTACATGGTCCACCGGAATAGGCCAGGTCTCTGGCAAGTGAAATTGAGTGGCAAAAGCCCTATATGAACTGAGTGCTTGTTGATACGCCTTACGCGTGCGTGGCGCTAGTGAAAGGCCAATCGCCCGGTTCACCTCTCCTTGCCAATAGTCCACATCTCGTCCGGGAGTGGCGAGGGAAATTCCTCCGCATCCGGGGCCAAGGCGCGGAACCGGGAGATCTGCAGGCGGGACAAAGCATCAGCAATATCATTATTAACCCCTGGGACATGCCTGGCCCTGAACAAGACATTGAGGCGCAGGCAGCGCAGCACAAAATGGCGCACTAGATCCATAACCCTGGGCGATTTAGAAGTCTGTGCATTGACAATGTGTACCACAGCAGCATTGTCGCACCAAAAATGCACTACCGAATTAGCCCACTGTTCGCCCCATAGCATCAAAGCCCCCAGAATGGGAAAAAATTCCAGGTATGTGAGATCCCGCAGGCGACCTGTGCCTGCCCATGCCGGTGGCCACCCACCATAGGCCCACTTCCCATTGAAGTACATCCCATAACCCAGGGATCCTGAGGCATCAGACTGGATCTGGAAATTGGGGGAAGCCAGGAGGTCCGACCTCCAAAATGAGACCCCGTTAAACTCCCTCAGGAATTGCAACCAGACGAACATGTCTGCCCTGATACCCCGGGTGAGCCTAACTCTGTGGTGGGGCCTGGATAACCCTGCCATGGCGTCGCATAAGCGCCGGGCAAAAGCCCTGCCCGGTGCGACCACCCTGCAGGCAAAATTAAGGTGCCCATGTAGCACCTGGAGTTCCCTCAGGGATGCCTTACGCTTGGCCAGCAATTCCGAGATAAGGGTCACTATCCTGGACACCTTATCGCCCGGCAACCTAGAAGCCTGCTCTACTGTGTCAATCTCAACCCCCAGGAATACTAACTTGGTCGATGGGCCCTCGGTCTTTTCGGGCGCTAAAGGGACACCAAGTTCCTGCATTAGCGTCTGAAATGTATTGAGGAGACGTGCGCACGTGTCCCAGCCCCGTTCACCCCCGAATAGAAAATCATCCAGGTAATGGGCTACAGACCGAGACCCTGACCTGCGGACGAAAGCCCACTCTAGGAAAGTACTAAAACGCTCGAAGGCCGAGCATGATATGGAGCAGCCAAAAGGCATGGCCTTATCAAAATAATATTCCCCTTTAAATTTCAAACCCAGCAATTCAAAGTCACCCGGGTGCACTGGCAAGAGGCGAAAAGCTGACTTAATGTCGCACTTGGCCAGCAAGGCACCCGGGCCACACGAGCGCACCATGCGCAGCGCATGGTCGAACGATGTATACCTGACCGAACAAAGGTCATCAGGTATAGCATCGTTGACCGATCTGCCGGCTGGGTAGGACAAATGATGAATAAGGCGAAACTCACCTAGGGACTTTTTGGGAACCAAACCCAATGGTGAAACCTTAAGGTTGGGAAAAGGGGGTGCAGGAAAAGGTCCAGCGACCCTGCCCGCGTCTAATTCCTTTTTACTGCTGGCCGCAGCCACCTCCTCCCTTCCTCTGAGGGATAACAGGTTGGGAGCATCCTGAGGTGATCTAACACCCATAAAAGGGATACGAAATCCCTGCTTAAAACCGTGAATGAGATACTCTCTGTCCTCCCCCTTTGGGTACGATGCGAGCCAGCGCTCCAGCATGTCCACCTTAATTGGGGAGGGTGCCTTTTGGAGAACTAGTTCTCTCCGTGGCAGCCTTGCCAGCCCACTGTCCACCCCTCCCTCTGCCTCGCGCCCCCCCAGGCTTGGGACAAGCCGAGGCTGCGTGGGGACCAGAACACGTGGGACACTCATGCTTATACCTGCAGTTCTTTCGATTGCAGGAACCATTTGACGAGAAAGTCCAGCACAGCAGGCGGGCTGGAACCCCCTGCCCCGCCGGTTGGCGGGTAACCTGCGCTGGAGCTGCTCGCTGGACCGCATGTCCACAATGGTATCTATCCCCCGGGGCAGGGCGTGTGGGTGTCATATACAAGAGCCACAGTCTCTGGCAGGGCTCATCCCATCTCATCTCGGGATGGAGGGGAATCCTCATACGGAATTCCTCATCATATGCTAGCCATGAGGGGCCCGGGAAATCTACCATCGCCCTATATATGTTGTCCAAATATTGGACCATGGGAATAGCTAGATCCGGCCGCGCCCTCAAATATACCGCCATATATATCAAATAAGCGGGGAGCCAGTTAGCCCAGGTACGCGGCGGCTTACGGCGGCGTGCCTGCTCCTTGTCCTTCTCATCCTGACCCTCCCTTTCTTCCTTGGTGGGCTCTCTGTTCAGGAGTGAGAAGATATCTACATACTCCCCCCTCCAAATCTTTTCTCTGGTAGCCTGTGCCAAGTGATCGCCCAGTGGCAAGGAATACCCTGCCGTCGGCAAAGCCGAAAAGGGGACAACAGGCCTGGTAAAGGGAGCCGGAGCTAACCCTGCCACCCCCAAGACATTACCAGCAGTGTAAGAGCCTAGGCCCACCCCCGTGGGCATGGTGGCAGTCGTTGTCGCCGGGTGGGGCACCAGAGGGGTAGTCCCCGCACCACCCGAGCGAGGCCAAAGCCACTGAAAGGCCCCCCCTATATTGGGAATATGTGTAGATGTACTCGTTTGCACCGTATACTCACATGCTGCACCCCCGCGGGCCGCCCCCACCGGGGGTTCTGGCCCACTGGGGGCGTCGGAGCTCACGACCGATGTAGAGCTCATCACCGGGGCTTGACCCGCACCAGGTTGCTGGCTGGGGAGCTGCGAGGCAGTGGCCGTAGCCGCGCCACCCGCCTGCAGCAGCTCAACCCTCCCCGCCGGCTGTTGTCCTGCTGCCGTTAGCGCCTCCAAAGGTACCCCAAAAGGGGCACCTGCCTGACTGGCCCGGGCCAAAGACGCCTCGAGGGCCGCAATACGGGCCAGTAAGGAGTCCACATTAACCATGGGTAAAGAGCCGGCCGGCCCACCTGATCCTTGCATGGGGACAGGTCCCTGCACCCCAGGGGCCGTATATTGCCATTGACTACCGCCGAAGCCCGGGAGGGCTGGTGGATTAACCTGCCAAGGCAGGGAGCCGGGCCACCCCCCAAGGCTAGAGGGCCCCGGGAGAGGCTGCGGCCCAACAGGAATAGGCCCAACCGATTGAGCAGGAGGATGAGCGGTGCCCACCGCTCGCGGGCCGCGGGCCGGAGCTCCCTCCGCGCCCGCACTTTGATCGGGCCAAGGGGCGATAGCCCCCATGCCACTAGCCCCGGCCGGGGATGGCAAAGGTGGCTGCTGGGGAGGCGGCACCGCGGTCCTCCGACCCGGATTACGCCTCCGAACCACCCGAGCTGCATTCGCAGCAGCCTTCTTTTTGGAAGGCATCTCACCGCAGCAGAAAGGGAAGCTAGCTAGTAAACGGAACTAAAAGGCTTCCCGGTAGCACCAACGAGCGACGGAGACGCAGGGGGAAAAACTTCTCCGCTCCGTCGCTGAGGCAAAATGGCAGCACGGCTGCCTCGTGGCCACCCCTTTTATCAAGCCGGTGGCCACGCCCCTAACTACCCGGATTCTCTGTCCTGTGGGGGGGGGGGGCCGCAAAGGGCGCGGCGGCCATTTTGGCGCCGCGCTTGCAATGATTCTACTAATACTAAGGACATCTATTTGATCCTGTATCTGCTTACCATGTATTATGGAGCATCTGGCCTAGACACAAAGGAATAAGATGGAACACCATTGCCATCCTCATTGCTTATGGTTGTTCTGGACACTTGGACTCTGAAAACTCTCTCAGATTTTCTATTACCAGGTTATTTCTGCAATTGATATTTTAAGCAAGAGAGCACAATCAGAATCATATTCTCCAGTTAGCCTGGGAGACACCACCAGAGAGAGGGACAAAATGTCCTATCGCTGAATCACGAGGATGGTGGTGGACAGAGGTGCCTGGAGGACAATGGTCCATAGGGTCGCAAAGGGTCGAAATCGACTGTGCGACTGAATAACAAGAAGAAAGGTCACAATTCCCATAAATGACATGCATGCGCTCTGCAATCATTCACATCTTATCAGTTAATAAGAGTCATTCTGAAATTGTTGTGAACTGGATCTTCAGTCTCACTCCTGCTACGGTAAGAACTTCAACTGTGGCCATGCTTTATTAGAATGTGATGCTCTGATTAGTTTGTTCAATAGATTAAACAGCTAAAGCTGCAGTCCATAACACATAACACACTTTGACAAAAGCCCAGCTAGCACTGTAGGACTTCTGCTTCTCATTAAACATACAGTCCTAGACACATTTGCTTGAAACTAATCCACAGTAGGACTTACTTCTGAGTTAACATGAATAGGCTTAGGTAGCAGAGTAGCAGGACACAGTTATTTATTGCATTATGTTCTTAGGCTCTAGGAATTGCAGTACAGTATTACTTTACAAGAAACAACACACACACACACACACACACACACACACACACACACACACACACACACACACACACACACACACACAAAGGTAAAGGGTGCCCTTGCTTGAAAACCAGTCATATCTGACTTTTGAATTCAGTGCTGATCTACATTTACAGCCAAAGAGTCACTGCTATCTGTGTCTGCAGATGTTTCTGTGGTCATGTGGCAGGCATGACTAGACGCCAAAGTACACAGAATGCTGTTACCTTTCCCACCCAAGTGATGCCTATTTATCTAATTGCAAATTCTTGTTTTTGAACTGCTAGCCTGGCAGTTCGAAGTCGTCAAGTTCAGCGTCTTAACCACCAAGCCACCACAGTCCCCTTATTGCTAGAGTAGTAGGTGACAAAAGAAAAGGCCATGTGGCTGTAAATTTGAAGTGGTAATTTGCCAGTTAATTTACCGATGTGATAATAATTGTTATCACAGTATCACACTGCTCTAATGCAGACAAAGCTGACTGCCCACAGATTGGGAAAGCAGGGAAGAGACAGCCATTCCTATCCTGCTCGCTTGGATATTCTCTGATACCAGCCAATATTATGCTTGCCATCTGGGAAGCAGATGTGCCCACTTTTGCTCAAGTAGATTCAATGTAGGAGGTGGCCTCCATTAGCACATGTTGTATAGTGCTTTCACTTCACCTGCAGACCCATTACTTGCCCTTCCACTGTACTTCTTTTCTTGTTTTGTTATCAATTAGAATCTATTTTTGAAATCTGTAAAAAAAAAAAAGGTAGGGGAGGATCCAATTGGATGCAAAAGGGATTTCAGCTTCATCACAGAAAACATGAAGCCAATACATCCTGGCAACAGCCTGTGATATGTGGAAACATCTCAGTCATTTTGGAAGCAGAGGAAGAACACAGCTTATAAAATTAACACAGCTTATAAAATTAACAGTTAAAGACCTAATCAAGGCTCTAATAACTGTTAAAGTAATGTCTAAGTATTTAGGCAGTTCCTGGTAAAGCCCCCCCCTCCCCCAAGATAGGATATTTAAGTTCAGTAAAGTAAAACCCCTACTTATGAAAAAAAGTCCATTGTGTGGGCTTTTGCTTAAATCATTTTTTTATGTAACTCGAAGCAAACCCATAAGAAGAATAATTTTTAACGTAACTCGAAGCAAACCCATAGGAGAAATGATTTTTTTATGTAAATCGAAACAAACCCATAGGGAAATGAATTTTTACGTAACTCAAAGCAAAGCCACAGGAAAAAGAATTTTTATGTTACTCGAAGCAAACCCATAGGAAATCTTGTAAATCAGGACATGCTTTTAACACAAAATCATTATGTATGTCAAATTGTATGTAACTCAAGGCCTATGTAAGTTGGGGTTTTGCTGTATATCCAAAATATCCAAATATCTAGGGAGTCATTTAGGTATTGCTTCAAAGGTTTCAATTTCTATGGGTACCACAACAGGTTTCTTTTTTCCTTAAACATTCAACTTCAATTTGCAAATTATATTTTGTGATTTTCTCCCGTTGTTTGTCCTGAAATTGTACTTCTCCTGAAATAACAACTTAAATGAACCAGACCTTCTTTTTTTCCACAATAGTTATATATAGCTGTGTTGTTGTTGTTGTTGATGATGATGATGTCATTGTTGTTTTTCATTGTCAACCTCATTATAATCATCAAGAGTATACATCGGGATGGCCAAACTTTTTGGGCCATGGGCCGGTCACATGGTTGATAGGGCTGGTCACGTGGTTCCTCCCACCGGAAGTGGAAGTAAAATGTGCCTGTGCAAAACATTGCCATAAATGCACCCGTGGCTATCGTAAACATGTTTATGACAGCTGCGAGTGCATTTATGGCAGTGTTTTACACATGTGTGGGTACATTTTACTTCCACTTCTGGGAGTGGTATGGGCAGTGTGGGCCAGATTACTAGGTGCTGTGGGCTGGATTCAGCCCATGGGCCATAATTTGGGAACCTCTGGTATACATGGTCCACAGAGAGGTATTATCTGGCAATGAGGATGGTACTTAATAGTGATACTCTCAGCAACTGCTCTATCATGATTTTAACAATGCCAATCACAGCCAGATTTTCCCCCCAAACCTTCTGCGGATTGTTGCCAGTGCTCCTGTCACTACTAGCATCGTTGTTGCTCTTTTCTCCCAGAGATGCTTTACTTCGCTTCTCTGATCTCATAATCTTCTCCATCTCTTACTCTTCCACCTGGCCATCATGTAGGATTGCCACAACAATCAGTGTAACCATTTCCCCCCCCCCCCCAACCATAGTAATGTCTGGAGTGTTGTCTCGAACCACTCATTGGTTTTGGATCTTAAGTCCCACAAGATCTTAACCATCTTATCTTTCTTCTCATTCATTCTCAGGTTTGTGTTCCCACCAGTACTTCAAGATAGTATTCCATCTATTGAAGTAGCCCACTTCTGGTTAAAAACAGTCTAATTATTTTACTATTTTAATTTGTTTTTAATGTTGCACTTATTTCCTATATCTTCACAATTTTAAATTGTGCAACACACTGATTAATACCACCAAAATCAATTCATAATTTCGCTTTAGCTTAAAGTTCTGATGGTGAACCTCATTTACAGGCAGTTTATTTATATTACATATTCTAAAGAGTTTTCAAAAGCCATTTTAGAGAGCTAATTGGGCATCCAATAAGACTTGTACAGTGGTGACCTGGCAAAATTGCTGCATCACAAAATACTTGTGATGGAAAATAACATTTACCTTGCTTAGACTTGTTGTTCGTTCCCTGAGCTTAGAACATGGTTATGCGGCAGATGACCTAATGCTACCCTTTGCCACATTTAGAATTCAGTATCATTGCAGAGCTCATTACTTGTACAGTACATATGTACCAGTGTAGTCCACTCTTTAATACAGAGAGGTGATATACTCAAATTTTTAGGAAGCGATGTCCCATACCCTAGCTGATATACCTTAGCTGACATCAGTGTTCTGGGATCTGAGACACAATCATGCTTTCCCCCATTCCGTATATAACTAAAGCGCCCTTAGAATGAGCTTCCTAATGCTGGAGAGACAAAATGTGTGTTTACTACTGTGAGCTATCAGAAAGTTGATATTTAATTGCAATTTTCTATAGGATTATTTCCTCTCTCTTAAAACTCTTGCCCCATCCCACAGACTAAATGTACTTTACAGGGCACCCCATTCATCTCCATGGGTCTAAAAATAGTCAATAAAATCCCTGAAATACTGACATACTGCAGATGTATTTCTGTGTTGCATTGCCACTAGAGGCTATTGTCTTGAATGTAATATTTAAAGGAACAGAGGCAGTCAATTTGGTAGCTCTCATGTAGAATGATGGAGGCATTTGAAACCTCTCACCTGCTTCTATAACTCAGGTATATGTGTAAAATATAGGGTTCACTGTTAGCTACAGTTTCAAGGGAGACCTGTACTATTATTTCTATTACAGATTCTACCCATTTTTGGAAACCACTTGAAACTTTAATTTTACCTATGTCTCTTCCCTTCTTTTCTCCCAGAAATCTAATCAGTTATTACTTACATCTTTGCTGTTTTTATACCATTTGCCCTTTTATATCTTTTGATGAAACTGAAACTCTTGTTCACTCTCTCATTACCTCTCACACTGACATATTTGGAACAGCCTTTTCTTTACATCCAAGCCTGTTCTCAAACCTCTTCCCTCTAGCCCATACTTTTTTGACTCAACTAGTCTGCTTGCCTTCAAACTCTGTGACTGTGGTCCTCCCAGGGTCTCCTCCTGATTTTTTCTTATTTCCTTCTTCTGATGGTTGAATTTCTATTGAAAAGTATCCCATTCATGTTTAAGATATGGTCTCCAGGAGTGCATCACATCACCCACAGGGGTTTTCAGACTTTTCTATGAATGGGGAGGAGAATATTGGCCTTTGGAATCCTCTCCCAGTAAGCATCATTGATATTGATAGTGATGAGAGGAGAAAGGAGACTCTTCTGTTGAGAACATAGTCAGAGATTTTTGATCCATTATATCCAAAGATCTAGAAGACAGAGAGCTGTGTGAGGTAAATTCAGGGGAGTGTCAAGTAACACAATGAGCAATGGAGAGAAAAATGTTCAGATTCTCACTTTGCAATAAAGTAAAAAAATGAAGATATCAGGTGACAATCACTGCTAAAAGATATAGTAACAGAATACCTGATGAACAAATTAAGGTGGGCTGGCCATGTTGCATGCACAAGTGAATAGATGGAGTGCCAGAATAATGAATTGGTATCCAAGAGATCTCAAAACACCTAGAGAATGGGAATATTTTCTCAAGAAAAATGTTGGATCATCGAGGAGATGAACTGCCAGGGACAGATTGTTATGGACAGACATTGTGTGGAATGTCATCGCAGAGATGTCTACTCATATGAGGACTCCTCACTGAATATAGATTCCAAGGTATCGAAGGTATATCCAAAGAATTGTCATTATCTAAACATTCCACATACTGTACAGAAGGGAAGAGTGTTAGCCCTTGAACCCTGGTTACTTTCTCTCCAACTACCTCCCATTTTTTTGTCTTCCCAGCTGAATCAGAAGGGCTTCAGAAATGGCAGTGTCTCAGCCCTTCCTTTCCTTTTCCTACACCAATAAGATATTTCTTCCCATATCTTGTTTCTCTTAATCTTGCTCACCTGCTCTTCAATCTAGCAGTTCATGCTGCCCTTGATCCTTTAGTAGTACTGCCCTCAGTCTGCATGTTCAGGATCACACATTCTATCCCCAACTCAACAATATTCCATACTACTTCCCTTTGAAAAAACTTTGGATATCCATTTAGTTCATGCTTTTGTTGTATTAAATGTAATCTAGATGTTAAAGAAACACAAGAGCAGTCTTAGTTGAGGTGGATCAGAGGAGAAAAAAAGAGGTTCTGCTATTTTTCATTTACCAATTTTAACACTGATAAAAGTGACATCTGTTGATCTAATCAACTGGAATCTGGCTTCTACAAAAGCCTACAAAATGTGCCAACTCTGATGAGATCTACAGATGTGCCATTTTATGATAATCTGATAAACACTGCCAAAGCTACAGGGAGTAAAAGTAAATGGTGAAAATAGGCACATTGACCCAATTTTTGGAAAGACATACAATATATTTCTCAAACGGGACTCATGTCAATTTTGTGTGTGAAAACTACAGATGTGACTTGCTGGAGCTTACAGACTAAATCACATTATCCCTACAGAGATGTGAGGTAAGGAGAGAACACCAGTGCCAAAATACTAACAGTGTTGTCTTCAGCTTAGAAGAAGAAAAAGAAGGAAGACAGTCCCAATTAGTTTGCCCTGTCTCCACAGTTTTGTACAGAGTGGAGAAAAACTGTGTGACAACACTTTCTTGGTACATGAAGAAGCATGAAGGGGAAGAGATGTTTCCTTCAGTAGCATCAAGCAATATCAACTGCATTATTTGTTGTCATCATTGTCATCACTCATGTTGAATAAGGGTAGCTCTGGTTGAAGACCTGGTCATATATCTTTAACAAGAGAGAGAGACAGGTGGGTTCTTACTTGGTTTCACTGGAACTAGTGGTGGGATTCAGCAGGTTCATGACAGTTCACCAGAACTGGAAGCAGAAATACTGGCTGGCCCTGCCCATCCAAGTTTTGAAATGAAGTAGTCCGAATTCAGGTGCAACACATGGCTTTCTCCCTGGCCATGCCCACCATACCACGCCCATAGAGTAGGTAGTAGAAAGAAATGAATCTCACCACTGACTGGGACTATGGGTTGTAAATCCTAAATTACTAAACTCAACAGTGAGCAGCAGTTTCCATGGAAGACGGATTATGTCATTCGATCCTCTGATGGGAAGACTGACAAATCTTATTCTCCGGTCACTTCTTCTTCTTCCATGGCTATGCCAGACATGAAACTGTCAAAATGGAGGCACCTTTTGGTGAGTTCATTCTGTGGTTCATTTCACTGGTGAGAAAGATTAGCCAGCAATACAAGACTGCCGTTACCAGGGTATGCCTGATTGTGGTTCAAAATCCCCACAATCTTTGAGGAGGCTCTTTCTGTGTACCCCCTCCAGCCACTTGGGAGATAAATTTGATTCATAAACTACTAAGAAGGACCTAAGGAAATACCTGCAGCATATGGTTACTTTTGACTGAAAATTCTCCTAGAAATGGAACTCCTGTTAATTGACCTTCTCTAGATGCTGATCTGCATCTCAATATAGAAAGAGAGAAAAAGGGAGGGAGAGATACCAAGGGTTAGGAGTTATTACTGCAAAACAAGAATCCCAGGAGAAGTCCTTACCATCAATTCACACCAGGGTGGCTCTAAAATTGGTTCCCAGAGAGAAAGCAACAACCAGGTTGTCTTCCCTCTATGACTCCTGACGCCACGGTAGACACATACATGTGTCTCAGGTGACCAATGAGGTGTTCAGTGTGGCATCCCTAATTTTGTCCCACTGTGACCTGTGTTTTTCTTCCCTCCCTTCTCATGAACATTAATTGGCTTCAAGTGACAAATTACACCCTCTATGCCAACCTGCCCCTACCCTTGTCTCCTTCAGAGAAAATGGTGTTTCATCTGTGCACAACATCATTCCTCCCCCACATGCACACACACCCTCTGTTCTCACTGACTGTCCTGAGCTTTTTCCGTGACACTGTTATAGATGCCAAGATCTCTCCTTAATGTCCCCCCCCCCCACGTTCTTTAAGCTATATTCATTAGTAAAATATCAGAAACCCTTGGGGCAGCAGCCTGGGCTTCTAATTCATCTTCCACATGTATAATGAGCCAAGAGTGAGAATTTTAGGGTGAATTTAATTGACCTTTACAACAGCATCAGGCAGATTGGCTTAAATGCTATTAAAGCATAATATAACCCAGGGAGACTGTAAGGAAGGTTATCAGAAAATCTATCGGGTTGTTGGGTTGTTGTTTCTTGGTGAGCAAATCAGGAAGAAAAAGGAAAGAGAAGGCAAGGGAGAGGAGAGGAAAGAAAAGCAAATGAATGGAGGTTGTGGAAGGCTGAATAATTGAACTACGAAAACTAAGAGGGCCAATGTAAGGGTAAAATGGAGCAAGTCATACTTAAATCAAGATGAATGTGTCTTCTCTATCAAAAGACAGTCAGACATACTGTCAACACCACAGTCAGAAACAAGGATATGTTGTTGTTCAATCGCACAGTTGATTCCGGTTCTTTGCAACCCTATGGACCATTGTCCTCCAGGCACCTCTGTCCTCCTCAGCCCACCCAACTGTGTGCCCATTGTGTCTACAATACCATCTAGCCATCTCATCTTTGGCCACCCCTTCTTCTTTTGCCCTCCACCTTTCCCAGCATCAAGGCTTTCTCAAGTGAATCCTCTCTTCTCATTTGATGTCCAAAGTACTTCATCTACATCTTTACTATTTGACCTTCCAATGAGAAATCAGGGTTGATTTCTTCTAAGTTTGACCTCTTTGTTCTCCTTGCTATCCAGGGAACTCTCAATACTCTCCTCCAACACCACAATTCAAAGGCATCTATTCTTCTGCGCTCAGCTTTCCTAATGGTCCAGCTCTCACACCCATACATTACCACCAGGAATACCATTGCTTTGACTATGTGAATTTTTGTTTGCAATGTGATGTCTCTACTTTTCACTATGTTCCCCAGGTTTCTCATAGCTTGTCTCCCAAGAATCAGTTGCAGAAGAGCTTAAATGCAATATAATGCTAGTGAAGTGGAAATCTCTACCCGTACTATTTCAGAACTTTATTGTATCCATCTTTTTGCTATTCATGAAACCATGGAACATCCAACAATTTGTGCTAGCACAAATGGGCTAGAGGTTTTTGTGAATTGTCCATTTGGACTCTACTTTACACAGGCAATTTCATAACCAGACTTAGTTATTTGCACAATTATTCTGCACCTTTGCTAGTTCTAAGGCTAGCATACATATACATGCAGGGCACTGAAGCATGGCTTTAGCGGCTTCCCTGGATCCCAAAAGTTTATCATGGATTGCAAACGTATATTAATGAGTCGATTTTGGAAGGTGATATTCTTAGAGACCTGAATTGCCCAGAGTCGGCCTTGTGTTGAGTGGGCGGGATATAAATTGAATAAATAAATAAATAAATAAATACTCTTTGTCAGCTCACGTGGAACCCTGCCGTATTTCCAACCAAAACAAATTAAATAAATAAACCTGATATCCAGTTGTTATACTGCTGATCATAATATCAGGTCTCTTTTCTTTTCCACCATGTTATTGTCATATACCAAAACTGGTATTATCCTATTTTCATTGGTGACCACAATCTATATTCTTTCTGAAAGATATCTTAGAGAGACCTTGCTGTGTCTCATTCCAGTTCTCCCTGCTGTGAACAACAGGAGGGCGAAATGTGGTTCAAGAGAATTTTTGCCACCCATTATTTCACATTTCTGCTCAGTTCACTTTACATTTCCAAAATGGGCTTTCCCATTGTTCCAAGACACACTGTGATGGGGGAAGGAAACAGGGAAATGTTTTTTTTTAAAAAGGGAAGCATTTCAAAAAGAAAGCTAGCAGAAGACGCTTTTTGGTTGAAATAGGAACAGGGTTCGCGTATTCTTGTATGTGTGTTTTAAAAAGGTTCAAAAGACCCTTTGGTGTTGTGTGTAGATTTAATAAAAGCAAAACAGAACCAACTTGGGCAGAGCAAGCGTGGGTGAGAGAGGGAAGGAAGAGTTAACAGTGATGTCAAGAGCAATTTTTAGCCCTGTTAGATATTCATTTTTCCATAGACCATTTGCTTGTCCCCATGCTTGTTTGAAATTCTCAAGGTTTCAAGCTTCAAAGCACACCTTGACTGCCTTTTGCACAGAGCTCACAGATCCATGGGGAGCCACATCAGCAGGTTATCACAGAATGTACAGGCAGGGCTCCTGCTGAGTGACATGCTCCTTCTGTCAGTTGTTGCCTCTGTGGCAAGGACATAGAAGGAGCCAGCAGGTGACAGATCATACAGCAGCTCAACAAGGCTGGACTTGGGTTGGAAGGCAGGATAGGGAGAAAAATGTGAGACTGTGGGGTGAGGATTGTTCTAATTCTCCCTCTAGCACCAGCAGATAGGTTGTTAAATTACCCCAAAAGGTCACACTTTCAATAGCTTATATGTGATTGAAAAGCTAGTGAAAATTAAAGTAGGCAGGCAAGCAGACAGACAGGTAGCAGGCAGGCTCAAATCCTTTTGCTTAGCATAGTAAGTTGCAACTAGAGTAGATTCATTGAATCAGTGGACCAGATCTCTACTGATTTAGTGGCCCTACTCTAGCTTTGACTTACTATGATAAGCAACAGAATTTCAGATGGATGGATAGAAATAATTCAAAAATTCAGGGGAAGAACCAAGACAGGCGGTAAGGTAAAGATAAAGGTCACCCTTGCTCGAAAGCCAGTTGTATCTGACTCTAGGGTTCAGTGCTCATCTCCGTTTATAACCAAAGAGTCAGTGTTGTCTGCATCTGCAGACATTTCCATGGACATGTGGCAGGTATGCCTCAAACCGGAAGGCACAGAACACTGTTTACCTTCCCACCAAAGTGGTCCCTATTTATCTACTTACTATTTCTTGCTTTCAAACTGTTAGGTTGGCAGGAGCTGGGACAGAGGCAGGCACTCACTCTGTCATGCAGTACCCAGGAATCAAACCCCGACCTTCCAGTCAGCAAGTTCAGCATCTTAACCACTTGAGCCACTGCAGATGAGGAGTACAGCTGGGATGTAACTTTTAAAATCAAAGGACTGGAGCCAAGAGCAATCTTCACATTAGGTAGAGTGATGTAATCACTTAGGCTACATAATTCTTCTGATTAACCCATTTCCCCTGAATATTGGGGATCTTCTCAGAAACCTATGTTTTAGCAATCAGACTTCGATATTAGGTTGGAGTTTGCCTTCCAGAGCTCAGATAAGAAGCAATGCATCTTAAATGCAAGGCCATTAGTTGAAAAAGGTCATATTCCAGGGACAATTGTAGGTGATTAACTACTTGATGAAACACCTTTTGCAAGAATATGCAAATATACTTATTTAGCATGACTCGAACATTTGCTAAATGTCTATAATGGTAGGTAGCTAGAACAGATATGTTCTATACCCTTCACAGAGACTGTGAAAGGAACCATTTGTGTGCATGAAGAAACTGATAGCGGTAGAGAATCTTACTGGGTGCATCAGGGACTGAAATTGGGGAAAGACCCTCAATCACATGGTTTGATCAATCAGTGAATTCATATGTGTTGGCCCTATCTTTGCCAACCCTTCTCTCTTTGCTCCAAAGGACTTGTTCATTAAACACTCTTCAGCAAGTTGGTCAAAGAGCTCCTTTACAAAGCAGCTTGTTGTTCTCCCTTTCTAAAGTTGTTCTTCTTCTGTCAAGAAGAAACTACTTAAGATGAAGGCAAGCAGGTCGCCGGTGAAGGAAGCATCATTTCAGGTACGAAAAGGTGCAGAGAGCCTGTCTCTGTGCTGAGAACAGAAACAGACTTTTCCACTTGAAAATGTTTATTGCACTAAATGAGGAGAATATGTCAGCTATCTAAAGGCTGTGAGTAGAGAGAAAGAAGTGTCCACTTCACACATTTGTTGTAATGTGTTTCAGCTGTCATTAGAGGAAGGGAGAACATATTGAATGTGACACAAATGCTGTAATTAATTAATGAGTAGTGGGGTGATAGATCAAGAGATAGGCTAGTGGCACCTTGACCTTTGTAGAGGCCTTTGTTGTTGTTCAGTCGCACAGTCGATTCCGACCCTTTGCGACCCTATAGACCATTTTTCTCCAGGCGCCTCTGTCCTCCACCATCCCCCTCAGCACTCCCAGTTCTGTACCCATTGTGTCTACAATCCCATCTAGCCATCTCATCTTTGGCCTCCCCCTTCTTCTTTTACCCTCCACCTTTCCCAACATCAAGGCCTTCTCAAGCGAATCCTCCCTTCTCATTTGATGCCCAAAGTACTTCAGCTTCGTCTTTACTATTAGACCTTCCAATGAGCAGTCAGGGTTGATTTCTTCTAAGATTGACCTATTTGTTCTCCTCGCTGTCCAGGGTACCCTCAAAACTCTCCTCCAACACCACATTTCAAAGGCATCTATTCTTCTGCGCTCAGCCTTCCTAATGGTCCAGCTCTCACACCCATACATTACCACTGGGAATACCATTGCTTTGACTATTCTAATTTTTGTTTGCAATGTGATATCTCTGCTTTTCACTATGTTCCCCAGGTTTCTCATGGCTTGTC
This sequence comes from Bradypodion ventrale, assembly GCA_035047345.1. Classification (NCBI taxonomy): domain Eukaryota; kingdom Metazoa; phylum Chordata; class Lepidosauria; order Squamata; family Chamaeleonidae; genus Bradypodion; species Bradypodion ventrale. The sequence goes on along the minus strand of JAWDJE010000010.1, from coordinate 31,288,589 downwards.
TCCCAAGAATCAGTCGCCTTTTTATTTCATGGCTGCAATCCCCATCTGCAGTGATCTTTGATCCAAGGAATGTAAAATCTGTCACTGCTTCTACTTCTTCCCCATCTATTTTCCAGGAACTGATTGGGCCTGTTGCCATTATCTTGGTTTTCTTGATATTGAGTCTCAGGCCAGCTTTTGCACTCTCTTCTTTCAACCTAATCAGGAGCTTCTTTAGGTCTTCCTCACTTTCTGCCATTAGGGTGGTATCGTCTGCATATCTCAGATTGTTGATGTTTCTCCCAGCAATTTTAATCCCATATTGTGATTCCTCCATCCCTGCATTGCGCATTATGTGCTCTGTGTATAGATTGAATAAACAGGGTGATAAAATGCAGCCTTGTCTTACTCCTTTTCCTATTCCAAACCACTCTGTCATTCCGTGTTCTGTCCTAACTGTTGCTTCTTGGTTCATGTACAGATTTCTCAGGAGACATGTGAGGTGCTCTGGTATTCCCATCTCTTTAATTACTTGCCACATCTTGTTGTGGTCCACACATCCCACTCATCCCACACGCCAGCAAGGTGATGCTCAAGATAATACAGGATAGACTTCAGCAACGTAGAGGCCTTTGTAGGTCTCTATTTGGTGTCCTTAAGTCACCTCACCAAAGGGTGCCTTCATTTTGACAGTTTCACGTCTGGCATAGACACGGAAGAAGATGTTGCTTTCCCTTTCTTCAAAGAAACTATTCTTTCTTGCTCTTCTGAGTGGACAGTCATGAAGCTGTCTCCATGATGAACATTTGCATATGTGTAGCCATCAAAACCATCCTGGGAGGCTTCTGTTTTCAAGTTTAATTTCTATCCTGTTTTATTCCAAATGGAATTTTTTTGGGGGAAGAGATGTAAGGATAGATGGTATGAATGCAAGGATATCTTCCAGAACAGGGGTTGTCAACCTATGGCCTGTGGTCTGGATCTGGCCTGCAGCACCATTTCATATGGCCTACCACCCTTGATCCCGTCACCAGCACCGGAAGCTGCAGAAAATGCCATGTCTGCATTTACGGCTGTCGTAAGTATGTTTATGATAGCCGTAAATGCACCTGCGGCTGCTGTAAACATGTTTACAACAGCTGTGGACATGTTCATGGCAGCGTTTTATGGCAGGTTTTATGGCAGTGGGAACCACCAGTCTGGCCAACTCAGCTGTCTGAGGGAGTGTGAGAAGGTTTGAGAACCCCTGTTCTAGAGTTAAGTGATGTGTAATGGAAAGAAACAGATTTGAAAATTTTCTTGTTGGGTCTACAAGTCTCAGAGTCCCTTAACCAGCATGGTTAAAATAAATCTCCCCTGCTTCCAGGCTCTGAAAAAGGAGATGCACTAAACCATTATCAGCAAGACATGTATGTAGGAGGCAGATACATGAAAATGTGACAAAAAAAAAAGAATCAGTAGTTTTGAAAGGAGATCACAACTGAGGTTCAAACTACAGAGTATGCTCAGCTTCACATTCAAGAACAGGGACACCTTAAAAAAAACAAAAGACATTGCCTTATGCTCCAGCATGATCTCGTATTTGTAGACAAGTGCACTTTGCTTTGTGATTGGTCACAGAGAGGTAAAGACAGACTTCATTTCCATATCAGATTGCTCTGGCATCTAGTTTTCAGGAATCCTAAAGCTGGAGGACAAATTGTGCTATTCACCTCTAAACACAAGCTATGTGTATTTTGTAGGCTGGAATCAGGTCTGAATGTTGAATTTGAATGTTCCTATATTAAGATGAAGGTGAGCTTGGAAATCATCATAGGAAATTCTGGGCCGTGTATTCCCTTTTTTTCTTTCAAAATGTAAATTAGCATCCTTATTTAAAAGGAATTTACCTGATCCAGCTAAAATCAACTATGTCTCAAGGTCTGCTTCTTTCATGTTAGCTGAAAATAGGCACTACTGATTTCAATGAGATTCTACTAAGGTCACTGAATTTTGGGAAATATACTCATGCAAAGGAAAAACCTGAACATGAGTCTACTGTGATGGGCACTGCAATTCTACATGTGGTAGAGAAGGAGGGGGAGATTTATTGTAATTCACATTTTACCTAAATTACACTTCCCTAATTCATATTTTCTTATGAACCAAAACACTAATTAAAAAGGCACACAAAATTTGTCTATTAAGTAAACCTGTATCCAATATATATAATATATGAACATAACATACTAGAAGGCATTATATTGAGGAAAATTGCTTGCAAAATTGCACAGCTTAGACCAAATTGCGTACGAACCACTGGGTATTGAGAAACACATGCTCAGAAATGTTATTAATTTTGCAATAAAATGTTAATAATGTTCTTGTGGATATTTTTAAAAAGTGGAAATAGGACAACATGATTTTCAGGCAGAAACAAAAATAAGGTAAACATAGCTGAAATGAGTAGATTAATCCATTCCTGAGATCAAGAATCAGAATTAAGTCCTACCTTTCAGACCTCAGTCAACAAACAACCTATTGAGGGGAGTAGGATCGTGTCCACTGTCTCTAGTTCCTCTCATCTGCAGGTTCTGTATTGCTATTTCACAAAGCCTATGCATTTATACATACAGGCTCCATACATATGGGTAAGAAGCTTGAACAAAGTAAGGTCACCCTTTCTCGAAAGCCAGTCATATCCGACTCAAGGGTTCAGTGCTCATCTCTGTTTATAGCCGAAGATCCAGCACTGTCTGCATCTGCAGGCATTTCCATGGACATGTGGCAGGCACACGGAACACTGTTTACCTTCCCACCAAAGTGGCCCCTATTTATCTACTTGTAATTTCATGATTTCGAACTGCTAGGTTGGCAGGGGCTGGGACAGAGACGGGCGCTCACTCCATCTTGCAGTATCCAGGAATTGAACTCCAACCTTCCAGTCAGTGAGTTCAGCATCTTAACCACTTGAGCCATCGCAGTCCCTGTTTTGAACAAAGTAGGTGACCAAATGTTTGCAACAGTTGATTTTCTGATTTGGGCAGTTGTTTAACACATGAGATTGACCCTGGAAGAGCCAAAAGGCTTGTCACCCCACTTCCCTTCATACCACCTGCATCTGTGTTGTTGCCATTTCCATGAATAAAAACACAATCTCATAAAGCATAATGGGCTGTGGTGATTTATTAAGCATTAGTTTAATCTTAAGCACCTTGTGACATTAGAGACCAAAGCAGCTCCAGTCCTGGTTTTACGATGCTCCCAAGACCTCGCCATGCAATTATTTCCTTGTTTCCTCACAGCCCATACATTATTCTCTATAATAATATGTTTTTCGAAATTCCTTGCCATAAACTACGGTAGCAGGCAGCAAGAAACCATATTATTATTGATATCATGTCACATCAGTAGTAAAGTGACTTATGGAAAATGGACTGTGAATAGTGACGGTTTCAATTTAAAGCATTCTGACCTTTCAGATTATTAAAGTGGAGGAGGAAAAAAATCTGCCACTGAACTAGCAGGCAGTAGCATTACATTCTCAATAATAGGACCTTGGCACTGCAGGCAAACCGAAGGTCTGGGATTGGTTTTAATCTAAGCCAGAGGTGGCCAAACTTTTCAGGCCGTAGGCCAGTCATGTGGTTCAGCGGGCCAGTCATGTGGTTCCTCCAACTGGAAGCGGAAGCAAAATGCACCCACGTATGCATAAAACACTGCCATTAATGCACCCGCGGCTATCATAAACATGTTTATGATAGCTCCTGGTACATTTACGGTAGTGTTTTGTGAATGTGTAGGCACTTTTTACTTTTGCTTCCAGGAGTGGCGAGGGCAGCGCAGGCCAAATGATTTGGTGTCTCAGGTCGGATCTAGCTCACAGGCCATAGTTTGGCCACCCCTGGGCTAGGCAAGTGCTTTTCTTACTGGACAGCATGGGACACAGGGGCTTTAAAGGAGCTTGTCAGGGATACTTCATAACAAAGCCCAGTACATAGGAAGAAAGGAATCTAATCTATTGATCCATGTAGACTGATGTTCTCCCCTTTCACCAGCAGCAGTGGATGGACAACATTCCAAGCAGAATTCTCTCCTAGTCAAACTTGATGATGCTGAACAAATCCTGGTGGCCTTCCTTCTAAGTACTAATTAAATCTGACCCTGCTTAGCTTCCAAAATCAGACAAACTTAGGGGTGTTCAACAAATTATTCCTCAAAGAAGATCAGTAAAATCTGGAAGATACTTTCTTCATCATTGTCCATCATTCCTTCTTATATGCATCCAGACAGAATTGTTGAGTTGATCTTCTCCTAATGGACTCAACATCCATTCCCTGATACTAACCACGCTATTATCACAAGGAATGCACCTAACATGGCCACCATACCTACCAGGGTTAGCTGAATCAGGAAAATAACTTTTTCAACCTTTATTGGAATGTTGTGGAAAAACAACCACCTTTGGGGCACATGCTGAAGATAGTGATGCTTTGTGGTGCTTGGTGGGTGGTAAAAGGATACAATTGTTTGAAGGTGTTTCCTATGAACAAGGCATCTGGACCAACACCACCTCTTGTGGTTCCACAGGGCACCACAAAGGAGACATTGAAGATGCTATACTGAAGCAGTAATGCTGGCAGCCTCAGCAATCATCAGCCCCAACTTTCCCAAGGCTACATAGGCTGGATCTTTTGCTGGGATGCACAGTATGGAATCAATATCCCAGGCTCTGCCTCTGTAGCAAGATACCTAACTCATGGAACTATTGAGTAGAATTTGTCCCACAGATAACTAATGAATTGTTAATCAGTTTTCATTCAGTGTGGTAAAGGTAAAGATCTTCCTTGCTTGAAAGCCAGTCATATCTGAAACTAGGGGGTGGTGCTCATCTCTGTTTACAGCAAAAGAGCCAGCACTGTCTGCTGTCAGGAGGATGGAGGAGCTCTCAGAGGGTTACAGGTAGTCCCCAGACTTGGGGTAACCCAAGTGGGGTGATCTGTCTAAGTTCAGTGGCCCGCCTACCCTAAGAAAACTCTCCCTTGATCCACTCACTGCTGAATGGGGAAGATGGCACTTCTGCACTTTAGGCAAGAATGTGGTAGCAAGTATGGTAGCAAGGCTGAATAACAGTCAATTTTATTTATTTATTTATTAAATTTATATCCCGCCTTACTCAGCACAAGTGCGACTCAAAGCCGCATACAACAAGAAATATACAATACAATAAAATATACAAAACAATTTCAATTTACAAAATCTATCTATTATATTGCCATTTTCCCCCACACACACAGAGAGGAAGCTTTTCTATGACCCTGGGAACTGCCCTCCAATAGATTTCCCTTCAAAGGCAGAAACATCTGGAAAAGATACTTTCCCAGGCCTGTCGGTGGATCAGAAAGGTTCACTCCAATTCCCATCTCCTTAGAGACCTTATCAGCCCTTAAGAAAAGTTAGTTTTATCTCAGGTCTGCTCTGCTCTGCAAAACTCCCCTTCTTCTTCCAGACAACAAACAAGACATAGTTGTCTTTTCCAGGTTTTTATTGAAGAAGAATAATTATCCAAAAGTATGCAGGATACACATTGAAGTAATAAACTATTCTACTCTAACTTAACAAATTAAGAAAATAACTAACTTCACTAACAAAGCATTTCTTCTGTATGGGCTTGAAAGCCCCCATCAGGATTTATTACATATGGGTCCATGATGCTGCTGTGAAAGGATGTAGGCTCGTGCCCACTTCCAATTGGTGCTTCTGAACCCTCAAAACTTTGGTTTTAAATACATTTTCTGTGGTCTTCACACCTTCCTCCAGAATGTTAAACATGTGAGATGACCTAATTGTTTTGACTAAATGTTGTTTACCCAAACAGGTGTTTATGATGCAACCCAAATTCTTAGACAAGAATTGATGTAACCTAATTCTTAGGTGTTTGTGCAGGTATTTGTTGTCACCCTGTTCCCAGATATTTGAACAGATGTTAGAGGTATGTCTTAGGACAGAATTGCTGCCTTTCTGAAAAGAACTCAAAACCTGGCTGGCGGGCCAAGTATGGGGTGCAGGTGGAAGGGTAACCTCCATTGGGTGGTTGGTATAGAGGATAATTCCTTCCCCCATGGTCCCTTCGGTTTCTGCACCCTTTTAAGGGGGTGGGTAGTTTTTAATTAATTTTATTATGTTTTTATCTGTGATTGTGAACCGCCCTGAGTCGGCCTAGTCTGAGTGGGTGGTGTAGAAATTGAACAATTAAATTAAATTAAATGTCCCATGATCCACTTCTATGTGAAGGTCACCTTTCCCTCTCTCTCAGGTTATTGAGCTATTGTAATTTTGGGAATCCTCCTTGTTATTCAAGTGTGACTTCCCTCACAGGTGTCTAAGTGACCGGCATTGCTACTTAGCAACCCTGGTACTTAGTGATGTATTGATGTGTGGTATTTATGGTATGTGGATTGGAATGCAACTGGCTTCAGTGTGCTTCCCTATGAGTTAGCTATCCTCAAACCTACAGAGAATATACTATATGAATCTTAACACTTAATAAATGTAAATAAAATGTAAATAAAATGTAAATATGAAATCATCCCCTGTGATTATCATGACATCTGCATCTGCAGATGTTTCAATGGTCATGTGGCAGGCATAAGTAGACTCTGGAGTGCCTGGAAAGCAGTACCTATTTATCTACTTGCAATTTCTTGTTTTAGAAATGCTAGGTTGGCAGGAGCTGGGACAGACAATGAGCACTCACTCAATCATGCAGCACTCGGGTCTCAAACTGCTGACCTGCCAACCTTCCAGTCATTAAACTCAGCATCTTAACCACAAAGCCACCAAGGCTTCTTGTTATAAGTAGGGAGCAGTAAAATTGGATGAGCTGCCTACATCTCTTTTGGAAGCTTTCCAAGCTGTAAACTACATGCTCTGGACCAATCTTAATCTCCTTGTATGTTTTTCTCAAGGCCAGTGCTGGGATGCTTAACTGTTGGGCATTTTTTAATCAGAGATCAGATTTTATCCAGCCACTGATTTGAGACCAATGCTGGAAAGCAGATATCGGTCCAGAAAGCTGAACATACTTTTCCACCAACTGAACATCTTTGCAACAACCTTTTTCCACTTGATGGTAATGCCTGATAGCTCATGAACTGCTAGGAAGATATTGATGGTCATGCTTCATCTATGCATTTTAAAGTTAAAATTTCAACTCTGTCAAACTGCTGCCATTTCCTGCTATAGTGAGTCCCCCCCCCCAACTGCCGACAACAGCTAGAAATATATTGCCACAATACAAGCAGCAACATTTGGAATCAGGCTGCTGCTACTGGACAGTGGTTCAAGGGTAATGGCTTAGATATGAGCCATCATATTTATTTATGGCTGCTGATAATATAAAGGGAGATTAACTCTAGTCTTGGAAAATAACAATGGGGAATGCATTTAGGATGTATGTAAGCTCAAATCTACTACTGCAAGCAAAATAAATGAACAATGAAACCAACCAAACAAACAAAACAAAGGATTGCATCTAATTCAGTGTTTAGAGTAGTTTGTAGAAAACAACTAGTTACTTATACTGTAATTAATTCTACCCTTCAGTTAAGGCATAATTGAAATACACTTAACTTATGTAGTTAAAACACCCCAATGTTATATTAGTTAACAGTGACAACCATGAAAACAAATACAGCAAAACCCCTACTTACGAAAAAGTCTGTTCTGTAGACTTTTCTTAAATTGGTTTTTTATGTAACTCGAAGCAAACCCATAGGAAAAATAATCTTTATATAACTTGAAGCAAACCCATAGGAAATCATGTAAATCGGGACAAGGTTTTAGCACAAAATCATTATGTAAGTCAAATTTTATGTAACTTGGGGCATTTGGAAGTCGGGATTTTACTGTAGTTACTTCTAAAGATTTTACCTGTGACATCAGTTAATGTAGGAGAGGGGGCTTAGAGAGATAAATCAGTTTTAGAAAATCACTTTCCAAGCTCTGATCCAGCCAAGATTAGGCAGAGTAAAATCATATTAAAAAGTGTAGCAAAAATAACCATTATAGGTCTCAATTAATCTATTCTAAGTGTGGCTGTGTCAGGATCCAACATTATGATAAACATGCAAGTAATAAGTTACTAGCCATTTTCCTACATAGTCTTTCCTATATGACAGGAGAGCTGTTTTTTCAAACCACCTTTTGCACAACAGAGCATGGTTGATTAGGCATTTAAAAATATCTAATAAAACGTGTTCTGTAGATGAAGATCAGCCATCACAAGAACAAACAGAAAGCAAAGCTAACCAAAGATATAATTTCTCATGATTTGGATACCAGCCTAACATGGAGATGTCTCTAATGCCCATCGAAAAACCATCGTGGAATTATAAAAACCTAGAATAACTAAGTTGGAAGGGTCCTTTTTGGCTAGGAGTTCTCAAGCTTTAAAAGCTGGGGGCCGGGTCTCGCTCTCTCAGACAGCTTTGGGGGCCAGACAGCCATTTTACCCTTTCTCCACCACATGTCACTTCCTGGTGTGGTGGAGGCAGTGGAGGGCCACATGAAATGGTACTGTGGGCCATATCCATCCCCTGGGCTGCAGGTTAAGAATCCCTGTTTTAGGCCATTGAGTTCACCCCCTTGCTCAATGCTGGAGTACAAATAAAAAGAAGAAGATTGTCAATAATATCCATAAAGTGAGGCAAAGTGCAGAGATAATGTCAAGGATAGGCTGAGGTCAGTTAACAAGGAACAGGTGCAAGCAATCATCGTAGCTCAGCTTTGCTGTGATTGACAGTTAATAAGATACATTGTAACCTTAAGTGTGTTGCCAGCTGTATAAATAGAAGTTGCATGCAGAGCTTGTTTTAGCAGAACAGAGCAGAGCAGAGCAGAACATTGCTGGATGTAATGCTAATTTACTTTGTCTGTAAATGTTGTTGATTTACCAGTTTGATTTAAACTAAATCTGGTGTATAGTCTTCTTTCTTGCACCTATTGCAACTCAGACTGCTACAACACTCACTCAAAAACTAACAAAGATCTGACAGATGGTGGTCAAATGTTCTCTTGGATGCTTCCAGTTTTGGAGCACTTACCACTCTCAAGGCATTTGGTTCCACTGCCATATTGTTCTAACTGTTAAGATGTTTTCCACCCTGATATTCAGTCTATATCTGGCTTCCTTCCGTTTGAACCTGTATTTATGTGTCCTGCACTCTGGGATGACTGAGAACAGATCCCACCTTATGAACCTATTTCAGGTATTAAAAGAGTACTATCCTATCCTCTGTCACTCTCCTTTTCTCAAGGGTAAACATGGCCTGTTCCTTCAGTCATTCTTCATATGACTTCGTTTCCAGTCCTCTGATCATCCTATACTGTACTCTTCCTACACTCTTCTACCTACACTCATTACACACTACCAGTGAGCCTATCCAGAGAGTTTTTAAGAGACCACTAGCTGTGGCCTTGGGGAACTGCTGTATTCCTCTTTATCTCCAGCCAAGGAGAAAACATCACTGAAGGAGAAGGTTGGATCTTGTGCTGAAACATGTTTAAACCCTGGATTCACCTCTCCACCCATTCCCAACCAAGGCTCACTGGTTTATGGAAGGGTGTTTGAGATTAGGTTTTGCCTGCTTCCTTTCAAATGTATGTTTGCCTGCGTGACAACACAAGGATCCATCTCCTGGTCTCAATTTTTGACTCTGAGATCTCAGAAAATAAGACACTGTAGGTCCACACATCTTGTCACAATGCACAATTTTGATATCATAGCTTCTCTCTGCACTATCATGGCTCTGGATGTTTGAATTAATGTGCAAGCCTCTTTCATTTTGCCCTGGAGACCACAGTCCCTTGCGTATCTCATATATCTTATGGAATTATTCTGAAGAAATACCACAAGATGATCTGCAGAGAAGTGCAATTGCATTTTGTGTTATAAATGTCTAGAAAATTATTCTGAGCCTGGATTATAGAGGTAGCATCAATAAGAGATTATTTAGGATGCAAATAAGAGATTATGTAGGCAGCAAGACTGCTGATTCCTCAGACTGTAGCAACATGAACAAACATGCCTAAAGCAATTTATTGTGTTGACAGGCTCCATAAGCACAGAATGTAAAACAAAATGCAGCAAAAAACAACAACCCAAAATTACCCAAAACCAAAATCAAACAAACCTCATTGAGTGTGACATGGGTGACCCATGAGGAATATTAAAAGCATTCAATGAGGATGAACTTAATTATACTTTTCCCCTTAACACAGAGATGAGGAGTGTGTTGGACAGAAACTTTCAGGATGCATCACCAGAGCTTGGAAACACAATTTTTTGGATGGCAGCTCCCAGAATGTCCTAGTAGCTCTGGCCAGTGGTTATGTTGGTCAAAGAATTTATCCTGCTGCATTTCGGCAAAGGAACATTTCTTAATCTGCTCCTGACAATTGCCCATTCTGCCTTGGGCAGATGTGGCTTGCAGCCCAACATCATCTTGCCAGGCATATATGTCTTACTCCTGTCATTAACTATATAAGTAACTTTGCAGTGTTGGAAGTATGAATACCAACATTGTATGCCAATGCTTTTTTCATTCTTTAATAGGACATGTTGCAAATTATAATGAATCTTCTAGATTTCATGTTTTCTACAACGGTGATCAACTCTGTTCCATAAGCAACAAAAATATTCTTGAAAACATATCTGTCCATTTCTGGCTGCCTTCACTAGCCTAATTTGTTTCTGGGGTTCATCCATCCCTGTTGTTGTTATGTGCCATTGAGTCAAAACCAACTTATGGTCACCTTAATAGGGCTTTTTAGATCAGAGGTTCCCAACCTTTTCACACCGTGGGCGGGGCCATACACCCTGGACAGCTGAGCTGTCATGTAGTTCCTCCTGCCATAAACACTGCTGTCAAATGTGTCCATAATTGTCGTAAATGTGTTTACGACAGCTGCGGGTGCATTTATAGTAGTGTTTACAGCAAGCACAGGTGTGTTTACACATGTGCAGGCATGTTTTATGGCAGTTGTAAACACATCCACTTCTGCCTCCAGTAGCAGCGAGGGTGGTGGTGGGCCACATGAAATGGTGCTGCAGGCCGTGTCTGGCCCACAAACCATAGGCTGGCCATCCCTGTTCTAGATATTTGAGACATTTAAACAGTGTATTTACCAGTTCCACACATTTAGTGAGTTTCCATGGCTGATTGGAGACCCAGATCTCCTGAGTCCTAGGCCAGCACTCTACCAAACACATTATACTGGCCACCCCTCATCCTTCCCAGCAAGTACCTTAGCAGATAATTTCTGGAGATCAGAATGGTTGAAGGAGCTGGATCAGTACAAGATCTTAAGAACCCACTAGGAATAAAAAGATAACTGGAGAAGGAAAAGAGATTGGGAATCATTGATGTATGGCCCTAACTCAACAAGTGTTAAGCCAGATAAAAGCTCCACCTAATGTCAGAAGTCTATGCCCTATCAGGCTTATAGAAAGACTAGACATGAGGCATCAATGGGACAAAAGTAAATAATTTAACTCTGAAGCTCAGAAGTTAAGTTTAGGTCAAACACTTTTTCTAAGCGTAACCCACATCACAGGATTTTTGTTTTACAGTTTGGATGAAAACATATAGAGATTGGTAAGGAACAAAACATAAATACTGGGGATATGGCAAGAGCTCTCAACATTTTGTGTACCTAGTAAGTCTTATCTTGTGGAGCCCAGTGGTATAATTTAAACAGAACTCATAAATTTAAGGCTCAGAATTAGTAAGGCCAATGTCACCAAAGCCATATTTGATTAAAATGAAGTTCTGTTGATCTTAAAGGAGTGTAATAATGCTTGACAAAAGAGGAGAATGCATTTTTCAGGTCTCCGATGCCCCACAAAGGTGGTGGTGTCTTAGAGGCCTAATTATGAGCCACATGAGTTTCTTTTGTGTGCTAGGAGAGGGCAATGGCTAAGAAACTAACAGATGATCTTATATGATATGTTTCCCCCCCCCCCCTTCCATCTGGAGGTTACTGGCTTGATTGGGAGAGGAAAGCGAGAAGGGAGAGTGGATGATATTCACTCTCAAACAAACAAAGAAGAAGCTTAAGGATATGTCTAAATTAGTCAAAAGTGCTATATTAGCATTGATTTTGCAAGGTTTGAAATCAATTCAAAGATCAAAGAACATACAATGCACAGTTGGAAAATGCATTATCTTGTTGAAATGCAGGTTATTTTAAGCCACTCTGTGGGATTCATTTATTTTGCACCAATTCTCAAATTGTTCTATTCTTCTTTGATTAAGGATGTGAGAACATATGTGTCAGTACATACTGTGTCTCTTGGGTTTCCCATGTAAAGATAACTTACTTTAGCAATTTTTAAAACAAAGAATTGTTCCATTACTATTATAGTGCTAAGACACTTCGGTACTAAATACTGCAAGCAGATGCATTCCTATCCTTTTACTATTATACCATTTTAGTGTTCTGGAAATAATAGGCAGCAGCCAGCAATACGGGCCAAACACACAACTTTATTCGGAGTAAGAATAGGTGACCAGAGCTAACAAAACACCATCACATTCCTTAGTTATCTCCAATCAGAACTGACAGTTAGAAGAAAACCATTGGCACCATTGACAGCTCTGTCTCATGCACGTCTTGTTCAGAACCTTCCCAAAGACTTCGGACCTTAGTAAAGCAAATACATATTAAACTCTATCACAACAAAGACAAAATGGTAAACATGTTTTCTTAAATACACAACAAACGTTATAGTACTATAACAGTTAGATTGATTTTTTAAAAAAAATGTATAAAAATGTATACTTTAAACCAGGAGTGAGAACCTCTTTACAAAATATCAAAATACAGCAAGCAAAACACAAATGCTATTTCAGCTTAGCAAGAAAAGAATGAGTGGTCAATATAGTCCCATTTATCCATATAATAAAGTTAAAGGTAAAGGTCACCCTTGTTTGAAAGCCAGCCATTTCCAACTTTAGAATTCAGTGCTCATTTTTGTTTGCATCTAAAAAGCCAGCACTTTTTGCATCTGCAGCCATTTCTGTGGGGATGTGGCAGGAATGCCTTGACACCAGAGTGCTCCGGACACAGTTTACCTTCCCACCAAATTGGTGCCTATTTATTTTCTTGCAATTTCTTGCTTTTGAACCGCTAGGTTGGCATGAGCTGGGACAGAGATGGGAGCTCATTCCATCGTGCAGTCCTCAGGTCTCGAACTACTGACCTTCTGACCTTCCAGTTGTCAAGTTCAGTGTCTTAACCACTTGGGTCACTGCAGTTCCTTCATCCATATACTACACAGGGGGGAAAACTGATGAGACAAGTTCTCACAATGGACGCACACGCCAACTCAAATAGCACATGACTTTACATTGACTCCTCAACAAACCAATTTGAAAACCAATTTATTCGGCAATCAAGACACACTCTTTGGTTATCCGCATCAGAACACCTGGACAAAACACTCCATTCACTAGAAAGTCAGATAACATCTTATGTTAGTGTTAATGTAATGCAAGAGAACTAAGCTCTCTGGAATAACTCAGGTGTTTACGTGTGTTCAGGACATCTATGAGTGTTAACTCTCTATCATCATGGCTTCCATGAGTCACTTCATAGATGTGTTCCTCCCCCACTCATCAGAGGTGCTATTTGATGGAACATGTTCCTTTGCATGGCAACAAACCCTAAACTTAGTTATTAAGAACCAATTCAGAATATGCCGTCATTCCTCACTGGCCTGGTCTGCTTTTTCTCATCCAATTGTAAACTTTTGATTAAGTATTTTTGAGCTATCTGTCTTTTTATTTTACTAGTGGAATCAGCATGGTGATATATTCCCATGGTTAGGATTTACAGACCATAGAGTGAATCTACATTATCTATTAACAAGTTGAAAGGTATTAAAGGGAAGATATCCATTGACCTATGTAGTCTTTTGATGAAATAAATACAAAAATAAACTCTAATCTCTTTTCCAGCTACTAAATTCCACCTGCTCTCACCCGCATTTCTGTCCAGATGGCAAGGAGATTTCACCCAGGTGGTAAATAAATTATTAAGAACTCACCTCACCATGAAATTGACTATTCAAAACACAGACAAAAGTTAATATATTAGGACAACTGGTCTAAAAACCTTCATCAGAAGGAAATTTATTTATTTTTATTATTTACACTTATATCCCACCCCTCTAGGGGAAAAAATATCCCTACTCAGTGCGGCTAACATCATAAAACCAATCATGCGACAATCAAGAATTATTAAAAATTACACACAATAAAACTCACAAAGCCATCACCAAACATTCAGAAAGCACTACAATCCTGGATCCTGAAAGTACAACCTATTTGGGGTGAAAAGGAAACAGGCAGCATTTCTAGCAACCAGAGATAGGAAAAACATTCCCAAAGGCATCCTCAAAGAGCAGTTTTTTTAGTTGTTTTTATAAATGACTGTAGGGATGGAGCCTGGTGCAGCTCAGCTGGAATGGTGTTCCACAGCATTGGTGCTGCCACCAAGAAGGCCCTTCTCCTCGTCATGTCCTTTCTTGCCAGTCTAGGGGTCGGCACCTGAAGCTGTGCCAACAGAGAAGAGCAAGTGATGCAGGCTACTGTCCTGAGGGGAAGACCTTACACAAGATAAGAAGGTCCCATACCGTTTAGGGCTTTAAAGGTTAGTACTAACTCCTTATATGCATTTTTTTTGTTTAATACAAAATCTTGTATTACACACATTTCCTTAAACCCGGGACCATTGTTTAGATCAGGAACAAAGAGTTCCTGATCAATGGATGTATTCCTCAAACAAAAAAAAATTCTTGGAAGCTATAACACAAATTCGGTAGTGCTTCTCTGGTTTCCAAAGAACCCTTGCAACAATTTAAAAACAGCAATAAAACCAGAAAACATGTAGAGAAGTACAATGTCCATTGTCCACATGGAATAAATGGCATAACAAACTTGTCAGCTTGCTAAAAAAAAGTAAAATAGTAATTAATAAATTATTCCGTCTACTCAGCTACCTATCATTTACAGTGATCTCCCCTATCATGACTGGGCAGACTTCCAACATAAGGTTCTTCTGACATTAGTTGACAATTTATTTCTGCTAGTGTTGACCTCTTGATCAAAACCTGTCAGTTATCCCTCCTGAACTTAGTGACTTTATTGTAGACTACATTTCCCCCATGATTTTATTGCTTGGTTTTATTTCATTTTTCTGAATTTTTATCAGAACTTTGCTTGATTTTATTTCATTTTTTTCCTGAATTTTTACCAGAACTGGTGGAAAATTAATGTTTTGGAATTCAATATCAGGAATCCCGCACACAATGGAGCCTTAGCGAGGGTTTTCTGGGGTTTATAGTCTTCAAAAGTAAGCCTTCCAAGCTCAAGTTTTGAGAGAAGAGGGCAACACCGTAATCTAAATTTTTAGTTTATTGATTGTCATGTGCATATTTGCGGAGTCATCAAAGACACACCCACCAGCTGAGAAAATGACTTCCAGGGAATACTCAGATATGAGTAGCCGCCAACAACGACGGCATCTCTACCCACCTATTTACTTACTTACTGGAATAGAAAGCAGAACATAGTTTTGAAAACTCTTTAAAAATCTTGAAGACCCTTCAAAAGCTTTCTGAAATGAACATATTTTGCCCATCACACAGAAACTAGTTTGTATATTGTTCCGATGAACATTTTTGGCCAAGGAGTCTGTTATTCACTGTCATATTTTGTAGACTAGGCAGTCCTTGTAACCAAATTCAGGCCCTGAATATACAACAGAGTAGGCATACCTGTAGAACAGGTGTCAGAAAATGCAACAAATGACAGGAGTTTGTGATAGTGTTGTATTGAACAAGGAGACTGTCGGCAGTGGAGATAGGTGAGAAATTTACTCAACAGATTTGTTTGCTTGCTTGCTTTTATGGATTTACTGTATTCACCTTTTCATGATTCAAAGGCAGAACAGAACACAGTCTTCAGAGAAAAATCCATACATTTCTGAGGTTTCCAATATATTCCAAACCAGAGTATGTATTTTACAATATTCACATATTTGAAAAATGGGAAAATGATAGATACCACTAAAATGTTTGTCACAAGCATGTGGGTCAAAAGTATCTAAAAGTGCACACATTTGAAAAATGCCCAGGATAAAAAATGTACTTTTGAAAGTGTACACAAAAATATTTATTTATGTATAAGGAATATTGTTATATAGAACTGTCCAAAAATAATCCCAGTAATGGAAACATGAAAAATTGGATAAGATTGAACTTGACAGATTTATTCAGGCCTAGTTTGCAGAGTATAGGGGAAACTAAACCAAGATACAAAGAGAAAGGAAGATTGAATATGGGATGAATAAAGCAACAGTCTATCATATTTGAGAAGGAAATCTGTAGTGCAAAATCTAATCTTTCTCCTACATGCTGCTGTTGTGCCCCTACCTACACAGTAGAGCAGGCTGGCTAGCAGCCACTGCACAAGGAATAGAGTCTTGCAACAGTCTAAAGGTTGAGGCAGAAGCGTTGGTCAAGAAGAGCCGAGCTTGCAAGCTAGTCGTTGGAGAACAGAGACAAAAGGATGATCCAGAGGTGTAGTCAAATTTCCAGGCAGAGAGTCCAAGGTCCAGGGTCAGCAAGCAGGCAAGAGATATGGGTCAGAGGGGCACAGAATCAGGACACACAAAGATTGTTCCAACAAGGTTTCTGCTGGCATGGTTCAGGCTCAGGGCTCACAGCTGGGGGCAGTCTTTGCAAACTAGCCCTTGCCTCTCTTCTTCACACCTGTAGCTCATTTCGCAGCTGCAGCCTGCATCTTTCTGACGTGCTTGGTTCAGCCTCCACTTCACTGACACTTCTTGGAACCTCAGCATTTGCTGGCTGTGCTCCTATCATTTCTTGATCAACTTGATCAAGAGAAGGCAGTTCCATGCTGCCAGTGGGCTGAGGTGCTGGCAGAAAGTCTTCCTCGTTGGACTCAGGTTCCAGGGCCACAGCGGTAGCATAGAACTGTTTCACTATTCTTGAAAGAAATATAGATCCTTGAAACAAATTGTTGTAGAATCTTCCCAATATATGGGGTCAAAGTGTGGTCAATTAAAATTAATAAGTCTATTATCATACAAAGGACCCTATTTTGGTTATTTTTATAGGGAAAGTTCAGTGTGTTCTTTCTTACTGCATTTCTTGTGTGGATCAAGGAGATGATATGAAATGCCATTTAAAAGAGATATCCTTTCTGTGTGGCTTTATATCATGTGGGGAAATGTTAAGTGTGAATAATCAGTTCATGGTATTTTTTCTAAAATATTACCTCATGGCACAGATTATGTGACCAAATAGCTCTGTCTAAAAATTGTCCGAGGCCAAAGTGGCTTAGTGGTTAAGCTTGACAACTGGAAGGTCAGCATATAAGCAGTTCAAGACCCAAGTGCTGCATGACAGAGTGAGCTCCCATCTCTGTACCAGCTCTTACCAACCTAGCAGTTCAAAAGCAAGAAATTGCAAGTAGATAAATAGGTACTGCTTCAGTGGGAAATGTAACAGTGTCTAGTCATGCCTGCCACATGATAATGGAAATGTCTGCAGACACAAACAGCCCTGGGTCTTTGGCTATAAACAGAGATGAACACCACCCCCTATAGTCAGACACAACTACATTTTGAGCAAAGGACACCTTTACCTTTACTAAAATTTGTATTGTTTGAGAGAGGAAAAGCCAACTTTTCAGGACATGGGAGACTCTGCCCCTATTTGAACTACAGATTTTGTAGGTATATTAATATATTTTTTTTGTTCTCTCTTTCCTCCCACCCCCTTGTTTGTATCTTTAGGTCACAGGTCTAACTCTAAATATAATATCTGAACTTCATTATTATTAATCAGAGAATTAACTTATTAGGCACCAGTTAATAAGAAATTATAGAGCTCTTTCTAATTAATGAATCCGCTAAAGCATTTCGTCAATCAATTATTCTGCCTAAAGTAATTATTTACTTAAATAAAAATTTGCCGGAGAAAGACATAAGTTCTTTTTTAAAAAAAATAAATAAATTGGCAACCACTTCATAGTAATTAAAAATAAATTAACCCCTGGGAAGGACTTGGGACAAATAGCCGACAAAGCCAGATAAACAAGGCATTGTTTGCATACATATTCAGACTTCTCTGCACCCCCGCAGCAAAGAAAACACAACAGGAAATTATATCCACAGAGAAAAGGGTGATAGGGGTGTGAGGCAAGAAGGAAAGGGAGCTAGCAATCTGTAGCAATATACATGATCCCAAGCAATAAGCTCAAACACCTGTTGTCATCACAAAGTTTAACAAAAATAAATGATGGAACAAAATAATGACTTCTCAATACGACATTTAGTATTTCCCATTTACACAGTACACAGTTCAGGTGCTTCATTCCCACTTAATCTGAAATAGTGTTCCTGTAAATATCGTGTTTTAAGCTCATTAACCAGTCTCACCAGGTTATCCTGCTATGGTAATAGAGTAAACCATAGCGCCAGCAACTCAATGCTGATCGTCAAGTAGCGATTAACTAAGCTGGCAACCCTGAGGACTAACAGCCTTTGCAAAGTCCACAGGAAAGGGTGATGGCCCCAAAGAGGATTAAACAGGTATTTAACATACAAGATGTTTTATTTGATGTGAGCCGCCTTTGGCTGCCTATAAATCGAATAATAAATAAATTCCACGTGAATTTATTTTAATTTAATTTAATTTCAAACTTCTACGCTGCCCACTCAGGAGAACCCGACTCAGGGCAGCTTACATCAATAATAAAAACATGTAAAACAGATTTTTTTTTTTTAAAAAAAAAACAATTATCCCATCCACCCACCCCACCCTATACATAAAATGAGAAAGGGGCTCCTGATTATTTTCTTGGTGTGAGCCAACAGGCAGGGGCCATATTTCCATTAAGACCCCATATTTCCATTAAAAGCCAGGTTTTCAAGCCTTTTCTAAAGGGCAGCAATTCTGTCTGTAATCTTAGCTCTATTGGCAGGAGGTTCCAAAGAGCTGGTGCAGACACGGAGAAGGCCCTCCTTCGTGTGCTAGATAGATGGGCCCCTCTAGCTGATGGTACAACTAGAGAGCCCCTCCGGTCCGCTCTGGTTGGGTGGGCAGACATTCTTGGGGCAATGCGGTCTCTCAGGTATCCTGGCCCACTACCATATAGGGCGTTAAAGGTCAAAACCAGCACCTTGAATTGCACCCAGAGGCAAACTGGTAACCAGTGCTCCCGAAGTAGCGGTGAGGTGTGGGCATAATGTCTACATCCCATCACCACCCGTGCAGCCGCATTCTGGACCAGCTGTAGCCTTGGAATGATCGTCAAGGGCAGCCCCATGTAGAGTGCATTGCAGTAATCTAGCCTGCAGGTGACCAGAGCATGAGTGACCATGAGTAAGGAGTCCCGGTCTAGGAGTGGGTGCAACTGGTTAATTACTCGAAGTTGAGCAAAGGCCCTCCTGGCCACGGCTGCTACCTGATCTTCCAGTAGCAACCGAGAATCCCGGAGGACCCCCAGATTGTGCACTGGGTCTGACTGGGGCAGCACTGCTCCATCCAATACCAAAGGTGGCAACTCCCCAGATAACGCAGACCCCTTAATCCATAGCCACTCAGTCTTGCCAGGATTCAGTTGTAACCCATTGTCCCCCATCCAGACCCCAATGGCCTCCAGGCATCCCGATAGGACTTTGGCAGCATCACCTGGATCACCACAAGCCGAGATATACAACTGGGTATCATCAGCATATTGATGATACCTCACCCTGTGGGAATGGATGATCTCACCCAATGGCTTCATGTAGATGTTAAATAGGAGAGGCGAGAGGACCGAACCCTGAGGCACCCCATATTTGAGGATCCTAGGGCTGGATTTCTCACTCTCCAACCACACCGACTGGGTCCAGCCATCCAGAAAAGAGGAAAACCAGGACAACACAGTGCCTTGGATCTCCAATCCTTTGAGCCGTTCCAGAAGGATACTGTGGTTGATGGCATCAAAGGCTGCTGAGAGGTCAAGGAAAGCAAGGACGGATGGATTACCACTGTCCCGCTCCCACCAGAGATCATCCATCAGTGCGACCAATGCTGTCTCAGTACCATGTCCAGGCCTGAATCCTGATTGAAAGGGGGTCCAGATAATCTGCTTCATCCAGGACACCCTGCAGCCGGCGTGCCACCGCCTTCTCCAATGTAGCAGCTTCATCAATCCTGGCCTGGGGCTGAGGAGGACTTTGTGTGCCAAAAGGGCTCAGGACCAGAAAGTGACTTGTAGAACTGGATCAGTGGTACGGGTGTCACGCTGCAATGCAGAAAGCACATGGAAGGCCACTGAATGCAGTCACCTTTCATGTGCCTTCTGCATCACAGCTGATTGTCATGAGGATAGCAAATATTTAGAGGAGGAGGGGGAAGAGGAAGTGCTCATTATTATGTCAGGAAGTTCAAATAAATCAACAGCTGATGATCTACTGTTTGTGACTGTATGTTTATTTGTTCATTTGCTAATTGCAGACCCTCATTCCTCAACTGAGCTCCAGGCATCATCTACATCCCCCTTTGCAGGCGCACCCCCCCAATAACGGACACAGACAACATTGAAAGTGGATAACAGCATAGGGCCACATTTATTGATTCAATGCCCTAGTCCGAATTATAAATTTGTATTGGTAAAACGACCAATCATAATTCCTAAGGCAAGCAGGCCGAAGTAACACTGGTAAGGTACCACCCCAAAATTGCCAACGGCAATTGGTTACAATGTATCAATTTGTATCAATTTGTTTGTTGACAACAAACAAATTGTTGACCGTAGTCAATAACTAACTTATGACCCCACCCTCTGACGCGTATCCGTGAAATCACAGGGGTGATGCATGCTGGTTAGCAATCATCATCACCCCATCGCCTGGTTCGTCGTTGACCGGACAACGTTTAACTAATTTATTCCTGTCTAGTGTTGTCCAGTCAATTGCGAACCTGCCGGATACTTGTGGGTCATACTGTTTACCTTACCAGTGCTACCCGCCAATGTGACCAAAGTCAACAGTAGGAACACAGAAAGCCCCCTATATCAAACCATAGCAACAGTGTGGGATGGGCAAAAAAGCCAGGACCCGGAGCCAATATGGGTCCCAACCAAAAATTCCCACCCGGCCCCGAAGCGACCATAATATCACACTGTTAACTAGGGAGGGGGTGGAGGGGAAAAAACTTCTCCGCTCCGTCGCTGAGGTAAAATGGCAGCTCGGCTGCCTCGTGGCCACCCCTTTTATAAGGGAGCTGGCCACGCCCCTAACTACCTGGATTCTCTGTCCTGTGGGGGGGGCCGCAAAGGGCGCGGCGGCCATTTTGGCGCCGCGCTTGCATTGCAGGCGCACCCCCCCAATAACGGACACAGACAACATTGAAAGTGGATAACAGCATAGGGCCACATTTATTGATTCAATGCCCTAGTCCGAATTATAAATTTGTATTGGTAAAACGACCAATCATAATTCCTAAGGCAAGCAGGCCGAAGTAACACTGGTAAGGTACCACCCCAAAATTGCCAACGGCAATTGGTTACAATGTATCAATTTGTATCAATTTGTTTGTTGACAACAAACAAATTGTTGACCGTAGTCAATAACTAACTTATGACCCCACCCTCTGACGCGTATCCGTGAAATCACAGGGGTGATGCATGCTGGTTAGCAATCGTCATCACCCCATCGCCTGGTTCGTCGTTGACCGGACAACGTTTAACTAATTTATTCCTGTCTAGTGTTGTCCAGTCAATTGCGAACCTGCCGGATACCTGTGGGTCATACTGTTTACCTTACCAGTGCTACCCGCCACACGGAGGGGCTTCAAAGAAGACCTGACGCCCCCCCCCAGACCGTCAGCTCGGTCAACAGGCCTGCTCGCCAGTCACCCAACAGGAGGTCCATACCTCCTCGCGACAGGTGGACCCCATCCCCTGCATACAGGTCATAATTTTGTAGGCTAATATCGGGGTGATGACTAACCCGCCCCCAAGCCCTGGTGGCAAGAAACCGCGCCACTGCCTTATTGACCGCGCGCCTAGCGCGGTCAAGAGCCAGAGGTTAACGCCCCCTCTGTAAGAATGGCGCGGAACAATGTCCGACCAAACCAGGGTTGTGGCAGGCCAGACATAATGCAAGTAGGCGAGTTCCTCGCAAATCGCATGTTTAAGCGATAAGCCGGTGACCTGGCCCAAATCATTGCCCCCCAGGTGGATGATTAGAATGTCAGGCGGGTCAGCACCCAGGCCAGAAAAAAGGAAAGGCCGCAGCTCCCGCCATAACATCCCAGGCTTACCATGCCATGCGAGACTGGCGTGGTCACCCAGTCCCAGTCGGGGTCCCCACTCTGTCGCCGCAGCGTAACGCGCTGCCCTGTGCACATAGCTGTGGCCCACCAGCCATACTGTCACCGGTGTAATACGACACCCAGGGTCTGTAAGAAAATTGAGAAAAAGGCGGTAAGGTGACTGGACTGGTACTCATGGCGGGAGTGGGCGCACATAAAACTGAAAACATTGCGAGCCCCACCTCCCCATGCTGCGTATGTCAGCCCCAGAGTACCCAAAAGCAGCTGCTGTAGAGGCTGCACCAATACGGAATGAATGTGTGCCATAACGGGCACCTGGTAGGCCCACCCTGGTGAGGGCTATGGCTGTCACCTTCCAAAACTGAAATTTAGTAAGGGGAGACCCATCTTGGTGACAGAAAAACGGGCCGTGGTGCATGCCACGCAGTGCCAGGAATTCCTGTAGGGCACCAACCGGACAGATGTCTGCCAAAGAACACCGTAGCAGTCTTACTCCACTGCCTACGCCATGCTGATCTGTCTTAGAGGAGCGTATCCTCAACTGGGCCCAGTCTTTGGCAACATAGACATCTTCGAGTTCCAGTGCCCTACCACTTGCATCCGCCTTAGACAGCATCACGAGTTCGCTGACGTGGAGCGCTCCAAAAAATGCCACCGTTGTGGCTGCATGAAAAAGGGCTGCCTCATAATGATCAAAACAGAGGCCAGGCCAGCCCCGGGCCAACTGGGTAAGAACCCCTGGGGAAATAGGGTGCCGGTCGTCCGGGCAACGCCCGCGCTCGCGCACCCACCCCTCCAAAACATGTCTCACACGGAAGTCAGAGGTGGTATCCACATGACCCCCCACTTTGGCCATAAAAGCCAACGCCGAAAGCTTGGATGCTATGGTGCGAGGTGCGAGGCCCTGTGCATGCAGGTGAACCATGAACCGCAGAACATGGTCCACCGGAATCGGCCAGGTCTCTGGCAAGTGAAATTGAGCAGCAAATGCCCTATATGAATAGAATGCTTGTTGATACGCCTTACGCGTGCGTGGCGCTAGTGACAGGCCAATCGCCCGGTTCACCTCTCCTTGCCAATAGTCCACATCTCGTCCGGGAGTGGCGAGGGAAATTCCTCCGCATCCGGGGCCAAGGCGCGGAACCGGGAGATCTGCAGGCGGGACAAAGCGTCAGCAATATCATTATTAACCCCTGGGACATGCCTGGCCCTGAACAAGACGTTGAGGCGCAGGCAGCGCAGCACAAAATGGCGCACTAGATCCATAACCCTGGGCGATTTGGAAGTCTGTGCATTGACAATGTGTACCACGGCAGCATTGTCACACCAGAAATGCACCACCGAATTTGCCCACTGTTCGCCCCATAGCATCAAAGCCCCCAGGATGGGAAAAAATTCCAGGTATGTGAGATCCCGCAGGCGACCTGTGCCTGCCCATGCCGGTGGCCACCCACCATAGGCCCACTTCCCATTGAAGTACATCCCATAACCCAGGGATCCTGAGGCATCAGACTGGATCTGGAAATTGGGGGATGCCAGGAGGTCAGACCTCCAAAATGAGACCCCATTAAACTCCCTCAGGAATTGCAACCAGACGAACATGTCTGCCCTGATACCCCGGGTAAGCCTGACTCTATGGCGGGGCCTGGATAACCCTGCCATGGCGTCACATAAGCGCCGGGCAAAAGCCCTGCCCGGAGCAACCACCCTGCAGGCAAAATTAAGGTGCCCATGGAGCACCTGCAGTTCCCTCAGGGATGCCTTACGCTTGGCCAGCAATTCCGAGATAAGGGCCACTATCCTGGACACCTTATCACCCGGCAACCTAGAAGCTTGCACTACTGTGTCAATCTCAACCCCCAGGAATACTAGCTTGGTCGATGGGCCCTCGGTCTTTTCGGGCGCTAAAGGGACACCAAGTTCCTGCATTAGCGTCTGAAATGTGTTAAGGAGACGTGCACACGTGTCCCAGCCCCGTTCACCCCCGAATAAAAAGTCATCCAGGTAATGGGCTACAGACCGGGACCCTGACCTGCGGACGAAGGCCCACTCTAGGAAGGTACTAAAACGCTCAAAAGCCGAGCATGATATGGAGCAGCCGAAAGGCATGGCCTTATCGAAATAATATTCCCCCTTAAATTTAAAACCCAGCAATTCAAAGTCGCCCGGGTGCACCGGCAAAAGGCGAAAAGCCGACTTAATGTCACACTTGGCCAGCAGGGCACCCGGGCCACACGCGCGCACCATGCGCAGCGCCTGGTCAAACGATGTATACCTGACTGAACAAAGGTCATCAGGGATAGCATCATTGACCGATCGGCTGGCTGGGTAGGACAAATGATGAATAAGACGAAACTCACCTGGGGACTTTTTGGGCACCAAACCTAGTGGTGAAACTTTAAAATTGGGAAACGGGGGTGCGGGGAAGGGACCAGCGACCCTGCCCGCGTCTAACTCCTTTTTAATGCTGGCCGAAGCCACCTCCTCCCTTCCTCTGAGGGATAAAAGGTTGTGAGCATCCTGAGGGGACCTAACACCCATAAAAGGGATACGAAATCCCTGCCTAAAACCTTGAAGTAGATACTCCCCGTCCTCCCCCTTCGGGTACGATGCGAGCCAGCGCTCCAGCATGTCCACGTTAATTGGGGAGGGGGCCTTTCGGAGGACTAGCTCCATCCGCGGCAGCTTTGCCAGCCCACTGTCCACCCCTCCCTCTGCCTCGTGCCCCCCCAGGCTTGGGACAAGCAGAGGCTGCGTGGGGGCCAGAACATGTGGGACACTCATGCTTATACCTGCAATTCTTTCGATTGCAGGAACCATTTGACGAGAAAGTCCAGCACAGCAGGCGGGCTAGAACCCCCTGCCCCGCCGGTTGGCGGGTAACCTGCGCTGGAGCCGCTCGCTGGACCGCGTGTCCACAATGGTATCTATCCCCCGGGGCAGGGCGTGTGGGCGTCATGTACAAGAGCCACAGTCTCTGGCACGGCTCATCCCATCTCATCTCGGGGTGGAGAGGAATCCTCATACGGAATTCCTCATCATATGCTAGCCATGAGGGGCCCGGGAAATCAACCATTGCCCTATATATGTTGTCCAAATATTGGACCATGGGGATAGCTAAATCCGGCCGCGCTCTTAAATATACCGCCATGTATATTAAATAGGCGGGAAGCCAGTTAGCCCAGGTACGTGGCGGCTTACGGCGGCGTGCCTGCTCCTTATCCTTCTCATCCTGACCCTCCCTTTCCTCCTTGGTGGGCTCTCTGTTCAGGAGTGAGAAGATATCTACGTACTCCCCACGCCATATCTTTTCCCTAGTAGCCTGAGCCAAGTGATCACCCAATGGCAAGGAATACCCTGCCGTCGGCAAAGCCGAAAAGGGGACAGCCGGCCTAGTAAGAGGGGCCTGAGCTAACCCAGCCACCCCCAGAACATTCCCCGCAGTGTAAGGACCAATGCCCACCCCATTGCCCAAGATGGCAGTTGTTGTCGCCGGGTGGGCCGTAGACAGCGTGGCCCCCGCACCACCCGCGCGAGGCCAAGGCCATTGAAAGGCCCCCCCTATATTGGGAATGTGTGTGGGTGTACTTGCTTGCACCGTATACTCACATGCTGCACCCCCGCGGGCCGCCCCCACCGGGGGTTCCGGCCCACTGGGGGCGTCGGAGCTCACGACCGACCTAGAGCTCATCACCGGGGCTTGACCCGCACCAGATTGCTGGCTGGGGAGCTGCGAGGCAGTGGCCGAAGCCGCACCACCCGCCTGCAGCAGCTCTACCCTCCCCGCCGGCTGTTGTCCTGCTGCCGACAGCACCTCAAAAGGAACCCCAAAGGGGGCTCCAGCCTGACTGGCCCGGGCCAAAGACGCCTCCAGGGCCGCAATGCGGGCCAGTAAGGTGTCCACGTTGACCATGGGCAAAGGGCCGGCCGGCCCGCCTGAGCCAGGCACGGGTACAGGTCCCTGCACCCCGGGGCCAGCATATGGCCATTGGCCAGCACCAAAGCCCGGCAGAGCTGGTGGAGAAACCTGCCAAGGCAGGGGGCCGCCCCACCCCCCAAGGCTAGAGGGCCCGGGGAGAGGCTGCGGCCCAAAAGGAACAGGCCCAACGGAGTGAGCAGGAGGAGGAGCGGTGTCCACCGTTCGTGGGCCGCGGGCCGGAGCGCCATCCGCGCTCGCACTCTGCTCGCCCATAGCAGGCCAAGGGGCAATAGACCCCATTCCGCCGGCCCCGGTCGGGGCTGGCAAAGGTGGCTGCTGAGGAGGCGGCACCACGGTCCTCCGACCTGGGTTGCGCCTCCTAACAGCGCGAGCTGAACTCGAAGCTGCCTTCTTCTTCGAAGGCATCTCCACCGAAGCAAAAAAGGGAAGCCGGCAAGGCAGAATCGCTATCAAAAGGCTTCCCGGTAAGCTAACGAGCGACGGAGACACAGGGGAAAAAACTTCTCCGCTCCGTCGCTGAGGTAAAATGGCAGCTCGGCTGCCTCGTGGCCACCCCTTTTATAAGGGAGCTGGCCACGCCCCTAACTACCCGGATTCTCTGTCCTGTGGGGGGGGGCCGCAAAGGGCGCGGTGGCCATTTTGGCGCCGCGCTTGCATTCTCTTTGTTTTCTACTTACTAAAGCCAACTCACTACATCATACCAACTTTAGGTGTTATCCTCATAATCACAGTACCCTTGCACAGTTTGTGATAATAAATAATCCCTTTTAGATATCCTTGCTCATGTTTGACGGATGCACGCAGGAGATCTGACATTAGGGTAGCAAATAGTAACTTGTTGGAAAGTTGGGTTTTAGGGACATGAGAAATCACTTTACTGAATGTGCAGAGGCTGGAGATGCAACTGGTTGCAACCTAACATTGTCTCCAAATAATACTTGGAGGTTGTTGTAACAATTCTTTTCCAGTCACACTGGGAAGTCCATAGAAGAGATCTTAGCCTGCACTGTCCTAATATTAAATCTCACAATCTAACCACTATTGGCTTCATTAACACATCCACTGTATAGAGATAAAGGTTTCTCTTGCTCGAAAGCCAGTCATATCCGACTCTATGGTTCAGTGCTCTTCTCCATTTCAAAGCCGAAGAGCCAGCACTGTCTGCTTCTGCAGATGTTTCCATGGTCATGTGGCAGGCATGACTAGACACCGGAGCACACATAATGCTGTTACTTTCCCACCGAAGTGGTCCCTATTTATCTACTTGCAATTTCTTGCTTTCGAACTGCTAGGTTGGCAGGAGCTGGGACAAAGACGGGAGCTCATTCCGTCCTGCAGTACTTGGGAATCGAACTGCTGACCTTCCTCCTCCCAGTCAGTGTCTTAGCCACTTGAGCCACTGCAGCATCCACTGTATATCACAATGATATTTTATAGTATTATACTTTTATCGTCATCAATTCTCACCCTCCTTCTTCTTCAACTGCACAAATGTCTAATGCTTTCAAGTACTCCATGTACTCTATATGTGTTAACTTGTTGTAGCAACAACCTGGTTAGGCACAGAAGGGCACTCTTGACACTTTCTCCATCCTTGCTACAAATAGCCAAAAATGTATTCATATAATAGGTAAAGGTCCCCTTTGCTCAAAAAGCCAGGAGAAAGGTGGCCTATTAATACAACAAATAGTAAAGGTAAAGGTTTCCCTTGCTCGAAAGCCAGTCGTATCCGACTCTAGGGTGCAGTGCTCATCTCTGTTTCTAAGCCGAAGAGCCAGCGCTGTCTGCTTCTGCAGACGTTTCCGTGGTCATGTGGCAGGCATGACTAGACACCGGAGCGCACGGAACGCTGTTACCTTCCCACCGAAGTGGTCCCTATTTATCTACTTGCAATTTCTTGCTTTCGAACTGCTAGGTTGGCAGGAGCTGGGATGAAGACGGGAGCTCATACAATGAATAAAAATGCTCCCAGAAGTTGTACTCCCAAAAGTGTGGGGAGTGTAATTAGCTATAAAAAGCTGTTTTTACCCCCAACAATTTTTAGGGGTATAATAGACATTTAATTTTCCAGGGTCTGTCTGTCTGGACATCTGCTATGGTAACAGAGTAGACCACAAAGCCAGTGACTTAATACAGAGTGTCAGGCAGCAGTTAACTAACCTGACTCTCTAAAGGAGCCAAAAGCTACGGGCAGATGAGCCCCTTTAGGTGGGGGTGATGGTCCTGTTCAGTGGAGGAAATACCACTGCAAACTATCATTTGGGCCCAACGGCAAAATGAAGGTAGGAAGAACTCTGTTTCTCAATGGTCATGGAGGCGGAAGAGGCCATGCCAGATGGACTGGCTGTGAAGGTGCAGTTTGATAATATCCTCAAAGCTGTGGCAGTCCATTGCAGTCCTAGTGTTAAATCCTGCATGTATCATCTCATGTGTGCCATAGAAGATGGCTCCATGATCGTAGTGTGTGGGTCATTTCATCACAAGTTGGGATCCACCTTAAACAAATTCACACCAGTGACATTTTTCCTGCTTCAGGAAAAATTGTATTGTCGGATACGAGTTGCAGTCGATTATGAATTTTCCAGGATGGTCCACAGACATCTAGAAGAGGGCAAAATGGTCAGCTTGGTGACCTAAACCTCTTTATGGAAAAGCTATAGATTGGATGTATTGGACCTTAGAGACAAAGTAAATGGCTTGCCTAAGACTCCATAGTGAATCCCTTGCTACAATGATCAGGCAACCGTCACCCTTGCAGCTCAGCCTCTTTTTTGCTAATTTACACCAGCTTGCTCCAAACAAGTTTTCTGAAGCAGTTCTTTGGAAATGTGCAGCATACATAATTTGAATAAATTCATATTCCATAAAAGGAAAAAATGTGATCAGGAGGAGAGTCCATCACTTACTCTTAGTGTACGGCTGAGATAGTAAGGGAATTTTTCAGTGCATGGTTCACGTACTTCTTCATTATGCCCATTCTGTTTTCATTAAGAAAAAGGGAGCTTTCACACCAAAGCGTAGAGGTGGTCAAAAGTGCATCAAACAACTGCAAACTTCATTTCATGCTAAACTGCATATGAGACCCACCACTGAATAAGTTTGCTCTAGCTTAAAATATTGCTTGCTTAATTGAACCTCTGTGGGTGTGGCATATAATCCCTATGTTCAAATAATAAGTGATAGAACTATTCAGTCAACTCAAAGAATCCAGATTCCAACATTCCCCGTCCCATTTCTGTCCAGTCTGCGCTGAGGCATCAAACTATGTGACATAATTTTCGGGGCTGCTGAGAAGGAACTATTATATTATGCAGGAATGGGGATAGTATTAAATTCAAGACTTTACTCACTCTGTCATGCAAATAAGACAGGCATATGATTTTTCATCTTGCTTTTTCAGAGAGGAAATAAGATGCTTCTAACTTTAACAACACTGTTCCAAGGATTACTGACGTAAAGTATCTGAAGAACTTTGAACACTTAGTAAAACATCCTATAAATACAAAATGATAATGACACTGATGTTGACAGCTTCTCAAATTCTCCTCGGTCTGTTTCCAAGTAAATGTGTTTGTTACTGTGTGACAATTTGGAATCCCTGACAGACATAGAACCAATTAACAAATATTTTAAATACACCTACCAACTAGCCAACCAACCAACCAAGTTATTCCTTAAAACAGTGAATCCAACACATGAACGGCTCTGTAGACAAATATAAGGGGATCAATAGGCTTAGGCATCAACCAGGTTTGTAGAAGTACCAAACCACCACCACCACCATTACCACCACCATCACCACCACCTAAAGGAGAATCGTCCTTCTCCACTCCACCCCCCAGTTGTGGGCTTGCTTATTCAAGC
Source organism: Bradypodion ventrale (assembly GCA_035047345.1). NCBI lineage: Eukaryota > Metazoa > Chordata > Lepidosauria > Squamata > Chamaeleonidae > Bradypodion > Bradypodion ventrale. Next base: position 31,258,410 of record JAWDJE010000010.1, on the reverse strand, counting down.
AGGAGCTATGATCTACGATTCTGATAATTCAATAGAGTGACTTTTTCCAGGCTGAATTTGCCAATGTTCCATCTTATTCCTCAACAGGTTTGCTGAGTAAAGATATCCTTGTAGGAGACTGAGTCACCAGGGCAATGGTACTGAAAGCAGATCTCAGTGTCTCAGCTACTGGCTCCAATGCAATACATCAAATTTCTTTTGATGTAATTGAACTGTATTATTATGTGTCATTGTATTATTATATTGTATTTATTGTCCGCCATGTAAACCGCCCTGAGTTGGGTTGCACCCGAGTGGGCGGTATATAAGCGCGAAAATTAAATTAAACTAAATTAAATTACCCTACAGCTGCAAGTGCAAAGAGGACTCATTCTAATAGGAACTCTAAAGGTGTCCTTTGTGTGCAGTGTGCAGCTAAAAATTGCTTATGGTGTGAGTTTGATCCTCGTGGGATCAAAGTTGACTCAGCCTTCCATCCTTCTGAGGATGGAAAAATGAGTATCTAGTGTATTAAATTATAAATTGTCCAGAGAGTGTTCTAAGCACTATAGGGAAGCTTATAAGTGTAATTGTTATCAATATATAAATCCTAGGAGGCAGTGCCCTAACTAGGGCAAGGTAGCCAAATTTAGAAGCTGTGTCTCTTAGTTAATTTGTCCAGCAGCCTGGTCTTCTGGAGTAAGAAAAAACAGTAGTGGACCAGGCCTCTAAGGTGATTTATACAGTTTCAGTAGGCTGAGCAGCTGGTAGACCTGGCTGATGTGGAAGAGAAAAGATGGTTGTCACACGAGTCCCGGATGAGCCAGAGAAGAGCATACAGATCTAATGAAAAACAGATCTAGAAGAAAAAGATAGTCAAAGAGCTGATCTAACTAGACTGTGGGAAGACCAGCTCTTTCCTGTTGTAGGACTAGGCTACCATCCAGAAGGAACTAGTATTCGTGATATGTTTCACATAGAGACAAGTACTGCAGATCACCTGTGGAGGAGAGGAGATGCCAGCAAGGTTTTCAGTGCCATTGTCACCCTCTTGTATTATGTTTATATCATGAATCACAATGCTGATTTGGGGGGCATAGGTTGTGCCACTTGCCCTGGGTCCTGAAATCACTAGTAACCTGGCTCTCCAAGGAACTGCCCCATTCAGGCAGCGTAGTACATCCATGCTCAAGGAAGATGTATCTACTCCATCCCTCCCAATTTCGATTCCCTTCTATCTGATTCATTTTAAAGTATCTTCTCCCTAAATGGAAATTGGCCAGTCATGCCTTTCTGAACAGGTATAGAAAGTTACTGTCTGGATGTTCCTACCAGTTACTGGTGGCTTATGATCCCAGCAATGATATGTCTTTGTCTCTGGACTCCAGCTAAATTTCTCTAACATCTGAAAATGCCCATCTGGACAACATCCCTGCCTTGGCAACAGAACAGGAATATAATTTTCCTAGTTTCCAGTATTGGCATGAATGGAGCAAATTCTTCTTAATCTAATGAAGTGAGCTATTTCTCATTTTTATGCATGTCCTTTTAAAAGGTACCATCCAGCTTCGCTATCAGCAAAAGGGCATGAGGACAAAGAAGGAGGGGTGATATTAAACGACTCTTACCAGTATAGCTTTCATAAATTCACTCCTTACCAAGTGGCAAATAAATTCCCAGGGAGGATTTCTCTGCTGAAACCTTCCTGGTTTTCATTCCCCTCCATCTGCTTTTCTTCATGGAATAAGAGACCATTAATCTATACAGGGGAAATGAGACTCTCACTAACATAGAGAAACCCATCTGAAGTTCACACAAAAAGTAACACATTACCTTGATACCCTGACATTGTTTTAAAAAATGATCCCTTTGAAACTGTCTTCCATCTATCCCCCCCTTCATTCACCTTCGGTTACTCAGAATGCAACTAGTATTTGCTTCATTAAAAAAAAAAGGTGAATCTAGAAGAGGGGAAAAAACTCTTGTTCTTTCTACAGATGCAAATGCTAATAGCATTTGACAAATCAGTAATTTGTGTTTCCCCCCCAAAACCGTAATTCATTTAGTGTGGTGTGCTTTATTACTGTACATTTTACACATTGGTGCACAGAAGCTGTTGCCAGCTCTTTCTTTCTTTATTAAACAATTTTATTCTTCTCTTTTAGCAATCATTCATTCATATGAACAATATAATAGCCTCAGGGGGAAGGAACAGAGAATAAAGAAACAGAAAGCGAACAGCGGACGGGGGTGGGGGGGGAGAGGGAGAGAAGGATGTACGCTTAAAAAATTAGTGAAACAGACACAAAGAAAAGAGAGATGTCGGCCAACCGGGCGGGACAGAGAAGTAATTGCAAGAAAACTCCATTGGCCTAGATGAAGAGGAATGAGGACCGGTTGCCTTGGCAATGGTGCTCATGGCAAGGGTAACTGCAATGGAAGAATGAGGATATGTTTTCCATGGTCCCCTAGAGAGACATCTGCCCCCTATTGGCTGGTAAAGGATATCACTAGCATGACAAGAAAGTAATACTCATGGAAGAATTGGGAATAAGGAAGACATACATGCATGCACCAAGATAATTGAGTGCCTGAGGAGAGCGGAGTGATGATCCAGTGAATGGTTACACACACAAAAAAAATGCATATTAGCAGAAGGATGGAAAACACAGCAGCAAAGAAGAAAGTTGAGCCTATCTGCACAACTTGGCACTCCTAGGGTGAAGGAAAGAATGTCCTCGAAACCTTCCTTAGCTGCATCCTCTTGAACTCCTCTCCAATGTTTCCCTCACCTTTTTGGTTTTGCTGAATTAGAACTTTAACATAAGGTACACCAGAAGTTTTTCAACTGTGGCCTCCCAGATGTTTTGGACTTCAATTAGCAGAAGCCTCAATTAGCAGGTTATACGGACTTGGGCTTCTTAGGACTAAAGTCCAAGAACACCTGAGGGCCCAAGGTTGAGATACCTTGAGGTACACAATTGAGGGATATATAAAAACCACAACAATACAAAGCAAATATGAAGGTCTACCTACACCTCAGCTTCACCTTATTCCTGAAGGCCATGCTGCCAATGCCTGGACTAGGCCAACAGATGCCACACTGTAGTCAAATTAGAGAAATGCTTTTAGAAGGACTTGCATAAAAATGAGAAATAGCTCATTTAGCCCTTTTCATGCCAATATTGGAAACTAAGATAATGACCCTGCTCTGTGCTCTTCAACCAATATCTGTAAGGGGGAAATCAGGTCAGCAATGTAAAAGCACGACTTTCCCAAGACAGTGTGGTTCAAGCGTGACAAACAAGCGACTCATGGGATTGCAAATGATGGGAAGAAAGGGGTATCATAATCATGTTGTTCCTGAAGACCAAAGAGAATAGCAGCCATAAGCATTCAATGGGTAGACAATTCTGGAATTGGGTTTCTGAAGCTTGATCCTTGTGAGAAATTGAACAAGGGTTGTGGGAAGAATATTTTGTCGTGGACCCAACAAGTAGCCTCGTGCAGCGGTCCTATCTCATGTAGATCCATTTTACAAGTAGAATTTACAAAAACATCCAGCCGTCAATTCAGCAAATTTATTCCGGTCAGGATTGGTTAATTGGGTCTAAGGCATTGTAATCTCAGTTATTCAGCAAGGTCACAAAGCCCATTCAGAGTGAGGGCAATTCTTCCTGCCATCACTCTGGATTAACAAACACTCCTCCAACTGTCAAATACTCTTTCCTCTCACAGACCTGCTACCGAACAGGGGTCATTTTGAATCTGAAAAGCATTTTTACTACTCTTTCTGACTCAGCCCTATAAAGGACCCATTTTGCTCATAAGATGCCACTTACACTATTCGGTCTCAGACAAACACAAGCCGCCTTCATTTCCTTATTAGTTAATAAGAAAGGCAAGAGGTGTCATAATTGCTCTGGCTTGGTTGCCTTAGAAAGAAAGGCTTTGTTACTTGGGAATGGAACAGAAGAAGGAGGCAATTGACACAATCAGGCAAGGACTACGGAAGAGGCAGAAATCAATTACAGTACCTGGATAAAACTTGGAGTTGGTAAGACAGAGAGCAAGTGGCATACATATGCAGATGGTACATCGGCAAGCAGTCCACATAATCCCATTAACGTAGCCGTGTGTCCCTCGTGGGACTAGAGGACCAAAGAGGGGAATGATAATTAAAATAAGCAAACAATAATAGCTTCAGTGTTATGTCATAAGGAAAGCGTATGGGTGGTGATATTCCAATGGGGAAATGGAGTGATTGTGATGTGTAGAGAATGGAGAAAGGAGCGGTAATTAGCAGGTTTCCTACTAGTAGTTAGCTGCATAGTTGAGGAATCCTGTGTCCCACTGTGGGAGAGAGGGAAGAAGGGAGAGATGTCTGTGGGAGTGGGCACCAAAATAAATTAGCCGTAGGTCAAGGTGCCCCATGTGGTTCAAAGTCCCTGACCTGCAGCTGACAAACTTTCTCAGTTAAAAAAATATCCAACATGGAACAAACTCTTGCCAGTCAATTTGGTCACTGGATCTTCTTGGGTTGGAAGGTACCCAGCTGTTGTTAAGGTCTGCTTGCACGGCAAGGTCTTGGACATTTTGCTTTGTTTTCCAACCCCTGCTCATTCGTGTAGTCCTGGACTCTTGTTTGCTTTTCATAACTGATAGCACTTCGATCTTGACTATCTATTTGAACCAACCCTCTGAGTTTCCTTCTCAGAACTCACTTCACCCTGCTCTCAATTGTCTAGCTCTGACATTAGATATTTTCTGTAGGTTCAAGGGGTGCACAGAAAGAGCCTCCTCGAAGATGGTGGTATTTTTCAACCACAATTGGGTGTGCCATGGTAATGTTTATGTTTATGTTTATTCGACTTATACCCCGCCCTACTCAACACATGGCTGACTCAGGGCGGCTAACAACATATAAATGACCCCAGGGCAACCCAAGGGGCTTACATATAGGATACAATGTTCAAAATACAATAATAAATACAATATTTCAAGTAAATACAATAAAGCCCAAATATTACAAATTACAATATAAGCTAAAACAATCCACAAAATGCAAAATATCAGCACACACTGAATGTCAACCTTGTGTTGCCGGCTAATATTTCTCACACTAGGTCAGACGAAAGGAACTGCAGCATGAACATGCCAAATGGTGGCTTCATTTTGGCATGAAGTCTACAAAGTGGTTACCATTCCAGATGTGAAACTGCCAAAATGAAGACATATTTTTGTGAGTTCATTCTGCAGTTCCATTTGCCTGACCCAATGTGAGAAAGATTAGCCAGCAATACAAGGTTGCTGTCACCTGATTTTGGTTGAAAAATACTACAATCTTCGAGGAGGCTCTTTCTGTGTTTCTGCATTAGAAATATGCACATCTTAGCTTCAATTTCCTCCAGATATGTTCCTGAACCAGTAAGAAAGGTTGCATAAGAAGTGTACAAAAATGGTTACTATACCATTAGAAATATGCACATCTCTGCTTGAACGTATAATGGAAGTAGAGAGAGAAGATAACCAACCACAGTGAGTTCTGCACCTGTTTGTGTAGACCAGTGTTTCCCAAACTTTGGTTCTTGGACTCCATTTCCCAGAAGCCTAAGTCAATTCCTCAAAGCACTGATCAGCCAATATACTGACTTGGGCTTCTGTGAATTGAAGTCCCCTGTGGGGCGTGGGGCCCACTTTGGGAACCACTGGTGTAGATGAAGGTTGAGAATCTGATTCTCTGCTGTAGCAGAAGAACCAGGTTGTGTAGCCTTGGGCAAGCTTCACAATCCCAGGGTGCTCCCAGAAGGAGGAAATTATATTGTATTGTATTGTATACTCACATTTATATGCCACCCCCTCGATTGCTTGACTCTGGGCAGCTCACAGAAGAAGTAAATATCACAAAATCATGCAGGTCATAAATACAACATTATAAAACACCATAAAAACACTGCAAGGAAAAAAAAACATTTAAAAAGTCCATACCAACAAAGTAATCATCTCAGCACATATTATGCCATGCCACAGGCGAGGCCTGGAAGACAGCGACAGCAGCTGCAGCTGCTCTTAATCCCCTGGCCAATGGTAGGGGTCTGTGGGGGGGGGGATGGCGAGGTCCTCTTGCATCAGCGGCTGCAGCATCCTTTACCCCCTTCTGCAAGCAGGGCCAGGAGAACAGCAATGGCAACCACAGCTGCTCTTCATACCCCTGCCTATGTTAGGATCTCGGAGCGGGGGGGGGGGGGGAGCTGAGAGATCCTGATAAATACTTCTAAGTCATTCTGCTCTCCTCCTTCTGCTGCCTATGGAGTCTGTCCCAAAGAATTATAGGTTTGTTTTCAACAGATATCCTATACATTTGACAGTTTTTATGGCCATGGCTGTAAATGAAGAAAGCCTTTTGGGATTTACCATACATAGGACAGAGCCTATGCTTGGCAAAAAACAACAACAACCAAGATTGATTATGGTAAAAGAGATGGCTTCCTTCTGCATCATCTTAGAGGAGTGGATGATTTCAATACTGTCACTGGCATCCGTGGTTTTTTTGGGAGATGAATAGGAACATATAACTTCAGTTATGCAAGCCAGATTTCCACAGCAGCATATTCTATGCAACATTTCAGAGAGTCAGCTGGTGCACTTCAGCAAAAAGTACAGCCTTGTGTCTATTAAATAAACAAATGAGTGTTACTTGTCAACATGCCACACTCAACATTGCCAAGAGACACACCTCTCTACACAACTCATAGTTATTAAGAGTTGCAAGTGACTGAGATCTGTATATTAAGAGAATAATCTATTTGGAATAGACTTGGCCTTTACATGCTGCAAACAGTCTTTGAATATCAAACAGCCACAACTTTGGAACAAGAAAAAATGCAGACAGAGGGAGCGTTCAAAATGTAACCGCCTGAAAGACTGATTCCAAATTGTGTTGCAAGAATCTGAGGTCCTTTAAAAACTTTTTTGGGATTCTACTAGGAGAGGTCTACCCAGGGTTGGTAAGTGGCCCAAAAGGATACCCCACTGCTACTCATATATCCCTGCAATGCAGTGAAAAGCCCCAGATGAAATAACTGTACACTTTTAGATGATCCTCATGCAATCATGAAAAGCTTTTTAAAAATCAAGAGATAAGACCACACATTTTCTAATTCACTAATGTGGAAAGGGTTCAAGGGATCATTGGCCTACTCAAGTGAAATTATGATCTTGAACACAAGGAATATAAGTAGTATCTCTATAGTTCAAAGTACAATGAGGATATAGTAACATGTTGCTGATCTTCTAATATTGATTTGAAATATCTGAGCACATGCTATCACTGAATTCAGCCATGAATGCTTAACATTATCAGGGCCGTAGCCAGGATTCTAGATGTGGGTGGGTGAACATTTTTTCAGGATGGGCAACAAAGCCTCTTTTCAGTGCATTCCTATGGGGAACCACACCTTATAAGGGTGGGCAAAATGCTAACTCAGGGTGGGCCAAGCCTACCCTGCCACCCACCCCCCCTTTGGCTATGGCCTTGAACATTACTCTCCAGATTTGGGGACTCCAGGAGTGTAGAACTCTGGATATCCACTGTGGTAAAGTAGATAGAGAGATGGACTGCCTGAGTTCTAATCTCTGTCCAGTCACGGATGCTCACTGGGAGTGTGGAACTGGTAAAACCACTTTTCAAATATCACACTTACTTTGAAAGCCTATTAGAGTTGTTGTAAGTCAATTCTAACTTGCTGGTAGGTAAAGGTAAGGTAAAGGTTTCCCTTGCTCAAAAGCCAGTCGTATCCAACACTAGGGTGCAGTGATCATCTCTGTTTCTAAGCCGAAGAGCCAGCGCTGTTTGCTTCTGCAAACATTTCCTTGGGCATGACTAGACACCGGAGCGCACGGAATGCTGTTACCTTCACACCGAAGGGGTCCCTATTTATCTACTTGCAATTTCTTGCTTTTGAACTGCTAGGTTGGCAGGAGCTGGGACGAAGACGGGAGCTCATTTCCATCCTGCAGTACTCGGGAATCGAACGACTGATCTTCTGCTTCCCAGTCAGCGTCTTAGCCACTTGAGCCACTGCAGTCCCCGACTTGCTGGTACATAACAATATTCTAAAATACCTAAAGGCCTTTCACTAGAATCACTTGAATGCAGTTACATTTTATTTATTTATTTATTTATTTATTAGTATTTTTATATTGCCTGACTTAGTGCAGGCACTACTCAAGGTGGTGAACAGTCATAGAAGCATAGATTGAACAGCGAACACTATCAGAAGCCAAAATTAATGTCAAAGAAAGACAAGAGGCAGTGGTCAATAATATACAACAATTGAATAATATTACTGTATAATGCACAAATGAATTGACACAGTCAGGAAACAAAAAATGGATAAGACCCCTCTTATTGAGAACGGGTATCCCAAAAGGCCTCTCTATAAAGGAATGGTTTAAGTATTTTCCTGAAGATATGAAGCAAGGGGTCTTGCTGGACCGCAACTGGGAGACCATCACAGAGAAAGCTGTCTTCTTCATATCACTACTTTTAGTCTCTTTCAAAGATAGCCACCATCAACAAAGTGCCCTGAAAGAACTTCATACTACACGCCTACTACTAGCAACAAGATACAGTATGTGGAGAAATGGTTTCAGTGGAATGACAGGCCTTGAGTTTATTTGCAATGTATAATTCTATTAGTTTAAATATAACCAGTTTAAGTGTCTTGTTTAAGTTCTGTCAAAATCTGAGGTCTTTAGTTTCGAGAAGTATAGTGCTGTTTTTCTACAGTTTGTGTAGATTAAGAATCTCACAAGACTCACACCACTTAGGCCAAACTGATATAACTGTGTAGTAAAGATTAAGAATCTATTAAATAATCACAAATTTTCTTAACCACACACAAAAAATGGTTTCTTAACACAACAAGGTCATCCTTGCTCGAAAGCCAGTCATATTCAACTCTAGGGTAGGGTGTTCATCTCCATTTATATTCAGCACTGTCTGTGTCTGCAGACCTTTCTGTGGTCATGGCTAGACAATGGAGTGCACGGAATGCTGTTTACCTTCCAAACAAAGCGGTAACTATTTATCTACTTGCAATTTCTTGCTTTCAAACTACTAGGTTGACAGGAGCTGGGACAGAGTTGGGAGCTCACTCCATTATGCAGCACTCGGGTCTTGAACTGCTGACCCACCAACTTTCCAGTCTTCAAGTTATATGTCTTAACCACTAAGCCACCACCGTCCCAACACAACAAGACATTTGCTCAAAGTATTCAACCACTGCAAGATTCTTCACTGTCGTGAATGGGTCAGTACATTTTTCTCAGTAGCAACATCCACAAACAAAAAAAGGTGTATTTTTGAGGAGAAGTGCAACTCTCTCTATTTCTCTCTCTCTCTCTTTTACAAAAAAACTGTTTTTAACAAAAGCAAATCAAACTGTGAAAAAATATATAAAAACTCTTATAGACTCATCCAGTGGGAAGAAAACCTTTGCAAATTATCATTCTCAGCTGCAAGAATTGTGTAAGCAATTTGTGCTGTAGTTAATACTGCTCAGCTGAAATCCTGTTGCCTAGTACAACTAGAATAGGTTCATTTAATCAGTGGGGATTGGGTGTCATCTCCTGCAGTGGCTCAGTGGTTAAGAAGCTTGCCTTCTTAGCTGGAAGGCTGGCAAGTCGGCAGTACGAGACCCGGGTGCCACATGATGGATTGAGCACTCGTCTCTGTCCCAATTCATGGGGACATGAAAGGAGCCTCATTTGGGCATTCCCTGAGCGGATTTTCTCCTGCAAAAAAATCCTTTCAACCCAGAATAATTTCTGACACAAAATTATTATTATTCAAATGGATCTATTTTAATTGTAACTCACCATGTTACAAGATAGGATTTCAGCCTGTATGTCCTCAGCATGTTCCGCAGTGAGCTGTCCATTGTTCTGAAAGAGCTAGTCTCGTTTTTTCAAATACTGTACAATATTGGGCTATGACTTTATATTGGTTCATGTGGGCTGTCATGATTCAAGATCACCTCTTCAGGCATGCACAAATTTCTTCTGGATAGTGCAAGAAAAATACCAATGAGAGTCCCAAAAGTTCATGGCAGATGTTCATGCCAGGCCTTGTTTCTTCGAGGTGAGTTACTAAAATCAGCAGTGGGTCATAAATCAAGAAGTTCCCCGTCTGGATAACTTTTACATGTTAGATTTGCAAACTGCAGACAGGCAGGGAAACCAGTAATTCAAGTGCACTCCTGGAAGGAAAATCTTTACTGTCAGATTCTGCATCCATTCCTGGGAGAGGAGGGAGTGGGATGATGAAGGCCTCCAAATGTGCACTGGCACGCAGCGTGCTGGAACCCTCAACATATCGGCATGAAGGCAGCAAGATTAAAATACAGCCATCACCTAATCCCCTGAAAAGCCTCTTAAGTATTTACATCAGGGTCAACTCAGTTGGTGCTTAGTCAACCTACCTGTGAAAAAATCTCAAATTTAGACCCTTTGGTTGACTGTCATGTCAGCTGAAATGAAGGTGGTGCATGGGAGGGAGGGCAAAATGGCAGTCAAGTAAAGCTGGCTGTAGCAATAGGAAGCCCTCTAAGGTATTAGTGGCCACTTAAAGACTATCCATTCCTTTCCTGTACTGCCTTTGTGTCTTTACCCCCCCACACACACACACACACGCACGCACGCACGCACACACGCACACACACACACCACGTCTCTCTCAGGTAAGTGATACATTTTTCTTCCCTCTTCTAATCTCATTAAATGTACAGGGAAGATAACAGATCAGCTCCATCCAAGGGATAAGCACCTCCATTTCACAGTGGATAAATGTGTTTCACTGGATGGCAGGCAAAGATATGGCGATAATTATCAGCTGAGTTGGCATTGGGATTGGCTGAGAAGTCTTTTAGCACCAAAGAGCCTAAATTCTCATGTATAATGCCCTCCAAGTGAGTGGTGGCCAAACTGCTTTTCGAAAGTGGACGGCATCAACTATCCAAAGAGGATTTGCATTTCCACCTTAACATCTTGTTTTCTCCCGCATCCCATTGTTTGACGGTCTGAATTAACAAATGTGTTTATTTATTTTATATATTTTAAATTTATTCATTGGTCAAATGTATAGAGCCGCCCATTTGGCAAGCAACTCTGGGCGGCATACAACACCAGCAACATAAAATACATAAATCCCACATTGCTGGTCATGGACCATAAATAAAAGTATGTATGTAAATCCCACATTAAAAACGATAAAAGCCCTTAAAAACTTTTTAAAAACTACTGCTCCCCAGCCCCAATAAGAATTCTATTAAAAGCAAGCAATCTTCCTTATATTAGCCAGCTGTGGGTGGTGGTTACCCCAACACCACTTCCCCACACGTGCTTTGCCAGCCACGTTTTGTGCTTTTTTTCTGAAGGGCAGCAACCCTGTCTGGAGATGCAGCTCAGTTGGCAGGAGCTTCCACAGGGCTGGAGCAAATGCTAAAAAGTGCTAGAGAGACGGGCCTCTCTAGCACCTCTCTAGCGGATGGGCCTCTCTAGCGGACGGTCTTTTCAAGGAGCCCCTCCTGTCTGCTCTGGTCAGATGGACAGATGACCTTGGGGTGATGTGGTCTCTTGAGTAACCTGGACCACTACCATGCAGGGCTTTAAAAGTCAACACCAGCACCTTGAATTGCAAATGGAGGCACACTGACAGCCAATGCAGCTCCCGTAGTAGAGGTGAGGCATGGGCATAATGTCCACACCCCATCACCACATGTGCAGCCACATTTTGAACCAGCTGCAGCCTCAAGGGCAGCCCCATGTAGAACACATTGCAATAATCTAGCCTGGAGGTGACCAGAGCATGTGTGACTGTATAAAAAGAAACCCTGTTGCTTAGCAGAGTAAGGTGCACTAAAGTAGGTCCATTGCATCAGTGGGGAATTTTGGGGAGTCCACTCCCCCTTATATGGAAACTTATAGCAAAACATAAGCAAAGGTTTGTCACCATGGAAATGAGATGCTTGAGGAAGGCTGCTGGAGTGAGTAGATGGGAGAAAATCAGGAATGAGGTTTTAAGGAAAAGAATTGACATAGAACCAGTCTTGCACTACAAACAGAAACAACAAAGAAAGTGGTTTGCCCATTTGGAGAGAATGACTTGGAATTCCATACCTTACAAGGCACATATGGAAAGAGGTGAAGGCCAAAGACCATGAGGCAGACCCAGAGGAAGGTGGAGAGACAACATCAAAGACATGTTACAAGAATACCAAATAACACTGGTGGAGGCTGCTAGAAGGGCCAGAGCAAAGAAGAAGACTCCTCCATAAGTTTCATTGAGATCAATGGGTCACAGTAGAGAGAAGGCCCATTAGAATTAATGGAACATAAGGAGCTGACTCACCAAATCCCCACTATTGTAGGGTGATTTACCATGCAAAGCAATGGGAGTTCAGCGATAGATAGATCTCAGTGTAACTACAGCTAAAGAGAGCAATATAATAGTCAACCTTGTCATTCAAATTCTCCAAGTGTTTCACAACAATAGTAAAAAACAAGAGATACATACTGCAAAAGATACACTATAAAACTGTAAGAAAACACAACATGAATATTTTTTAAAAAAATCCATGGAGTTTAGGATGCAAATATTGTGGCAGCCCAAGATTGGCTGAAAAGGGGGGAAATGGTTATGAGGCCATCAGAAGATTCTTCGTAATGATTGATGTATCCAGTGGTGGGCATAAAAAAATTCCTTCCACACTGTGGGTGTGGCCATGTGATTGGGTGGGCATGGCCTGTTGGCCATGCGACTGCTCTTTGCTATAGAGCTATGGAAATAGAAGCCTCTTCTATTTTCATCACTCTATTGCGAACTTCTGAAGCCATTTCCCCCTTCTCCAAGGCTTTTCCAGGGCTCCGTTTCACCCCCAAGCGCCTCCCCAGCCACTACGGAGTTCAAAAGCAAGAAACTGCAAGTAAATAAATAGGAACCACTTCAGTGGGAAGTTAAAAAGCATTCCGTGCACTCAGGTGTTGAGGCATGCCTGCCACATGTCCACAGAAAGGTCTGCAAATGCATACAGCACTGGCTCTTTGGCTATAAACACTGAACCCTAGAGTTGGACACAAGTGGCTTTCGAGCAAGGGTGACCCTTACCTAATACATTAAACCATGTGACTTTGGAAACAAAGTATGTAGAGAGAGAGAATACATTTTGAGCAGCTATTTGAATTAATATTTAAATGTGTTTATTTATCATTCAGATTTCTTTTGACAGACACCCTTCCCTAAAATGCAGAAAGGAAATGTGCCAGACGTGAGAGACAATACATTTGAACAACAAATTACCCAGAAAAAAAAGACTGATTCCCCTAAAAGGGGAATATGCAAAAAGCCTCCTCAAATGAATTCAAAGCTATTAGGTTCAGGATCTCCCACAAGCAACATGTGTGCTGTGCTACTTCCTTAAATGTGTTCCCTGTGCACCACTAATTTATGTAGGTACATGACCCTACACTGGCCTCTCTCCCTCGTTGCAAACTGCTTTGGGCGTGATGTTCCCAAGCCAGGAATGGATCCAATATCGCTGCATTTCTTCTTATCTTCTCCATGCATACCAGCACTGTCAATGCCACTGGCAATTTTACATGCAAATGAATCCATCCATCACTCGTTGGCTCTGTTGGGCCTCACTTTCAAGCCCGGGATAGAGTTAGGCCATTAAATCTCCTGTCTCTACAATATACATCATGACACATTTGACATCCATCAGCGGTGTCAGTTTGTTCCCTATAAACCATAAACTTCATCACCATTCTGTTTTCCATGTGGGGAGATTAAGACCTCTGTGGGCAAGCTTCCAGCTTATGGTGATGAATGGTGAGTTGCCTTCTCCTAATGTTACCACATTGCATGACACCATCTCTACCTTCTAAACTACACTTACACACATAAAGGGCACCTCCATCTGTCTTTGCATCTGGTAGCATTGACTGGCTGCTTCATGTCTGTTAGCCCTGCCCGAAATTCTCCTTTTCAAAGGAGACCGAATCTCTTACTTGCTGAAGAAAAGGGAGCTGCTTGAAAGATTTCTCAGACCCATTTCTCTTTCTCCCCTGTCTTTCACCATTTGGAGGCCTAGCCAAAATAGTAGTTATACTTTTCTAACAGACAGACTTTCATGATACAGAGTTTGACATATAGATAGTCAGATGAAAACTATCATATTTGATTCTAAGTAGCTCAAGAATTAATTCTTGGGACGGCAAGCTTTGAGAAACTCATGGAACATAATAAAAAGTAGAGACATCACCCTGCCAACAAAATTCTTCATAGTCAAAGCAATGGGATTCCCAATACTAATGTAGGGTTGTGAGAGCTGGACCATAAGGAAGGCTGAGCGCAGAATAATAGACACCTTTGAACTGTGTTGCTGGAGGAGACACTTGGACCACAAAGAGATCATATCAGTCAATCCTGAAGGAAATCAGCCCTGACTGCTCATTGGAGGAACAAATGCTGAAGCGGAAGCTCAGGTGCTTTGGCCACCAAATGAGAAGAGAGGACTCACTTGAGAAGGTCTTGATGCTGGGAAAGATGGAAGGCAAAAGGAGAAGGGGGACAGCAGGGGATGAGGTGGCTGGATGGCATCATTGACATGATGGGCACAGACCTGAGTGGGCTGTGGAGAATGGCAGAGGACAGAGGAGCCTGGTGTTCGGTGGTCCATGGGGTCGCACAGGGTTGGATTCGGCTGTGCGACTGAACTACAAAACGGCTAAAGAAAGGGACTGTGGTAGCTTAATGGTTAAAGACTTGACAATTGGAAGGTCAGCAGTTTGAGACCCGAGTACTGCATTACAGAGTGTGTTCACGTCTCTGTCCCAGCTCTTGCCTACTTATCAGTTCGAAAGCAAGAAACTGCAAGTAGACAAGCAGGTACTACTTTGGGTGGAAGGTAAGAGCATTCTATGCACTCCAGTAGCTAGTCATGTTTGCCACATGGCCGTGGAAATGTCTGCAAAAGTAGACAGTGCTCTGGCACTTTGTCTGCAAACGGAGATGAGCATTTAACCCTAGAGTTAGATATGACTGGCTTTCGAGGTGATCTTTACCTTTATGGATGAATGGATGGATGGATGGGTGGATGGATGGGTTACTAGTTAGTTTCTCTGAATTCTGGGAAGCCATCAGATGCTGACTTTCTGAATGAAATAACATACAGTAATACATCATACAAAGTCCGCTTCATACAACATCGGATTCATACAACATCACCTAACTCCTTGAAAAAAGTTGCCTCATACAAAGTCGCTGCGACTTTGTATGAGGCATTGGGGTTTCCCCAGGTTGCATTGTGCCTGGGCAGTATAAAAGGCAGGACACATGCGTGCATTGCTCTTGTGGGTTTTGCATGTGAGTTCTTGGACAATCAGGGTTGTTTGACATGTTTTTGTAATGTTTTTAGCCTTTAGACAATGATTTCTTAAAGTTCTGTCAGTTTCCTGCCTGTTTCCTTGACTTTGCCCTGAAGTCTGTGCTGTTACAGTACAATGGCTCTCTATGGAAACAACGTTGTACAAGGCATCACAGCAAGGATTTGGACGTTGTATGAGGCATCGCGGCTAGGATTTTGCATGCCTCATACAAAGTCCAAATCCGTATAAAGTCCAAACTTGTGGAACCAAGTTTGGACGTTGTATGAGGTATCACTGTATTTATAACCACAGCAAAAATAAAAATAAAAAAATCAGTTTAAAAGTTACTATATACAAATGTGCAGAGACTACATCAGGGGTGCCCAAACTTTTCGGGCCATGGGCCGGTCACGTAGTTCAGGGAGCTGGTCACTATGGCCCGGGGTCTGGATTCGTCCCCCAATGCCAATTCATCCAGCCCATGAAGCCCTTGTTGCTCCTGGAAGCGGAGCGATGAGGGCTTTGCGGGCCAGATGAATTGTCATCAGAGGCAGGATCCGGGCCCCAGGCTGTAGTTTGGGCACCCCTGGACTACATTTATATCCAGGCAGCTCAGGACATCTGAAATGCCATTTCATCACTAATCAGGAGATTGGCTCCTGATTATCTGACTTCCCAAATTGGGTGTCTTTAGATCTTTTGGACTGCACTTCCCAGTGCAGTCCAAAAGATCTGACCTGCAATCACCAGGCAATGATTGAAGATGATGAGCAATGTAGTCAAGAGGGACCTTGCTTGGGGAAGGGTGGCAGAGTCCTTCCCCCCCTCCCCCCCAAAAAAAGCAGCATGATAGTTACTAGGCCAGAAAAGGAGTGAGGGAAAGAAGAGGAAAAGTGAGCGTTCAGATTTAATCCCTGGGATATCCACACTATAATGTGCTCTTCTTTAGCCAAGATGAATGGGTAGCTGTTCAGGTTATGAGTGAGATTTTACTGTGGATCCATAAATCTGTGTCAGAGACCCCATCTGGAAGGAGTTTTAATTTAAAGAAGAGTGATGGATGCAGAAAGACAATATATCAACAACCCAAAAGAGAGAGAGAAAGAGGAGGAGGAGGAGTGTTGTGGATCCACACAGACATTAACCTTCTATCAACACAAACATCAGCGTTGAGAAGTCCCATCTCACCAGGAGGAATTGTGTGGTCTTGAAACCAAGGCAGCGGGTGGGAGGACTGAGCTCAGACGTTTCCCTGGCTGTGTTTCAGTTGCAATCATAGGAGAGGGGTTAGGATTTATTCCACTGCTAAGCGGGATAAGGATGCCTTGCTGGCTGAAAATTACTTCCCCAGTTCATGGGTCTTGTTCATAATAAGTGCAAACAAAGATAATCACCTATTGTTCGTTAGAATATTTCTGCCATTCTTCTTCTTCTTGTAAAGAAGGAAGGTTTCTAATTTAACAGTAGGAACTCATGGACACTTTTCTTATCATCATTTTTTAAAAAAATGTCCAGTTTCCTTAGCCCTAATAAAGATTCTATCTCTGTGTATGAAATTGCAAGCAGATAAGTTGATACTGCTTCAGCAGGAAAGGTAACAGTGTTCTATGTGCTCGGGAATCTAGCAGGTGTGCGCTGGCGGCGCTAAAAGGGCAGTGGACAGGGGGAGGGGCAGAGCCTATGAAGTTGGGTGCAGAGTGACCAAGGCCAAGGTGGGGTGGTGGGCAGGGCTGGTGCATTGCCATGCACCAAGCTGCCATGGCAGAGGGGTGGGGCTGGTTGGTGCACGGCAATACCCGCCCCACAGAAACAGCACCCTGCTGCCTCAAAGGTTCTGGCTTGGGCGGAAATCGACTTATGCCATTGTGTAGCCACATGGTGTCATACTTCTGCCTGCCTCTGGGGGCTTTAGAATCTGTGGCACACCGGGACTTGTCCCAGTGTACAAAATAGCCACCACAGGCCTGGAATCTAGTCATGTCTGCCACATGACCACGGAAATGTCGGCAGATGCTGACAGTGCTGGCTCTATGGCTGTAAGCAGAAATGAGCACTACACCCTAGAGTCAGATACAACTGGTTTTAAGTAAGGGAGATCTTTACCAAGACACTATATAAGGACCAGAACACTCACTATATTTCCTAGTATTCCCAAATCCCTGTAGCACAGGTCTCTGTTATTCTTTAAAACACAGCGTGAAACCAGATGTTGCTGGGTTCCATGACTCTGAGCCAGGATGGCCAACAGTTTGAAATGATCAGAGCCATACCTGTCAAGCGCGGCTCCGGAAAATTCAGGAACTGCTCTGGCCTGGCCGTGCATATGTAGCAACAACTCCTTCTGCACATATGCAGAACCCTTCTGTGCAGAACCCTTTTGTGCATGCACAGAACCCTTCTGCACATGTGCAGAACCTTTCTGCGCAGAACCCTTCTGTGTATACGCAGGACTCTTCTGTGCAGAACCCATGTGCAGTAACTACTTTCCCCCACTGGTCAAATTACGGGATGGCAACGGGAAATTGCAGCAATGAGCACTGAAATACAGGAAATCCCAGCTAATCCGGGATACTTTACAGGTATAATCAGAGTTGTAATAATCTCACAGCTGTAATAAACTCACAGGTATCCCAGCTCTGTCTCAAGGGAAATCTCTGTTACATCACAAAAAGCACAGGAAATGGCTTTAATCCAAGTAAATGTTTGTATTCCACGGCTACCATTTAGCCTTGAATTGTCTTCTCAGATAATCAGCAGCTTTCCAGAATCTTGGACAGAGTTTCCTCAAGGGAAAATTTCAGCATTACTTATTTTATTTTATTTTATTAGATTTGTATCGCCGCCCCATTCACTGAGGTGACTCTGGGCATCTTACAACAAATATTACAAACCCAACATAAAAATAATCCCATAGAATAATCATAAAAATCTCAAGTTAAAATCATTTAAAACTAACTAAAACTAGGGTAAAAAGCTAAAAACCTACCTCGGATGGCCCTTATAGCAACCAACGTGTGTGTGTGTGTGTGTGTGTGTGTGTGTGTGTGTGTGTGTGTGTGTGTGTGTCCCTTATATCAACCAACATGTTTGTGTGTGTGTGTGTATATCCCTTATATAACCAATGTGTGTGTGTATGTCCCTTATATCAACCAACGTGTGTGTGTGTGTGTGTGTCCCTTATATCAACCAACATGTTTGTGTGTTTGTATGTCCTTTATATAACCAATGTGTGTGTGTATGTCCCTTATATCAACCAACGTGTGTGTGTGTGTGTGTGTGTGTGTGTGTGTGTCCCTTATATCAACCAACATGTTTGTGTGTGTGTGTATGTCCCTTATATAACCAATGTGTGTGTGTATGTCCCTTATATCAACCAACGTGTGTGTGTGTGTGTGTGTGTGTGTGTGTGTGTGTGTGTGTGTGTGTGTGTGTGTGTGTGTGTGTGTGTTCTAAAAGGCAATTGCTCTGTCTGGAGGAGCAACTCGATGGGTATAGAGTTTCCACACGGCCGGAGCAGATACAGAGAAGGCTCTCCTTCGAGTGCCAAAGAGACAAGCCTCTCTGGAAGATGGAACCCTTAGGGATCACCTCAAATCTGCTCTGGTGGGACGGGCTGATGTCCTTGGGGTGATGTGGTCTCTTAAAAACAAAAAAAGCAATTTTATACAGTGGTACCTCGCTTAAAGAGCATAATGCGTTCCACGGGATTGCTCTTTAAGTGAGTTTGCTCTTTATGAGAAACACCATTGTATGTGACCAATTGTGACTTCTGGTGGTGGTGGTGGTGGGGGGGATTGTGAACCTTGATTTAGTTGTTAAGCGAGTTTTTGGTTGGATTTAGTTGTTAAGTGAGGCGACCATTCAGAGAAAATTCTGCTCTTTAAGCGAGTTAGTCTCTAAGCGAGGCGCTCTTTATGCAATGTTTTACTGTACATTGTGATATACTTGGGACATCTATCGCAGGGGTCCTCAAACTTTGGCTCTCCAGATGTTCTTGGACTTCCAATTCCCAGAAGCTCTGATCAGCAGGTGTGCTGATTTGGGCCTCTGGTCACGTAAGTCCAAGAACACCTGGAGAGCCAAGTTTAAGGAACCCTGAGCTAGCCCAATACTGTTGATACTGTCTAGCAGGTACCGTCTCGGGTTTCAGGCAGGATGATATCCTGAGCAAAGCCTGGAGACTAAAACTGGAACCAGATGCCTGCAAAGATTAGGTGCTCCACCACTAAGCTTCAGCTATTCCCATCTCAATATCCAAATGATCCACAGATGGGACCAGATCCTGTGACTAGGTCTCATTCTCAGTCATATGCCTAACCCACCAGTGGTTGAACCTCAGCTACCTATCATCTTTTAATTTTTACTTCTGGGAAGCTTTAAAAGCAGAGTGGCATGTTGAGCATCTCTTGATATGTTTCATAATTTTAAAAGGCCATCCATCATAGCACTCTTCAAATACCTGAAATATAATCATAAAGAGGAAGGGAAGGATCTCTTCTCCATCATCCCTATGTTCAGGTTGGGTAATAATGGGTTGAACCTACAGGAAGCCAGATATAGGCTGAATAGGAAGAGGGACAGCAGTGGCTCAAGTGGCTAAGACACTGACTAGGAGGTCAGCAGTTCAAGACCCGAGTGCTGCATGACAAACAGAGGCCCATCATCTGTCCCAGCTCCTGAGCAGTGGCTCAAGTGGCTAAGACGCTGACTGGGAGGCGGAAGGTCAGCAGTTCGATTCCAGAGTACTGCAGGATGGAATGAGCTCCCGTCTTTGTCCCAGCTCCTACCAACCTAGCAGTTCGAAAGCAAGAAATTGCAAGTAGATAAATAGGGACCATTTTGGTGGGAAGGCAACAGTGTTCTGTGCGCTCTTGTGTCTAGTTATGCCTGCCACATGACCATGGAAACATCTGCAGCAGCAGACAGTGCTGGCACTTTGGCTTTGAAACAGATATGAGCACTGCACCCTAGAGTCGGATATGACTGGCTTTCGAGCAATGGAAACCTTTACCTTTACCTTTACGTAGAGAAGAACACAGCAGTTCTCCAAGGCCAAACCTGGTGCTTTCCAATCTGAAAACCCCCAGGAGCTGGATAAGCTCACAAGTAGTATGTAATGAGTATAGGTAGATGAGTGTAGGAAGAGTGTACGACAGTGATGGTGAGCCTTGGCACTCCAGCTATTCTTGAACTTCAATTTCCAGAAGCCCTGATCAGCAGGAGTGCTGACTTAGGTCACCTGGAGTGCCAAGGTTCACCATCACTGGTGTAGGATGATCAGAGGACTGGAAACTGAGTTCTATAAGGAGAAACTGAAGGGCCAGGGCATGTTTAGCCTTGTGAAAAAGGAGACGGAGAGGGGATAGGATAGGACTTTTCAAATACCTGAAAGATGGTCATAAAGAGAAGGGGCAGGATCTGTTCTCGGTCTTCCCAGTGTGCTGGATGCATAATAACTGGCTCAAACTAAAGGAAGCCAGATATAGGCTGAATATCACACACAAAAAACGTCTTAACAGTTAGAGCAGTACGACAGTGGAACCAACTGCCTTGAGAGGTGATGAGCGCTCCAACACTGGAAGCATTCAAGAGAGAATTGGACAACCATCTTCCAGGTCTTTTGACTCCAATTCCTGTGTTGAGCAAGGAGTTGGACTAGGTTTAATTTAATTTAATTTTCACATTTGTATCGCCGCCCCCTCGCCAAGGCGACTCCGGGCGGCTGACATAAAAAACATAAAAACAGATACAAAGAAAATGACGATAAAATCATTTAAAAACCATCCCCATTAAAAAAAACCACCAACCCCATCCATAAAAAGAGGGGAGATCCAGGTTGTTTATTTAAACAAGCCAGCAGTTGGGGGTCACTCCTACATCAGTGCCCCACACCTGCCCCGCCAGCCAGGTTTTAAGTTATTTCCTAAAGATGGCCTAAAAAGGCCACTTCCAACTCTGTCATTCTATGATCACCACCACCACCACCATCATCCCACAGAAAATAAGGGATTGACACTATTCACATGATGCAATATCAAAGAACTAAACTGGATATTTTACAGCAGGTCTCCATTGTTGCTGAGCCACAACAGGGTTGCAGGAAAGAGGCTGAAGGATGACCGGCCCATAATTTACTAGGAAAAAATGTCTTGTTTATTAGCACAGCTGCACCTACTCATCTATAGCTCAAAACAGACTCACTATGACCTAGCTGCACTATCCAATAAGATGATTTCTCACTAGAGACAAGTCCTTGATCCATCTCGCCTTATCATTATTATTTCTGATGTCAGCTCACTGACTTGCCCAGACATGCCTGGCTACTGATGGAACATGCATGCCACCAGGGGACGTGATTCAGCTGAGGAGGCAGCAGGCATAGTGGTAACTACAACGGTTATAATGTTCCCATGTAAAAATACATTAGCCATACTGGTTATGCTATAGTCCAAAAAAGACTCGGGTTATCATCCACTGGAAGGGAACGCATATGATTTGTGGCACACAATGTCAGGTCAGGGAGCATCCTACTTCTCCAGTTCTCCCACAGTATTCTGCTCTGTCTGATAGGGTACATTTCGAAATGGTTTGTTTACCTAGAGTTTTATGACTATTCAGTAATATAAGTTGCCCGGGTAGCTTAAAGAAATCTGGAATAATAAAGTATAATATCAAAAAAAAAGGGGAGAGATAGTACTAAAATGGTAAAAAGGAACATAAAATTCTTTTTTATGGAAGAGGAAGTCATAAAAGCTTTCAGCCCCTTTTAAATGTGCTGCATTAATGTTATTTCAAGTTGTTGGGTTTACCTTGGTTTTATGTTTGTGCAGGTTCCATTAGGTTTTAGACTTCATGTTTTTATTTACTTTTACCTCTTCATCTTATGTATCTTTTTAAAAACTGAAATGAACATTTGCACGATATTCTAATTTTCCAAGTTTCGCCTGTATATAAAACAAGAGAAATCAGGAAGGTCAGCAGGTCAGCAGTTTGAGACCCGCATACTGCACGATCGAGTGAGCTGCCATCTTTGTCCCAGCTACCGCCAGCCTAGCTGTTCAAAAGTAAGAAATTGCAAGTACATAAATAGGCACCACTTCGGTGGGAAGGTAAACAGTGTTCCATGCACTCTGGTGTCTTGGCATGCCCGCCACATGTCCACGAAAACATCTGCACATGCAGACAGCACTGGCTCTTTGGCTGTAAATGGAGATGTGCACCGAACTCTAGAATCAGATACGACTGGCTTTCAAGCAAGGGTGACCTTTACCTATATATAATAGGTTTGCCACTAAGATAACTTCCTTCTTTTTCACAAATATTTTTTTTCTGTTTCTGCTGCTGCTTCACACTGCAAACAGTTGAAATTCTGGTACCAGTCTGAACCTTATTTTGCATCCATCAAATTGTTTCAAAGAAGGAAAGTGCTTCCTCCAATGCTAATAATAATAATAATAATAATAATAATAATAATAATAATAATAATAATAATAATAATAATAATAATAATAATAATAATAATAATATGCCATGAAGATGACATCAACAAAATGTCTCTAAGGTGTCTGTTCTACAGATGCAGGTCACTACCAAGATGTCCACCTCACTTGGAGCTGCCAGCTTGGCCTCCAAAAAAACCCTACCTGAGAAGTCAATTTGGGATGCCTTGTACATACAGTATACATTCTTCTACTAAAAATGTGCTATGTATCCTCCAAGATCTCAATATGAGGTCAACCTACATCGGAACATCAGCTGGATAAAAAGTGGATTGTGGGAGGGCTTTACCGTGGAGACGCAGCAAGAAGGAAAAGGGTTAAGCAACACTATCATACCCCTCCTCAATTCTATGCTGAAAATTATGGTCTTCTTGCCACCTGCATTGCTTCATTTAGTGCAGTGTTTCCCAACCTTTGTTTTTTTGGACTTCAATTCCCAAAAGCCTTCCAGGAGCAATAGATGTCCCCCTGCCGGACCTGGGCCCCATGTTGGGAACCACAGATTTAGTGCATCATTGAAATCAAGGCTAGACAATATACAGAGGCCTGAGACATCACAAGTGTGCAGCCCTGGACTACTTTCCCAATCATTTTAATGCAAGCCTGAAGTAACACATGGACCACAGGATGCCTACCATGATCTCAATTTACTTTAGTCCAAAAGAAGCCTTTACTATAGAAAATGTAATCAGATGATTCTCCAAGGCCGATGCAAAAGCATGGGTTCCAGTTTGCCATGCACTTGCAAGTGCATACCACTTTCACTTTATGAGCTGCCCTTCTACTGAAATGTTTTGATCAGAACAGAAAATAATCTTTGTTCTTTCCTTTGTAGCCATCGCCAACTGAAACCCTAGCTACTTTGTCCAATATAATAGGCAGTTACTGTTGCATCCAGGAGATCCAGAATTGCAAAGACAGCATGTTTCGCTCTGGTGCTACTGGATTACTGTGTAATAGCATTTAATGGATCCTACAAGTAATCCCAATGTCACCTGTACTGGAGAGGATTTGTAGACTGAAGGAAGCATGTGTTATCCCTTAATGACAGAGCACCTTGGGCAGAATAACATGATTAGCACATGCTATTTAGTTGCTGCTACGAGTTTTCATCTCATTGAAGAAGGCAAGGGTTGTTGATGTGTTGCCAATGGTTAAGGGTGAGCGTTAATTTTCATCCTGTGCCACTTAGGCAAGCATTTGCAAATTCAGTCCAAACAATTTGAACTGTCTTTTTAATCTACAAACAACCTCCCACTCACAGAGGTACTTGAGTGCACCTCTTACAACAAGCTTAACATAATTGACAATTAAAATAATTATTAAAACATCTTAAAATAATTCATAACTATGGGTCCGCAAACCAATTCAGAATTCCAGTGAACCATCCCAGGGTTTTCTAGGTATAAAAGTCTATGCCCTGGGGGGCATGACAGAACTCTTCAGCCTGTCCAAAGAAAACATCTGCACTTTTAAATTTAATCCAATCCAAGACTCAGATTTAGAAAG
The DNA here is from genome assembly GCA_035047345.1 of Bradypodion ventrale. Taxonomy (NCBI): domain Eukaryota; kingdom Metazoa; phylum Chordata; class Lepidosauria; order Squamata; family Chamaeleonidae; genus Bradypodion; species Bradypodion ventrale. Next base: position 31,233,994 of record JAWDJE010000010.1, on the reverse strand, counting down.
GCCAAAGAGTAGTGGTTAAACAGTTCATTAGACTTGTTCACATCAGTCATGTACCTCTCAAATTACAGTGTGCAGCATGTTGACTCATAAACTTACAAGTATTGGCCAAAGTCATATTATGGAGAAACATGTGTTTAAAGCCAACTGTGTTTTCATGTCTTCTCAATGGCATTTAGGGTGTGCAATTATTATTGTTGGCTGCTCTTATGATTCATTCAGTTTGACAACTTGTGTAGGTTCCTTGGTAAAGTCATTCAAAAATGGCTATTGAGCAAGTTCAGGTTAAGTGTGGAGGAGAGGGTTTGGGTACTTTTAATTCCTTCTGTCACTCTCACTAGTCAAGTCCTTCCCACCTCCTCTTTCCCATAGTGCTATTTAAATCTTTTGATTGTCAGATCTTGGAGATTCAGGTTTTGGAACTGGATCAAGTTTCATTGCAGCCTGAACTTACTCTGATTGAAAGGAAAGACAGGCTGGCAGATATGCTAATGGAACCTGAAGCATGACGCAGAATCAATTGAGCATAATGACATTACTTGTGGAGGCCTGAGACACCTCCACTGTGCTGAAATGTAAAAATTGTCCCCTTTGTTTTCAATTTCAAAAGTGGAAATCACTATCATCCCTATTCTATTCATTGCCTGTATTTTTTTGTCTTATTACAACACTTCAAAGTATGAAGAAATAAGTCTGTTTTGGAGTGTAGGCATTTAGCAGTAAGTCTGTTTAGCTAGAGGACTTCTACTGATTATAATACATATATCATTATTATTCCTGCTGTTATAAGGCACACAATGTCACCAATACAGATCATGCATTTATACATGGTGTGAGCAGAAAGTAGACATGTATTAATAGATAAAATTATGTGGGATCTGTGTTTGATTGACTACTGTTTTTTGACTCCCAGCTGTTCTGTCTTTCATTATTCATACCAGAGTGCTGTAATATTTAAAATTATGGACATATATGAAATATAGGTAATTATTGACTTATATGGAATATATATTAAAAAAAATTGAAAATGTTAAAATAGACTCTTTTTGACCAGAAATGAGTTACTTCAACAGCATCATCAATGCTATTTATTATATCTTCTTTTGTATTTGTGTGGTGGGCATAAATTAGTAAAGTGCTCAAAAGCCAGTTGTATCCGACTCTAGGGTTCAGTGCTGATCTCCGTTAACAGCCAAAGAGCCAGCACTGTTAGCATCTGCAGATGTTTCCATAGACATGTGGCAGGCATGACTAGGCACCGGAGTGCACGGAACGCTGTTTACCTTCCCACCGAAGCGGTCCCTATTTATATACTTGCAAATTATTGCTTTTCAACTGCTAGGTTGGCAGGATCTGGGACAGAGACGGGAGCTCACTCCAACCTGCAGCACTCGGGTCTCTTCCAGTTGTCTAGTTCAGTGTTTTAATGATGAAGACACCAGAGTCCCTGACCTTAAATTATATGCACATAAATGTTGTGTTGATTAAATTTCTCCACATTCATGAAAAAAAATGTATCCTGTTTACAGATAACCCCATTTTGTTTGATTATTCTTTGATCTTCCTACTTCACTTTGAAGTCTGCTAAGTGACATTCAGATGGTCTATCTATTCACAATCTTGAGCTGGTGGGAGACGCTCTTTGGCATTTATCCATTGCAGCTATTCAACTCCCAACTGTTTAATGACAGCAGTAATAAACAAAATATCTGTTTTTACTCTAAATTGCTATATAAGGAATGCACAAGTGTCCAAGAGTGGATTTGGGGTCAGAAAGACTGTATGATTTTCTGGTATACACAAACCAAGTCACTAGACTTAGAATTCTGTTATTCTAAGAGTATACATTTAGTAAGAGGCTTCAGTTAATAAAATTCAGAGTTCTAGTTAAAACTAAAGTGGATTCTTCTTTTTTGAAATCTTTCCACTCTGTTCAGTATTAGAGAGTGACAACCTGAATTTCAGCAGTGGAGGAAGCAACACTATGATGGAAAAGATGGCAACAATATTATGTTAGAAAAGATGGGAAAGCAATTGTTATGTACATGGGGCAAGGGAGATTACAATAGGTCATTAAATCAGTGTCATGCCCAGGTTTGTCTTTGGATATCCTCAATTATTGCCAACTGCTTCCCAAAGGTCTTCTGTTGTTCCACTTCATCCTCAGGGTGATATGGAACGTGTTTTCAATTTCTTGCAAGTGACATTTTTTGAGCTTACTTTAATGTTGCTACTTGGCCACAGGCAGTGTGGGTGAAGACATGTGTTATAATCCTTATTATCTTCTAATGGCCAAATCAGATATTTCATCCAATACTAGAGGTCTCTCTCTTTCTCTCTCTCAAAAAGAGGTCCAAAATAGTGTGTGAAATCCTTTTGCAAAAACTTTGAGTGTGACTTGCAATAATTTATTACATTTTTATGCTGCCCATTTTGGAGATTTCCCATAATGCCATCACAAGTGGCAATCTGGGAATGAGTAAAAGTGATTTGCATATGACTTGTAAACAAAGTGAGTGACACCACTGCACACATGGATCTGTAGAACAGGATTCCAGCCAATATTTTACTTTTTTAAAAAATTCGCTTAGAATTGACACCAGAAATAACATACAATTCCTGTATAAAACACCTTTTCAAGGTAACCTTTGAGAGGAACTAGAAAAAGTTGCTCATTAAGTTTATTCCTACTTCTTAAATTATTCCTGAAGTGGAACTTTGTCACATTCTCATTCTGCAAAAATAGCATTATGACATAGTGACAGCTTTGGAAATATAGGTGATTGACATAACTGCACCTATGGCAGAGTCCCCAAAAAGAGTGCAAAATGCAAGAAGTTGACTCAATCCACTCAAAAAGTGAGAAAACAGACTTTTGTAAAGTCAATGGCTCTTAATCTCTAAAAAATCAAATCCCACTAAATAGTTTGCATTAGAATAGGAATAGACTGCTAGAATAGACTGGAGAAAATCCATTCCTCAGCTACATAATGAGAGATCTGTAAAGGTAAGCGAAACCTCTTCTGCAAGTGTTGTATTTTAATCTGACTATCAACTAGCCTCATGGCGATTGGCCATGAAGATTGTCCTGGGAACAATATAATGCAGTGGGCTTCCATTTACCTTGCACATCACAGTGTGATACCCATACCACTAATCCAGTTCTATGAGTCACTTTTTGGTCCTGAGCCCTTTTGGCACACAAAGTCCTCATCAGCCCCAGGCCAGGATGGATGAAGCTGCTGCCCTCCAAGAAGATAGATTCAAGTGGGATTTAATCCACTTGGAGACCGTCAACCTTTCCTTGTGGAATTCGGCACCCAAGGCCGTTAGTCCTCAGGGTTGTCAGGTTAATTAACCACCACCTAATAATTCATGTTGAGTTGCTGGCAGTTTGGTCTACCCTATTACCATAGCAGGGAACCTGGCCAGACCGGGAAATTTAGGCAGATGCTAACCAGAAAGCTCTTTTGTTTTAACCTAAGAGTCCATACTACTCAAATGGGTGTTGGTCACTGTCATCATGGATTGTTTTAATTTTTGCATCAGAAATGCAATGTTTGCTATTCATTCTTTACCAGCTCTGACTAGACAGAATTTTCCTCCCCCCAACCCCACTCCAGTTTAGTATGGCATGTTAACATGTTTACACACTCGCTCAGAGTGCAAAATCCTGGCCACCTGCAGCTGTCAAGGGTCACATCGAGTTCATGCAATACAGATAAAAGAGAATAGCCTAGTCTGAGGCCAATTACAGGTTATAGGTTCACCATTTTTGCAAGCAGGATAGTTCTCCTGCAGGCAATACCATCCACACAGAAGAGCAGGATATTATCCTTAATGCAGAGCTATATAATAATTATTATTCTGGGTTGAAAGGGTTTTTGCTGGAGAAGCTCACTCAAGGGATGCTTGAATGAGCCTCCTTTCATGTCCCCAAGATCTTTTCCCACTGAAGTAGTCCCTATTTATCTACTTGCAATGTCTTGCTTTTGGTCTGCTATGTTGGCAGGAGCTGGGACAGAGACGGGTGCTCAAACCATCATGCAGCACCCGAGTCTTGAACTTCCGACTTGCTGGCCTTTCAGCAAAAAAGCCACCACAGCCCCAATACAGAGCTAAAACTGTGGTGCCATTACATACATATTTGCATGAGCAATTTGGAGGAACAGCCATTTGGAAGAGGAATAGAGCAACATGTGTATTGTTCCAGATACATTTGGAGGCCAAAGATGCTCTTGTCACAAGGAATATATGATGAACTCTATTGCAAAACCGTGTGTACACGAACAATTAACATTGCCATCAAGGAAGCTGCTGCTGCAGGCAGGCATGCTGCCAAAACATGAAGTCATTAAAAAAACCAACTGTCCTTTAAGCAATGAAGATCAGGAAGGCCAACTGAAGTCAAATCTTCTAATTACGTTGCCACTTATACACAACGACAAGCATATGCTCTTTGCAATAAAACTGGAGATTGTGCAGCTAAGTAATAGGCTATTTGGACGGATCATTCCACGCGATGGCTGCAATGCTTTGCAAAATGGCTAAGACCACATTGGGGAGCAGATGTGGGCTGGGCAGGAAGGATGCGAGACACCCCATAATCCGGGTCGGATTTTGCAGTCATAGACTGAAGATCCATGTTTTCAACTGCTTTACAACATGCAAACAAGCAAAATCAGGAAAAGTGTTTTGTCTTAATTTCTGCCTTGTATTCAACTAGGGAATGCAGTGGCTTAGTGGTTAAGATGCTGAACTTGACGACCGGAAAATCAGCAGCTTGAGACCTGAGTGCTGCATGATGGAGTGAGCTACCATCTCTTTTCCAGCTCCTGCCAACCAAGCAAGAAATTGCAAGTAGATAAATAGGTAACACTTTGGTGGGAAAGTAACAGAATTCAGAGCACTCTGGTGTCTACTCATGCCTGCCACATGTCCACAGAACTGTCTGCAGATTCAGACAGTGCTGGTTCTTTGGCTACAAAAGGAGATGAGCACCACACCCTATAGTTGGATACAACTGGCTTTTGACCAAGGGAAACCTATTCAGCTGGTGAAAAATCAAGACAAAATTTGCATCTTGAAAATTGTACTCTTACTGTCAGCTACATGATGAGTTTTCAATATGCTCGTTTAATCCAGGGATTCTCAACCTCACGGTACCATTTCATGTGCCCCTCATGCCTCCACCACACCAGGAAGTGCCATGTGGTGGAGGAAGGGCAAAATGGCCATCCAGCCCCCCAAAGCTGTCTGAGGGAGCATGACGCACCCCCACCCACCCCCACTTAAAGAGGTTGAGAACTCCTGCTTTAACCAAATGGATCACCACCACCTACATAGCAAGTTCCTTTCGCCGGCTCCCTCCCCTGCCCTGCCTGGCGGGGGAGGTGGGAGCACAGCTGACCAGCGTTACGTGACGGGACTTTTGAAAGCCGCGCCGCCAACACCACCGGAGCCACGGTTCCTTTCGCCGGCTCCCTCCCCTGCCCTGCCTGGTGGGGGAGGTGGGAGCACAGCTGACCGGCGTTGCGTGGCGGGACTTTCAAAGGCCGCGCCGCCAACACCACCGGAGCCACGGTTCCTTTCGCTGGCTCCCTCCCTGCCCTGCCTGGCGGGGGAGGTGGGAGCACAGCTGACCGGCGTTACGTGGCAGGACTTTTGAAAGCCGCACCGCCAACACCACCGGAGCCACGGTTCCTCTCGCCGGCTCCCTCCCCTGCCCTGCCTGGCGGGGGAGGTGGAAGCACTGCTGACCGGCGTTACGTGTCAGGACTTTTGAAGGCCGCGCCGCCAACACCACCGGAGCCACGGTTCCTTTCGCCGGCTCCCTCCCCTGCCCTGCCTGGCGTTGCGCAGCGGGACTTTTGGAAGCCGCGCCGCCAACACCACCGGAGCCATAGTTCTTTCGCCATCTCCCTTTGCTGATGTTAAGTACATTGAGCTCTGCTCTGTAATGTTATGATGTTATGGTATATTTATTTTGCACTAATTTGTAAAGTTGTAACTTGTAATCTTTATTGTATACTATTGTATTTGGTGTGTTCATTTGTTATATTGTATTTAATTTTCCTATTGTAAGCCGCCCTGAGTTGGCCCTGGCCAAGTGAGGCGGGGTATAAAGCGAATAAATGAATGAATGAATGAATGAAGTATGAGATATAGCCCCATTTGCTGCTTTCCATATGGCGGGGTCTAGCTCCTTCCCTTTTTGTGTGGGACAAATTTGTTTGTAGTTTGCTTTCTCTAAGACCCTCCAGGAAGACCCTTGTATAGTTGATGGGCACCTAAGAGAGGACCTTTCTTGGTGGATACTTTCAGGTTATAGAATGCCTTCGCCCATGAGACAAGGCTGACTGCCTCTTTCTTGTTCTTTCCACGACAGGTAAAAACCTTTCTTTTAATAATTTATTTTAGCACAGTTAGATGCCCTATGCTTGTGACATTTATATCCTTTTTGCTGTCTTTTAATCCCCCCCAAAAAAATTTTAAATCTTTGAAATTGTTTTTCGACGATTCTTTAAGCATCGCCGTCTGGCTTTTTAATGAATTATGTGCTTTCTTTTAATTCGTATTTATTTTAACAATGTATGAGCTGCCTGGAGTTCCTTCACGAGAAGCAAGGCAGCATAAAAAGGCAACTAATGAAATAAAATAAACAAGCAACTGAGCACCGTACTACACTTGAACCCGTCTTATTCGACTGCAATAGACATTTTCAGTGATGTTTCAGAACACAGGAACACAAAAGGCAACCAAAGTTCTTTTTCATGAATAAATAGCCACTGAATTCTTCATAGTGCTGGGTGAGGCAAGAGGAAACATAGCCCAGTGTTAAAGAAAGGAATGACAGGGTGGCTGAGACGTTCCCCTGTTGTTTCAATTGCAATCAAGAGAGGCAAACCTGACAGAGTAAGACAGCCTGTTGAGAATTTGCAAGTTCCAGATGAAAGTGCACAATCTAGACATTGAAGGGTTTTTACTTCTGATGTGTCTGTTTTCAGCACAACATGATTTTGCCTCTGAACGCAACTAGCATCTTTCCCTCTTGTGAAGCTAAGCACTCATGCACATGTGAGCACTTCCACAGAGAAAGAGAGAGTACAAAAAGATAGGCTGGTTGACCACAGAGATGCAAACAACCCACCCAATGCAATTACCAGAGAAAAAGGAAATCATTAAAGGAATTCTAAATTTTGTACACTTGTGAATGTAAAAAAAAATAAAATAGTCTCACAACCACTGCAGAATCTCTTAACACATGACCATCTATGGTTAACTTCATCTCCGCTACCATCATTCATATAAAAGAAATCATCCTTTATTGTGTGAAGATGAAATAAATCAGGTTTTATATACCCATATCGTCAGGATCATTGCCCAGTCCTTTGGTCTGTTACTTCTAGACTGCTGCTACTGTTTGACAGTTATGCTTGCCAAGTTTCTTCCACTGATCCTCAGTTCTAATTTTCAGGTTTGTTCATGATATTTTCACTGCCACCACCATGTGCACACCTGGGGGACTACAATGTTGAACAGAAATGAATATTAGGTTGCACCCCAGACCCCTCAGGAAGATCATCAAGATGTGTTTAGTCAGACCATGTAGCTCAGTATTGTCTACACCAGGGTTTCTCAACCTTGGACCATCAGGTGTTCTTGGACTTCAATTACTGTACCAGAAGGACAAGTCAGCATACCTGCTGATCAGGACTTCTGGGAATTAAAGTCCATGAACACCTAATGGTCCAAGGTTGAGAAACCCTGGTCTACACCAACATCGTCCAGGGTTCCAAGGCAGGATTCTTCCCTATATGCTGGAAACTGAATCTAGAAATGTCTGGCATAGAAATGCATGGTATATCACTGACTTCAGCTGAGATTTACCTCTGGACACCTCAACTGTTCCTTCAGAGGAATTGTTGGCCACTCTGGAAAGCATAAGAGGTTAAGAAATGTGACAAGACAGATGGAGGACACACAACCATTTGGACAACATTTTGGATGATGTTCATCAGCTCTCTGAACTGTGTAGTTCCACAGATTGAAAAGATGAAGGCAAACAACTTTGGAACACTATCTGGGTATCTCAACAGAAAAGGTCCAAGCTGAGAATGAAAACTTTTCATGCATTGACATTGGAGGTTTTTTTTTTCCTTCATTTATTCCCGGCTCTCTTTGGCTATCCTTGTTCCAAGACCCTCCTTGTGACCAGCCAGGAGAAAAAAAACTGAGTCACATTCTCACATACATGACAACAGAAACCACTACCATTTGCTCTCATCAATCAAAAGCACCACCAGCTTTTGCTTTTAAATGCTGAATATGGGAGGGTTTGTGTGCACCAATTGTCAGGTTAGTCATATCTGCTCATGTATGAGAAAGAGAGAGAGACTCTTTTTATCCTTTGTTCCCCTTGTCATTTTTTCCCAGAGGTGAACATAATGGCAAAATCCACTAATTTGCTTGCAATTAACTTGTAACAGAATAGGTTTAAATCATCAAGCACATTATATCATGTTTAAGATATGCCTGTTCCAGGCCACTTAGTGAACTGAAGCTGCATATTCTGCCTTTGTTTATCAGGAGCTTTTCAATTAAGCCTGAAAGTCCTGACCTCTTCGTGTAGACACTAATAACTGAATTATATTTAGGAACATAGGAAGCTGCTGTATACCAAGTCAGATCATTTGTCTGTCCAGCCCAGTATTGTCAAAAACAGCTCTCTAGAGATTCAGACAGAATGCTTTCCTGGCACATGCTGGTTTCCCCTAGAGATGCCAGGCCAGGCCATAAGTCAACTCAAATGCTGCTGAGCTTCCACAGTCAGATGGGTTAGTGTCTTCAAGCTCAAATGGTGACACTGAGTCAGATTTTTGGCCATACAGCCCAATACCTTGACTCTTCAGGGATATTGGCATACATTTTCTCCACCCACCCCATTATCTGGCCTGCTTCTCCATAATTACAAAGGCCTGTAGCTTGAATTTGGGATCTTCTGCTGGCAAAGTGTGACCAATGAACAATGTCTTCAAGAAATGATTATTAAAGGTCAACAGACTCAGGCTTCTCTAGCTTTGGGAGGTAAACCAGATGTTGGGAGTTAGGGGCTAAAGGAGTATGTCAGGACTCACAGCCAAGAAACATGCAAGGAAGCATCTATGCCAGGAAGACTTTGTTGAACTAAAACCCTGGCTGGAGGTATTCATTTTCCCTCCTGTTCAATAGCATCCACTGACCCTCCAGGGGTGGGGATAATGCATAAGACAACTGCAAATCTCACTATAGTGGACAAAACTGCAACTAGGTTCAGATGCAAAACGTTGATGAGCACCTTCAAGGCCCTTTTCTTAGTTTATACCCATCAAAAAGTGGCCAGAGTGGCTTAGTGGTTAAGATGTTGAGCTTGGCAACCATAATGTTGGCACATCAGCAGTTTGAGACCAGAGTGCTGCATGATGGAATGAGTGCCCATCGCCTGCCCCAGCTCCTGCCAACCTAGCAGTTTGAAAGCAAGAAATTGCAAGTAGATAATTAGGGACCACTTCGGTGGTGACTTGAGCTTCTGATAACTGAAGTCCAGGAACAGTTGGAGAGCCAAGTTTGAGGAATCCTGTGCTGTATAAATGGTTGAAATAAGAATTCTACATTTTATTGAGGCTTTAGTTCAACCCATAAGTTTGTAATTGTGGGGCCAGTAGGAGGGAAAAAAAGAACTCTCTTTCCCTCCCCCCAATCGAAGCCAAACATTTTGACTGAGAGGCTGCAAGAAGGGTAAGGACATTTACAGCTTTTGGGTTATCATTAAAAGGATTGTGTGAAAAGAGGTCAAATAAATAGTATTAAAGACAGCTATTAATATCTGCTCTTAATTTCATTTTCTTTTCTCTCCCTCAGCCTTTCCTTTATCTCTTGCTCATGCCTTTATTGATCCCTTTTAAAAAGGCCAACTCTACTTGCAAGGGATCGGCTAGGAACATAGTTTGCTCAAAAGGGTCATGGTCAAGGAGGTTATCCTTTTTGAGTTTCAGCTGCAGCCAGATGCATTTCTAATGAACCCACAGTTTGGAGACAGTATAATAGGTTACAGCTTCACAGACAATTTCATAGCATTGCAGCATATTATAAATTGGCTTTAATCAGACTAGCCTAGTCAAGGTCTCCTTTGTTCAAAAGCCAGTTGTGTCTGACTCTATGGTGTGGTGCTCATCTCAAGTTACAGCCAAAGAGCCAACATTGTCTGAGTCTGCAAATATTTCTGTGGACTAGACACTGGAGTGCAGGGAATGCTATTACCTTTCCCACCAAAGTGGTACCTATTTATGCACTTGGAATTTCTTGTTTTTGAACTGCTAGGTTGTCAGAAGCTGGGAGAGATGATGGACACTCACTCTGTCATGCAGTATTCAGGTCTTGAACTGCTTACCTCCCAACCTTCTGGTCATCGAGCTCAGTGTCTTAACCACTCAGCCACCACAGCCCCTTGACTAGTCTATCAACTAGCCCACCTGTTTTCTTGACAGGACATTCTACCAAAGCAGTTTCCACACCATGAGCACTCCTTATAAGACCTGGCCTGATGGACATTGCAAAACACCCTTTTTGGTCTGACCCAGGGGTCTGCAAACTTGACTCTCCAGTTGTTCTTGGGCTTCAATTACCAGAAGCCCAAGTCAGCAAAGTTACTGATCAGGGCTTCTGGGAACTGAAGTCCAAGAACATCTGGAGAGTCAAGTTTGCAGGCCCCTGGTCTGACCAATCTACCTTTGTCAGACATTACAAGCTGGAAGCCAGACAAAACCAATGTGACTTACACCCTGCACAACCTAAATGTTGACACCAGACCACCTGCTCATAGAACCTCTACCCTTGTTTTATTCTACTTCTGCTTCTGATTTCCAACCTGGCTCTGCAAATGTGGCAAGTTCAGATAAGAATGTAAATACAACAACCAACTTCATTTAACTCCCTGTTAAATAAATATATGGAAGAAAACAACTTTTTATCAATGCTTTTTTTTTTCTGGATTGGGCTATAAGGGAGCTCCTTTTGGCACACTCATACTGGAAATTTCCTGTGACAGTTTCAGCCTAAATCCATGACAACAAAGAACTTAGAAAGCATTCTTATCACACTTTGTTCAGATGCGTTTACTTCAAATACTGTTGGTTGGATGTACAAAAGTCTACCATAGTTTTACATAGGAACAGTTTGTACAAATTGGGAGGATCCCAACAGGGAGATAAAAAAATTTAAGTTGGGAATTCCTAGTGGAGGTGTTTCTCCAGGACAGCTTGAATCAATATGAACAAAGGGTTTAGCAACCATTCTTAACACCCTTAAGTTCAAAAACAATATATTGGAGAAAACCAGTTGATGAGAAATAATAGGAAGGGAAAGGCACCATCTTTGAGTCCTGGTTATGGGATGCTAGGGGCAACAGGTTGCACAATGACATGAAAAAAGTGATCAGTTGGCTTGAACCAGAGGGTTTTCTATTATGACTTCATTTATCTTTTTATTTGTTTTGGTCTTTCATTGCTTACATCTTTTACTTCCTCATCTGGGGTTTTTCTGAAGCCATTTTCTTTTTAGAAATGTTTTTAAAATATTTTCCTTAGCCCTCTAGAAAACAAAGTCAAAATTACTGATGGAATTTGCAGATTTATTTACAATATGTACATCAGCTGTTTTATTTGTTGTTGTTGCTTGCAGGTGTGGGGTGATATCTCTCTGCCACCAAAAACAAACCCAAAACAAAATCTGCTTTGTGACGTGTGGATAATTAAGCTGTGTCCCAAGTACTGCAAAATGTGACTCCATATCTGAGAAACTGCTCAATAATTTCTCCTTCTCCTATGACAGAATTGTCTTCCCAGAATCTTTTCCTCCAAAAAGGTGGAGAAGTTTGAAAAGTCTTTTGCATATGGTCATAGGAGCATCGTTGCGGTAGTGGTGCAATGGTTAAACTTCTGTACTGCAACCAGAAGGTTGTGAGTTTGATCCTGACCAGGGGATCAAGGTTGACTCAGCCTTCCATCCTTCTGACATCAGTAAAATGAGTATCCAAGCATGTTGGGGGCAAAATGCTAATTAATTTGTGAACCGCCCAGAGAGTGCATGAAGCGATATGGGGTGGTATATATGTGTGATTTCTTTGTTTTGCTTTGTTTCATATCCAAAACGTCCAAAATGTGTCCAGTTGCCTACCTCTACCTTGGATATTCTGCTGATTTAATCTATCATGAGACCTGAGAGCACCATACACACAAGGAGATATGGAACAAACAATTTGTTCTGAATCCCAGTCTGCAAGCCTGCAACCAAATTTGAAGCAGATCACAAAGGATAATATTTGCTTTTGGTTGTTGCTTGATATAAAAGATATCGTCACAATAACAAAAGCATCTTTGAATCGAAGGGCAGAGATCACTTTGAAGTGAACAACCCCATCCTTTTCTTCCCCAGCTTCCTAAAAAATGTACTGTATATTTAGTGTCTCTTAAGAGTATTGCCAGGCAGGAATTATGGCAATTTCCTGCCACTGGAATAAAGTGCCCAACTTCATACGTGCACAGTGGGCAAGGCCATTAATTCAACCGTTTGTGCTGGTAGATTATGGTGGGCAGGTGAGATTCCATTAGAGGGCCAATTTCAACTCCATTTCACTGATAAACAGACAGGAGTCCGCTCCTAAATGGAGCTTGATAGATTTGATTAGGACAGAGTTTTCACAGGTTGTGATTTCAGCAAGGAAAATTGCTGTTTGATGTGTGCGGAAAAAGCACACTTGAAATCCTCTTCTGACTAAGTAGGGGTGGGGACAATGATAGAGCACATGGGCATCCATCCAATTACTATCATCCAGCCACTAGAGCCATCAAACTGCCATGAGCAGAACGGAGGAAGCATCAGCATAGCAGAAGAGAAATGTGTTATTGAAGTTTTAAAAATTAAGGGCTGGTCGAATGGAGCCTTATTTAAACAAGACATAACAAAGTCCGGCTAGTTCTTCCATTTTTCCAGTCCAGAGCCTGTCATTTGGTGCATTTCTACCAGTTGACTCACAAATACGTCCTTCCGTTCTAATTTCTCCCAGCTGATTAACAGGACATAAATGTACATCATTTCCTGGAAATCTCATTTTCTGCAGCCCACCCTGTGCGTAGTCAATGTGCAGCCATTTGCCAAATTGCACTCCCCCTCCCCACTGAAACCTATGGGCCGTGGTGTGTTTTCCATTTTTAAGTGAGCATAAATCAAAGGACAAAGTAGAGGACAGTCCTTAAAACAAAATGATTATGCCTGGAATAACAGCTAAATCAAAATAGAACAACTCCCCAAGTTACAAATCTTGAAAAGATTGTATACTCGTGTATAAGCAAGCGACACAGCTCCAGGGCAGCACCAGGAAAAAAGGAATGGTAAACCACTTTCCTCTATTCACTTTAGAAAACTCCATAAAGGGTCTCCATAAGTCAGAACTGACTTGACAGTGTATTATTATCAAAGGTGTAGACCAGGGATGGCCAACTTTGGTGCTCCAGGTGTTCTTGGTCTTCAATTATCAGAAGTCCAAGTCACCACTCCCGCTGATCAGGGCTTCTGGAAACTGAAATTCATGAACATCTGGAGCACCAAGGTTTGACCATCCCTGGGCCACCAGATGTTCAGACTGGAGCTTTGGAACCCAACTGCTCTGGTCCTATCCCTGGACCTAAGAGTCAGTGTGGTATCACCTGCTAATGTAGTTGGGACTCAGTAGTGCTACTCTTTGGAACTGATCTATTTTGATCTTTTCAATCCACTCAGATGTTTTTTTCCCCAACCCTTTTGGGATTGCTCCTAATGTTCATATCACTACAGGTATCATAGTTGCTCTTTTCTCCCATAGATGCTTTACTTTAGTAAAGATCCTGATTATCTCATGATCTCATCTTCATTCTTTTTCTTTTTCTACCTGACCAACACCTGGGATCACCACATCAATCAGCTTAACTATGTTTTTCTCAACTGCCGTAATGTCTTGAATATTGTGTTTGAACTGCTTATCGGTTTGGATCTAAAAGTCTCATAAACTCTTAATTGTCTTATCCTCATTCTCAACTACCTTTTCAGGTTTGTATTCCCACCATTACTTGTGATTGTTCTCATTTGGCTTCAAAGAAACATTTGAATGCTTCTTAAATTCTTCAAGCAACCCCTATTCTGATGCTGGAGACAAGAATTTGAGATGTACAAACTGTAGCATTCAGTTTTGTTATATCACTCTAGCTGTTATATAATTTGTGTTTGCAATACAGTACTCAAATATAGAGCACCTCGTAGAAACAGAGAATGTTACATGTGGGTTAAAGTTCAAAAAAGAGGAAGCTATTCAAGATATTTTCTGAAAATTCCAGAAACTGTAAGGGTTGGGTGGGCTGGAGGAAGCATTTTTGGAACCCTTCTGAAACTAGGGCTGAGATGAGATGTGAGTAAAAATGAAATCACTTCTCATGCCTAACATGCAAAACTATATGCCATGTTCTGTTATTGCTGTAGTTTAAAAAATGGCCCACCCTTATTCACCTTTTCCAGTAAGAATGGCGGGAAAGTCCAAAAGTCCAGAAATTTCTGCAAACTTCTAGATCAGTGTTTCCCATCCTTTGGTTTTTGGATTTCAATTCCCAGAAGCCTAAGCCAATTCCCCAAAGCACTGATCAGCCCAGTACATTGGGGAATTGAATTAGGCTTCTGGGAATTGAAGTTCACGTTGGGAACCACTGCTCTAGACAATTCATTATCAACCCCTCTGTTATTTCCCTTTTTCCATTTCAGTACATTAATGCCTAGCCAAAGCAAAACACCCTTATGTGCAGCCAATGAGCATAGGAAAACATGTGAGCTTACCATTAATGCAGGGTTTCTTTGTTGTTTTTTGCAAGCTTGAGCTACCCATTTACTTATACTTCTATTCTGTATATCTCTGAGCAAAGTGCTTCCCTCCACTTATAAATGAACTTCTAACAGTGTTGCATCTTGCTTTTTGTTTGGCTTTGAATGAAAGGCAGATTGATTATTCCTGTTTATTGGATAACATTTCAGTAGATGCTTGAGTGGGTTATGGTGAGCCAAGGTCTGACTTTCAAACTACATTTATTAGCTATGATTCGACTTTTAAGTCACATGCTAATTTCATGTTTTGTTTCTTGGGATGGAAGATGCCAAGGACAACACAAGCATTATGCAGATACATCTATTATTTTATTGTATCCTATTGAAATTTCTCTTTTTTAAATTGCACTTCTTTCTTCATTACTATTCTCAGGAGATCAAGGCATAAATTACTAATAATGCAACAGCATCTGTATACATCTATACAGGGAAGATATGGTCACATATATCAAGCAGGGAGAACTGAGTTAAGACAAAAATAAGATATTTTGCTCTGGAATACTAAATGCAAAAAGGATCTTGGGACTGCTGTAGATCACAAGTTGAATATATAAGCCAGCAGTGCAAAAGTGCTTCAAAAAAGGCCAGTGTTAATTTAGTTCAGAGGTAGCCAACCTTTTTTGCGCCATGGGCCTGACCATGCCCACAGAACAGCTGAGTGGACCAGACCATGCCCTCTGGAACTGGTGCATTTACGGCTGACATAAATGTGCCCACTTCCTCATTTACGTCAGCCACTGGTGCATTTGTGCATGTGTGGGCACATTTTATGGTTGACATACACATGCCTGCTTCTACTTCTGGGTGTGGGGGAGACAGCAATGTGCCGGTTGGAATGACATTGTGGGCTGGGCCTGGCCATGGGCCATAGGTTGATACCTCCTGATTTAGTTGGCTAATAACTCCTTCTTGAACATGGACTTCAACATTCAGTTGACCCTGAAAATGCCTGTTTTTGTGTGATTTTGGAAGCTAACCAAGATCGGCCCATTAAGTATGTAAGCAGGATACCAAAAGGCTGGGCTCTCTAGGAGGGCTAAAAAAAAAAGTATCCTACTTGAAACACCTAGTTGACAACACTTCACTAGATAAGCAAAGAGTTTTATTCAATAAAAGGCATCCTATGTTCCTATGTTCTTTTGACTACAAGGAACCAACAATCAGTTAACTGAGATCACTATTTTGGTCTCAGTAATCTAGTTTACGAAGCAAACAGAAGGAATAATAAGCAAAATCAAGGTTTCAAAAGATGTTTACCATCCCAGCAGTAAGGAAAAAGAATCTGTAGAAATCTCTTTATTCCATCCATCAAAACCTGAGCTGAGTCTATGTCGTACATTATAGATCAACAAGTAGCAATCTTTCAACAATAAAAGTGGCCTCATGTTACAATTCCAGAAACGTTTTCAAGAGAGCATATGGGCAGGAGGTCACAGCAATCATAACAGTATGTTCCGTTCTTATTGCTGTTATTTCTATGTCTGAATAATAATGTTTTTTACAAAGGAAGACAACTAGTACACTGTGTTTTGAGTATGCTGACAGGAGAGGGAGCAACAAGGACTCAGCACTCTGTAAATACACACCCTTTTTTTGTTCCCATAAAGAATGTTGCCTTAAAATGCTGTATCTAATTCACCTGATTTCCTCCACTTATATCATAGCTGGGCTATGTGATACTCTCTAAAATTAATAAGAAACTGGAAAGAAGATGCCAGGAATTAAGTCAAGGAGAAAGCAGGAATTGGAGCAAGTAGGAAATGGAAGCAAGGAGTAAGGCAGAATGTTGAGCATAGTAACACTTAAAGCAGGGATTCCCAACCTTTTCGAGCCAGGGGCTGGGTCACACTCTCTCAGTCAGCTTTGAGGGCCAGATGACCATTTTGTCCTACATGCACGATAGGGTTAGCCATTTTGTCCCAACAGCTTCAAATGGGTGGCCATTTTGTTTTTTAAATGCACTTGGAGGGTGGGGGCACATGAAATGGTGCTGTGGGCTGGATCCAGGCCACAGGCCTTAGGTTGGGAACCCCTGACTTAAGGGACGTGCAGCGGCAAAATGGCCACCGCGCGCTTTGCTGGCCCCGCCCCTGAGGCACAGTCACACCAGCTAGGGAGAGGGGGCATGGCCGGCTTCCCCTTTATAAGGGGTGGCTGGGCCAATGGCCCCCTCCTTTTAAATTTTGGCTGGGCCCCAGGTGCGTTTGCCCACCACCCCCTCCCTTAGGTCACAGTGTGATTCTTGGTCACTTCGGGGCCAAGTGGGAATTTTTGCTTGAACCTGATTGGCACCTTGGTTCTTGGTTTTCTTGCCCATTCCACACTGTCGACGACGGGCGACTTACGGGGTGTCTCATGTTGCCATATTTGGCCACTTCTGGCGGATAGCACTGGTTAGGGGCAACTGCATTATTACTTAATAGGGCAAATCCATTTGGTTGGCCATAGTGAGGACAAGGTTAGCCAAACTTGTATGGCCAGCCAAATGACTTATATAGTTTAACACCCATAGTGGTCAACTACACGTTTCCGCTGAAGCCGGTTGTTGACTGAGCCTCTCAACTGTTACCGCAGTAACAAGTGGTGAGGCAGTTAATTAGGGTTCTGATTGGATTTGCCCCCTACCAGTGCTATTTCAGCCCGTTTGATCCTTAACCGTTGTTAAGGTAGTACCATTTTGAATTAAATAAATGTGGCCTAATTTCAATCCAAAGAATTTGTGTCCGCGTCGTTATTGGGGTATGGGTACAGCAAAGTCACCGTGAAGTTAGGTACAGAGCATTGAAGAACACACTTAAATTGCTCATGCTCTTTGACCCAAGATGACTTGACTCAACATAGCATGCTGACAAAGAATTAGAAGACCCCCTCGCAAGCATCTCTATTGCCAGCCCAAAGGGAGATAAGGAGCTTCCCTCTCCACTGCAGCTGCAAGGTGGGGTAAATAGATACAGTTGCAAAATTAAGGTCCTTTCCCCATAAGGAGCAAAGCATGTGACTACCCGACAAACACAGAAGGACCGTTTGATTTCTGTGTAATTCACAAACAAGTCATTCTGTGATTCAGATTTGTAAGGATCCTGAAAACAAAGCAACAATTCTTATAGTTTTGTGTACAAGTGTGGAATGTACACTGTTTGCCCAGATTTGTACAAAAACAACTTACAGGGTATTGAGGCCACCTGTAATCCTTTCTTGCCCTCAAGTTGACAAAGTGAATAATGGCCAGTGACATATTTAACCTCTAGATGTGATTTCATTTGAGCTTCATGCCTAAGCAATTAGAGTTGCAAATGAAGCTTGTATTGATGAGTGGTTAAGAAGCTCGCCGTGTTAGCTAGAAGAACAGCAAGTTGGCAGTTCAAAACTCAGGTACTGCATGACGGATTGAGTGCCCATCTCTGTCCCAGCTCTTGGGGACATGAAATGAAACTCATTTAGGCATTCCCTGAGTGGAGTTTCTCTCACAAAAATCCCTTCAACCCAGAATAATTTCTGACATGAAATTATTATTATTATTAGCAAACAAAGCAAGCCAACATGTAAATAGCATAGATGATGAAACAGCTAACCTTTTTCTCACTTTAAGGAGCACTCCTTATAAAGTCTTGAACAAGAGTAAAGAATTACAACACTGGCAGCGTGGCCAAGATGGTGCTGGAGTAACACACATTTTTAGCCAGCCTGCGCTCTTCAATGTGTTTTCAATGAGAATAAATACTAAGAAAAGTTTAAAAAACTGCAAAAAGAATCTCAAAAGTGAGTTGAGAGCCGTGGTGGTGAGTCTGCGAAATTGTTTGAGCATCTAGTGGTCCTGGGAGTTGGAGTCTGAGAAGCGGAGTCTGAGGCAAGTGGTGAAAGCCGGGGGCCAAACCATCTGAGCCGCAGTCAAACGGGACTCGGAGGGACATTATCTGAATGAAGACGGGCTCTATAACTTTGATAACATGGCAGCGACTGACGAGGCAGTTGTGTGTGTGGTGGTGGAGATGCCCGTGGTGGTGAAGCAAGTGCAGAAGGAGGTAGGAGGTGAGAGATAGTGAAGAAGGCGAGAGAAGGCAAAAAGAGGGAAAAGGAGCAGTGGCGGTGGGGGAAGGAGAAATTGAAAGTAAAAATTGGAGTGGAGAAGCGCGAGGGAGCTGAGTAGCCGAAGGTTGAGGTGGTGTGCGGAGAGAAGGAGAGAAGGAAAAAGAAAAGAAGAAGAGGAGTTTTGGCTGTTTGTGTTGGAAAGGCTTACAGTTTTTGTAGTCCTTCTAGCAGAAGATGACAGAGTGGTTTGGGCGGAGGAAGAAGGGACCATCACCGTTAGTCATAGGGCAGACACGGAGAAGGCTCTCTTCATGATCCCAGTGAGATGTACTTATTTCGCTGATGGGACCAGCACTGAGCCTCTCCGGTCTGCCCTCATAGGATGGGCTGAGTACTTTGGGGTGATGTGGTCTCTTAAGTACCCTGGTCCAATGCCATGAAGGGCTTTAAAGTTCAAAACCAGCACCTTGAATTGCACCCGGAGGCACACTGGCAGCCAGTGCAGCTCCCGAAGCAGTGGCGAGGCACAGGCATAACACCTGCACCCCAACACCACCCGAGCAACCGCATTCTGGACCAGCTGAAGCCTCCAAATAGTCATCAAGGGCAGCCCCATGTAGAGCGCATTACAATAATCCAATCTGGAGGTGACCAGAGTGTGAGTGACTGTGAACAAGGTGTCCCGTTCCAGGAGCGGGCATAATTGGTAAATAACACAAAGCTATGCAAAGGCCCTCCTTGCCACGGCTGCCACCTGCTCATCGAGCAGTAGCCACAATTTATATCAATATGGTTCTGCCAAGGTGAGGGTAAATGATGGTTTTACAGAAGATATAAAGGTTGAAGCCGGAACTAGGCAAGGTTGTCCATTAGCACCAATATTGTTTATCATGGCAATGGAGTTGCTGGTGAATGCCATAAGGGAGGGTAAAAACATTGAGGGAGTAGAAGGTAATAAAATTAGTTTATATGCAGATGATACATTGATAGTTATGAAACATCCTAAGAAGGTATTAGAAAATGTGCAAGTACATTTGCATGAATTCACGGAAATGACAGAATCTATATAAATAAAATGGAAAGGTACGTCCGTGTGTCCCGGATTCGTTTCCATGCTCATGAATGGAGCCCCCTGAAAGCTTACAGATGCCTACCTTTGGCATCACAGATTGTATAGCCCGAGGCTGGGGACAGCGGGTGGGGCATGAGCCCCACAAAAGGCAAATGAAAAAATTATAGGCCCAGCATCACTTGTGCTATGCCCCAATCAATCAAAAAGGCCGGAACAAGTATAGGAGGGGTGGGGCAGAGGCCACACACTCAAGAGAGCAAGGGAAGGCAGTTGCTAGGTGTGTGCACATCTGGCTGCCCCCGCCCCTCCTCTCTCTCTCTCTCTCTCTCTTTCTCTCTGTGTTATCCTGCCTGCGTCATTCCTTCCTTCCTTCACTCCCTCACTCCTCCTCCTCCTCCGGCCAGAGCTTGCCCACCATGTTCTTTGGGAGGTAAGGAAGTGATGCCCTTCTTAAATTATGAAAAAAAAGAAAAGAAATAAAAGATAAAAGCCAAGTTGAACTTGGTTTGGTTTGGTAGGGTTGCACTGTGTAAAATGAAGTTATTACCGACGCTTAAATTTTTTGTTTCATGCCTTGCCAATCCAACTCAAGAAAAAGGAAATCAAGGAATTTCAAAATTTGTTAAATAATTATTGTAATTGAAGGAAAAAACTAAGAATTTAAAAAATATGGTATTTATCTCAGAAAGAAGGTGGACGGGGATTACCAAATGTTAAAAATTATTATAGAGCTTTTCAAGCAAAGGATATTGTGAAGATTTAATAAGGGAGGATATTTAGAATAAGAAAGGGAGAAATAGGAATTAAGGGTTTCGTGAGTAAGATATATAAGATTTTAAACACAGAAGGCAGACCACAAGAAATGCTGAGAACAATTTGGGAACAAGATTTGAATACTAAAATTACAGAAGTATTTTGGAAGAATAAATGGAAGAGAAGAATTATGAGAACTATGTCTGTTAGAGTCAAAGAACATAATTATAAAATGTTTTTGAGGTGGTACCTGACCCCAGTTAGGTTACATCAAATGGATGATAATAATAAAACTAAAATGTGTTGGAGATGTAAGAATACACTGGGTACTTACAACCACATGTGGTAGAGTTGTAATGTGCTTAAATATCTTTGGGTAAAAATTGAGGAAGAAACTTCAGGAATAATGGGTATGAAACATAAGCTGGGGTCAAGTGCCACCTTGCTGACAGATATAGATAACATGAACATAGATAAGAGTAAAAAAAAGAGTTATCTATATCTATAAAACAGAGATGTGATCTTGTATGTGCCCTAAAGGAACCCAAACTCCTGGATCAATCTCACTGAAAATTGACACACATCTACCTGGGGCTTGTGAGATCACCACTGTGTGGGTGTTGAAACCCATTTGGGGATTATGTCCCCAAAGTGGGATGCAAAGGGGAAACCCCCACCGGCCAGAGAAAAAGCAATGGAATAGCAGTAGTGTGCACGTGCACCACTGCCTCCTTCCCCTGGATGTGCCCCGCCCCTCTCGCTTCCTCACAGGCAACCCCAGAGCCTGTATAAAACCACAGAACCCTGGTGAGACCTTGGCAAAGTGAGACTCCTGGATTGTGTCTCACCTTCTGGAGACTGGCAGGATCCAGATTGTGGGGCCCGTTTGGTAGGTTGATGATGGCAGGTGGATGAGGCCACGGGCTTTGGTTGTGGGGCAGCATGGAGCCATCATCATGGTGCCTGACACTGTCTCAGTCATCGTTGTTGCCTTCAGGTGGCCTCCCGGCTGGGCTCATTGCCTGATTCCTAGCACTGGAAGTGCTAGACGTGAGCGGGATAGGGATGGCAGTTCTGGGCTCAGAGCTGCTCAACCTGTTGCGGCTCTACACATTGCTGGCAAAGAACAACTGGCTGGGCAGGCCCAGCTCCTTCCCCAAGGGCCTGGCCACCTCCACGCTAGGTTGTTCAGTGTGAGGCCTCAACCTGAGCGGCAACCTCTTCACTCGGGTGCCCACCTCACTATTGGGCCTGCCTCACCTCCAGAGCCACAGCCTGGGCAGCAACTGCCTCCAGAGCATTCCACCAGCCATACAGGAGCTCTATAGGTTAGCCAGGGAGGGGGCAAAGGATGGAGGAGAAGGAGGAGAGGAAGAAGGAAGAGGAGGAGGAGAAAGAGAAAGAAAAAGGAAGAGGAGGAAAAAGGAGGAGGGAGAGGAGGAGAATAAAAAGGAGCAGTAGAGGAAGGAGGAAGAGAAGGAGGAAGAAGAAAAAAGAGAAGAGAAAGAAAAAGAGGAGGAGGGGAAGAAGGAGGGGAGGAAGAGGAGGAGGAGAAGAGGAAGGAGGAGAAGATGGAGGAGAGGAAGAAAAAGGAGAGTAAGAAAAAGGGAGGAGGAGGAGAGGGAGGAGAATGGAGAAAGATGAAAAAGGAGGAGACAACAGAGGTGTCAACAGAGGCAGCAGAATGATAATGCAGCCAGTGACAACAGTGCAGGCAATGATGACAGAGGCAGTCCTGAAGTAAGCGGAACTACAAGGCAGGACATGCCGGTAGAACTATACTTCCTTTAAAGAAAAAAAGAATCCCAAGCAAGGCTGGATTATCTATAACATTGACAACTGGTAGACAATGCATTGCAAAAAATTGGAAAATGATATGTTATTAAAAATAGAAGATTGGTACAAAAAAGTTGGGAAATTGCTTTGAATGATAAGTTAACATGGGAGTTGAACACAAAAAGGGTGTAATTAATGAAAATAAATTTTGGAGTATATGGCAACCATTTGTGGAATATACGTTGACTAAAGGTAAAGGTGGCAAGCCAGCACTAAATAAACTGAGGTTTTGGAAGTAATAAGAGAAGGCTGTGATAAACCGCAACCCCCAGGGCAATGCATATACCACTTGTGGTTATGTATATGCATATTTTTATTTTATTTTATTTTATTGTTGTTTATGTAGTACTGTAATAGAGAAATAACGAGTTTGTTTTATATTAAAAATAATAGATACAAGGAGAGCTTTTTATTTTATTGAAAATTTCTTATGTAGCAATGTAACTATGTTTTTGTATTGAATTGTTATGTATGCATTTCATTTGCACTTTCTTTTTTCTGTATTTTTTATTTTTCTTTGAAAATTAATAAAACCAATTTTTTAAAAAAGAACTACAACACTCTCCCCCTTTTAACAAGTATTGTGAGGAATGTCATAGCACTATGTTTCTATGTATTGTGAACCACTTTGGGTTGTCTGCTAGACGAGGGAAGCGGTATATAAAAATAAATTCAAATCAAATCAAATTGGTAAAGTTCTTGAATTACTGAAAACAATGTTTGGTAAAAAATAAGCCGGTATGTGTGTGTGTGTTTTTAAAAATCAACCTTGACAATGTAAAATTGAGTACCCTGCAGAAAATTCACCACTGCTATTTTGTTTAAGAATCTGAAGCATAGGATATGTTGTTCACAATCAGCCAATCTTTCTGTGCTTGATAATATGTGTGTGTACAGTACTTACATTTCAAAGGCCAAAGCACTAGAGACATTTTGAGCAAATTACACAAACTTAATGTTGTTTGTAGCTGTGGAGATGATGGTATCATGTGAGTCTTTAATATTCCATAGCAAAGTGTTTAGTTAAGAATCTACATTGATCTTGACCTTTTGGTTTTCAAGTATGCTTAACAGTATGTATCACAGAAGAAACCCTGTTAAGTTAAACATAGTTAAAATTACACTGTCCATGGTACTGAATGTGACAAAACTCAGTGATCTATTGGTTTCTATGTCCCTTGATCTTAATTCAGTTTGGCTCATCTAGGACCACTGATACCAAAGAAATCAATAACATTTAAAGATCTCTCTATAGAACTCTGTCTCAGTAAAGTTGGGGTGAAATAAAAACAGTAACATCAATGTATTGTATGGCATTTTGAGAAGTGAAGGGTGGTCATTCTAATTTATGGAAACAAGTAACATTACACATTTCAATTTTATTGGAGAGGATACTTGTGATAATATGATATTGTACGCTGCAGGACAGAATTTATCCATGATAGGGTGAAAGGCTTTTGGTTGTGTTGCTTATTTTATGTTATTTTTCCAAGTCTCCTCCTTCTGATTCTCTTCCCCCTCAACTTCTGTCTTTAAAATCTTAGACTGGAAAATTAATATGGAAAAGAGGAGAATCTAAATTTCTCATCTGTTTTGTGATGGATTAATAGAGGATCAGGCCAAATATCATCAGATATTAAAGAAATAATAACATATTTGTATTTCTTACAATATAGTAACCATATCAAGAAAGAATGACCACTACAGCGACAGTTGCATGTGACAGTTAAAACTGAGGGTGTGTGTGTGTGTGTGTGTGTGTGTGTTAGTCTCATAAATAGTGGAAGAACCTATGATTACAGAGCATAATGATATTATATAGTAGAAGAAATGTTTGATGTTATATCTTGACATATTTCCCCAGCAAAAAAAGTCAAGTCATCTTGCAATGCTATAAGCAGTCAGGGAAGACTTAGCACTATTTGTATATACTGTGCGCTGTCAAGTCAATTTCAACTGAGGACAACCCTTTCCAGGGCTTTCTAGTAGACCATATACAGAAGTGGTTTACGATTCCATTCTTCTGGAGATGTCCTGACTACATAGGCTTGTTCTTCTCCCAGGAGGCACAGTGGGGGATTGAACTCCCAACCTCCAGCTCTGCAGTCAGATACTCAAACCATTGAGCTATCCAGTCAGCTACTTAACACTGTACCCTCTGCTTATTTCAGAAAAATAAAATAAAAGAGTTGGACCTAGGGATGCCTCTGGGGAAGGCTGATCAAAAGCTAAAATAAACACATCTGATGAGCGTAACCACCTCCTTCTAAGAGGCACAGACGGCTTCTGGCACCAGGCATTCGAGACGAAAGACTTTGAAAGAAGCAAAGACATCACAGCAGAAGTGAAGCAGCTGGAGGGGGAGAACAGAGGAGATAAATCCATCCAGCTCATTGTGTAGTGGCAAGGAGCTTCTGTCTTGATTGCTCCGTTTGCTGCCTGCTGAGAAGGGAGCCTCGGCCCTAATACAGCTCACTCATCCCTCTCTGCTGGTTTCCAATCCCGCCAAGTGACAGCAAAGGGACACGTGCCTCTTTCCTGCTCCATTCTAACCAGATGGGAAAGTAATATGTTTCACAACCTTTGCACAAAATGAAAGATGGGCATCCTCAGCTAGAAGCAACAGATGCCCCATGTTTTATTAAAAGGACATTGGCAGGGACTTCTCAAAGTGAAACAGTGGGAGTGTGTCCAAGAATAGAAGAAAAAGTTATGAAAAGAAGGAAGGAAGGCAGGCAGATAAGACAAGAGATTCTAAAATGAATTCTTCCTTAAAATGAATGTTGTGTCATCAGAACCTACTCAACAAACTCCTCTTTCAAGCTGCCAATAATGGTATCCTTGCTTTTTTTCTGTTATAAAGGATTAGGTAAAGGTCACCCTTGCTCAAAAAACAGTCACATCCAACTTTATGGGGCTGGGTTCATCTCCTTTTACAGCCAAAGAGCCAGTGCTGTCTGCATCGGTAGATGTTTCCATGGCCATGTGGCAGTCATGACTAGACACTTGGAGTGCACAGAACTGTTACCTTTCCCACCAAAGCAGTACCTGTTTATCTACTTGCAATTTGCTCCTAGGTTGGCAGGAGCTGTGACAGATGCTGGATGCTCACTCTGTCATGCAGCACTTGAGTCTTGAACTGCTGACTTGCCGAACTTCCAGTCATCAGGTTCAGTGCCTTAACCATTAAGCCATCACTGTCCCCACTATAAAGAATTAGAGGAATCAACTAGAAATAGGGATGGAAAGACACCTGACCATTAGGGCATACTGCCTTTGGCACAATAAGTGAACTTGCCTCCGGGTGCAATTCAAGGTGCTGATAATGACCTTTAAAGCCCTACATGGTAGTGGGCCAGGATACTTAAGAGACCATGTCACCCTGAGAACATCTGTCCATCCCACCAGAGCAGACCAGAGAGGCTCTCTCATTGTGCCATCTGCTAGGGAGGCTTGTCTCTCTAGCACCAGAAGGAGAGCCTTCTCAGTGTCTGCTCCGGCCCTATGGAACCTCCTGCCAATTGAGCTGCATCTCCAGAAAGAGTTGCTGTCCTTCGGGAAAATTGCTAAAAACCTGTCTGGCAAAGCAGGTGTGGGGCACCAGTGATGTGGTAACCCCTGCTGCTGGCTGATTTAGTAAGAACACTCTCTCCCTCCTTAATCTCTTTTAATCTGTAGGAGTCAGAGTAATTTTTGGTGGCAGTTTTCATGGGTTTTTTTTTGGTTTTTAAAATGTGATTGGTTTTAGTTTCTGTGAGCCGCCCAAAGTGTTTGGAGTTGGGCAGCAATATAAATCAGAAAAATAAATAAAACTTTTCAACTGCAGAAAGCATTCTCATTTTCAGTAATAGTGTAGAGCAACAAGGGCCTTCCCCTCATGACATTTACTACCCTTTCCATTACAGTGCTAAAACCATTCTTTTCCTTATTGTATGCACACACAAACAGAAAAGCACAAAAAGAGAGAGTAAGAGATGAAAAAGATGCAAACAACCCATCCGATGCTACCATTATACATATTTATGGTGGTTTGAAGACAGAAAAAAATATAAGGCATGCTACTACTGTAAATCATTATCAGGTAGACAAGTCTCACATCATCTTCTGAAAATGTACATTTTAAAGAATTACACAAAAATCTGTCTTGCAAATGCACACAATGGATGAAAATGAAAATTGTCACTGTGTCACATTCACTCATTTATTTTGCAAAGATGAAGCAAATTGTCCTACACATCCCCAAACTGTCCAACACATCCCCAAAAGGAACTAATGAAGTTTCACTGGTATCTGAGATGAGCCCTCAGAAAGAAAATGGTGTAATATCACTGCTTATATGGTCATTGGGCCATATGCATAATAGTCATTGAATTTCCTATGGATGGGACAGGCCTCAAAGTTTTGGCTTCCTCATAGACATTCAGTCACAGTGCAACTAGTATTACAGAATACTCATTCCAGATATGTAGTGGCCTACTGAATGTGAACACCACAGGCAACATTAACTATTGAGATACAGGGATAATTTTAGCACAAAACACTGTCATTTCTTTCCCACAGTCACACCTCTGGCATCTCTCAAGTCTTCCCCAAACATTAGTGTCATCCCTGCCTCAGTAGGTTTAGTCTTGACTTGTTGATTTTCTCAATGGGTAACATCTCAATGGGTAACATCCCTGCTAGTTCCTGTAAGCCATAGGTTGGCAGCACACAGCCCACAGCCCACAAACCCAACTTGCAGCAGTCTACAGCCCTTGACCTAGTGTCCTCAATCCCATAATTTGGGGTGGAGGGGGGGGCAAAATTAAAATAAGTAATCCAAAAAGAATGAGAACTGCAGTCTGGGGAGAAAGGTTCTCTTGGACAACAAGACACAACAATGCTGTGATCTAAAAGTAGATCAAGTTGAAATTAGAGGTGACTTCCAGTTTAGACTCTTGGATCATTTTGGTAAAGGAGAAGGGGCACATTGTAGCCTATGGAGAGGTCTGTGGATGGAATTTGCACCTTGCGACTTGCAAAAGCTGCCCACCCCTGCTTGAACCAAATGGTTCCTAACTGGAGAATATACATAAAAAGAAAAGAAAAAAACAGGTCTGCTGGGAAAAAAAATCTTTTCCAGCAAACCTGCCAAGAAGCAGGGGAACCAGGACTGAATAGCTGTTTTGAAGACTTCGTAAGTCTGTGAAGATAAAACAGAAACCACGAAAACTACACAGCTGGCATTTTTGAGCAGTGCCCCATGCTGATGAAGCAATGGTGCATCAAAAAAGAGAGAGGTAGAGAGAAAGAGAATGCAATATAGAGGCCTATGGAAAAAGCTTAGGAGAAAACTCTCAAATCAGTCTCCCCTCCCCAACCCATAACACCCACCCACCCTGCTCCACTGACCCCAACCATTGAATACTTTGGAAGACAGAATCGGCATTCAAAAATAACTTGATAGGCTTGAACGCTGGGCTGAAACCAACAGAATGAAATTTAACAGGGAAAAATTACACCTAGGGTAAAAACCCCAGATGAACAGTTACAAGATGAGAGATACTTAGCTCAGTAATACTACAAATGAGAATAGGGTTGCCATATGTCCCATTTTTCGGGGTTTTCCTGGATTCAAGCTTGGAAAAATTCAAGAAAAAACATGTAAAAGTCCCGGATTTTTAAATTTGAGCAAAGGAAGCAAGCTCACCCACCACCACCACCAAGGGATTTTTTTGCAAAGAGTTAATTCACTGCCTCCCTGCCTTTCTTTCAGTTATCCTGTTTGCTAGTGGTGAAGGCAAAACAGCACCCTGAGAAGCCCGCTGGGGAGGGGAGATGCTTGCAAGCGGGGTAATTGAAAAAAAGGCAGGGAGGCAGAAAATTGACTCTTTGTAAAAATCCCTTGGCTCACCTTGAGCAATGCACAGGCAAGAGGTACACTGGAGCACCAGCCTGAAGAGCTCCAGCTTGCAGAGTCACTGGAAAAGGGGGAAAAGATGGAGGCTGTCCGCCACAGATGGGGATTCTGTGGGGCCTTAGAGCTGCGGCCTCCTCATCAACCCCATCCGACATACGTATATTTTGAAGAATGCAATGATATCACATGGCTGTCCCGGTTTGGTGGGAAAGAATATTGTCAGCCCTAAGTGGGAAGGATTGTGGCATTGTTATAGATCACAGGCTAAATGTGAGTCAACCGTGTGATATGGCTGCAAAAAGGTCTCACACTGTTTTAGGCTACATTTTAAAAAAGTATAGTCTCCAAAGCCCATAAGGTACTGGTCCCCCTCTATTCAGCACTAGTTAGACCACATCTAGAGTACTGTGTCCAGTTCTGGCAAATGTACTTTAAGAAGGTGCAAAAAATATTAGAGCAGTTGCAGAGAAGGGCAGCAAGGATTATCAGAGCACTGGAAACCATAAGAGGAAAGACTGGAGGAACTTGGCATGTTTAGCCTTGAGAAAAGGAGACTGAGGTGGTGGTGGTGGTGGGATATGATAGCACTCTTCGAATACCTGAAAGATAATCATAAAGAGGGAAGGAAGGATCTGTTCTCAATTATCCCAGAGGGCAAAACACGTAATAGAATCAAACTAAAGGGAGACAGATTTCAGCTGAAAATCAGGAAAATTTCTGAATGGTTAGAGTAATATGACAGCGGAACCAAATGCCTCAAGAGTTGGTGAGCGCTCCAACACTGGAAGCAGTCAAGAGAGAATTAGACAACCACCTATCAAATCAGCTTTGATCCAGATTCCTGCATTGAGCATGGGAAAGAGGAGTGAAGGAAAACGGGGAGGCCTAAAAGTCCCTTTCCAATGCAGTGATTCTATGATTCTCATTCACACCAAAGGCTCACTTGAAGCTACAGCTACCCAAAACTGAAATATAAGGACTTGAACATAAACCAAAATACATTCTTCCCACCTGGCTTTAGCCATGTGTTCATTTTTAACAAGATAATTCTCTTTTCTGCCACCTTATTGCTGTCCCAGCACTACTGCTGTCACTTTGTTCCCCCCTCCCTCCAGCGACGCACACACATACATATACCCTATAACTCTTGGCTGAATTACAATGAGGTTTTCTAATTAGACTAATTAATTTTCTGCCCAAGTTAATAAGAACTGTCTGCAGTTGAGAAATAATTGGACTTCCCAAACAGCAACTCTCTCCTCCCCTTCTCCCCTCTCTCTACTTTCCACAGTAAGCCGTGATAGGTCTCCTTAATAATTCAAAATTAGCTCCTGTTTTTCAGATGATGGCTTCACGTTACAAGAATTATTTAGGTTTTTCATTAACACCTAGGCAGCAGCCACCCCCGTCTGGCTGAGAACGGGGAAGGGAGGCAAACTGGCAACTCTGCATTAGTTCTACCAGTCAATAAATCCATACAGGGATCAGCATGCGATGTAACTCCCACGTTCCAGATGATCAGTTTCCTAGCAGATTAATCTCTCCTGTGGGCTTTACTTCTTTTGCTTGTTCATGGTGTGCTAAGGAAACATGCATGTTTATGGCTGCTCCATAGTGGGACTCATTCAGGCCCTTGTGGTGGGAAATGAGAGGTCTGACTAAAGGCCCCTGGTAAACCTGGAGTACTGCTTAGAGACTGGCAATAAACCAAGATGCTTTCTGTAGACATGAATCAATGAAGGGCTTTGATCCTTCTCTTACATCTCATTTCAAGGGATACCATGGAATTGGTGGTGATGGAAGCAGTGGTTTTGCTTGCATCTTGAGGGGTCCTGAAAACCTTAATAATCCTACATCATGAGTCTTGCATGCTGATAGCCACTCAGTTACTGCCAACATTAAAGTCTTAATTGGATCAGGAATATCTTCTGTAACTTTGGAGAAAACATTTGAGATTGGACATTTGGCTTTCTAGTTGAACATATATCCCTTCTGGAGTTTACCTCCTTCCCACCCAGCATGTGGGTTTTCATGTCAGAGATTACAGCATGGTACAATGCTGTCTTTTAGGGCCACAGAGACTTAATGGTTAAGACACTCAGCTTGATGACTGGAAGGTTGGCACGTCAGCAGTTCAAGACCCGAGTGCTGCATGACAAACTGAGGCCCATGATCTGTTCCAGCTTCTGAGCGGTGGCTCAAGTGACTAAGACACTGACTGGGAGGTGGAAGGTCAGCAGTTCGATTCCCAAGTACTGCAGGATGAAATGAGCTCCCATCTTTGTCCCAGCTCCTGCCAACCTAGCAGTTCAAAAGCAAGAAATTGCAAGTAGATAAAAAGGGATCACTTCAGTGGGAAGGTAACAGTGTTCCGTGCGCTCTGGTGTCTAGTCATGCCTGCCACACGATGACGAAAACATCTGCACAAGCAGACAGCGCTGGCTCTTCGGCTTTGAAACAGATATGAACACTGAACCCAAGAGTCGGATACAACTGGCTTTCGAGCAAGAGACACCTTTACCTTTACTAAACAGGTACCTCTTCAGTGGGAAAGGTAACAGCACTCTGTGCACTTCGGCATCTAGTCACATGATCATGGAGATGTCTTCAGACACAGAAAGCACTGGCTGTTTGGCTGTAAACAAAGATGAGCACTGACCCCTAGAGTTGAACATGACTGGCTTTCAAGCATGGGGTGCCTATACTGCCTTTTCTGGAGCACAGCCCAGAATAGTCCACTTTGGAAATATGTCATAGATTTAAGGGGGAGCTTAGTCCATGCCTGATGGAAAGGTAGAACAAAGAATCTGATGATGCCCAAAAAACATTGATACTACCCTCCCCAGTTTATTTTATTGCAATGAGAATTGGACATCATCAAAATACAACTTTTGTTGCATAGCTGAAAGATGGTTGATGAATAATTTAAAAAAATCACTTTGAAAATTTAAGAACATAAGAACAGCCTTGCTGGAACAGGCCACAGCCCATCCAGTCCAGGATTTTGTCTCACACAGTGGCTCACCATTTGCTTCGGGGTATTATTCCCAAGCAGATGCCTTCACCTGTTTAGGATTCCCTGGAAATGGCATTGAGAGATATCCTGCCTATCTCTCCAACCCAGAGGTTGTCCTTAGGTATCCATAACTATAGACAATGGATACCCTTGTCCTCCATGAACTTGTCTAATCCTTTCTTAAAGCTGTCAAGACTGACAGCAGTCACCACTTCTTCTGGCAGGGAGTTCCATAGACCAGTAATCCTCTGGGTGAAAAAGTCCTTTCTCTTATTTGTCTGAGAATTAGTACCCAAAGGTTTCATGGAGTGCCCCCTAGTTCTAGTGTTGTGCGATAGGGAAAATAGTTTTTTTTTACTTATCTACTTTGTCCACACCGTGCATGATTTTATAAACTTCAATCAGGTCACCTCTTAGACGTCGTCATTCAAGAGTGAAGAGGCCCAACCGTTGCAGCCTCAGATGGTACGGAAGGTGTTCCAGTCCCCTAATCATTCTGGTTTCCCTCCTCTGCACTTTTTCCAGCTCCATAATATCCTTCTGGAGGTATGGTGACCAGAACTGTACACAGTATTGCAGATGGGGCCTCACCATAGATTTGTAAAGAGGCAAAATTGCACTTGCTGACTTATTATCTATACCCTTCCTACAGTAAGGTTGACTCTAAGTTGGGGTGTGTGTGATCAATCTGGCTATTAAGGAATTTTAGTGGCTAACATCCACACAATTGGTGGCATACCTCCTTCCCACAATCTGCAGAACGGTTCTGAAACCATTTGTGAGCTTCTGCAATAAGGAACCTCACTAAGGTATTTATAGACTTGAAATATTATGATATAGTACACTTTGGCTATAAGAAGGATAGTTCTTCTAGAAGCCTTGAGGACTTGGTTACAGACCAGAATATTAAGATGAAGGTGATGATATAAATCTAAGACACTCTAAAGCAGGAGTTCTCAACCTTTTTAAGCTGGCAGCCGGGTCTCCCTCCCTCATACAGCTTTGGAGGAGGGACAGCCATTATGTACTTTCTCCACCACATGGCACTTCCTGGTGTGGTGGAGGCAGAGGGGGGAGGCACATGAAATGGTGCTGCAGGCCATATTCATTCCACGGGCAACAGGTTGAGAATCCCTGATCTAAAGTATCTTTGTAAGAGACACAGCTTAGCTGAAGACAAACAAGAGAGAATAACAGATAAGGGAACCAGAATTCCTGTTCTGCTGGAGTACAGGCATAGACAGTAATGTTTATTTAGCTTTTTCAGGGAAGATGAATCTTCCAAGGTGCTATTCAAAGTGACTCTGGTTTTATTTTGTTTTGTTTTGGCCTTCTGCCTGTAACTGGGGGATTTGGCAGGGGAAACATTTTGAGCCAATCTAGTTGTTTCGAGAAAAATGGGCTCTGCCCATCCCATCCTCTTTTGCATTGTACCCTTTCATTCCCCTCATCAGTTCATTTGGCAGGATGCTGGCGCAGAAATAATGACATGGCATTTATCAACAATTGTCAAATATCAGCTGTCAGGTTTCAAATGTTCAAGTAAAATATCACTGGGTGTTGATATTTGAAGACGATCTGGGAAATATCTGGCAAATCCAGAGACTTTTTGCAAGCTCCTTTGGGGATTATTTTAAGGGCATTGAAACTAGACCACAGTCACAATTTTGTCTCAAAGAAACACTGAAGGTTTTTTACGTTGAAGAAACATAGGGAGGATTGTACAAGGCAAAGCCGACCCTGGAAGATGGAGGAGATTTCGTATGGAGGCTCTTCATTACTTATAACAACCGTGTCGATTTCGAACACCATTTCCCTTCTGTATAATCCTTGCCAAAGAACTTGCTTGCCTTTATCGGAGGACCAGCCATGGAATGAAAGGCCACTGGCTGGTCTCAGCCAAAAAAATCCCAGAAGAGAGCTTCTGGGACACAAGTCCTTTTTTTACATTCCTTGTAAAAGCTGACACATTCGCTGGCTGTCACAGATAACTGCAAGAGACAGGGAAGTATCAGGGAGGGGGAGGAAAGGGAGCAGGTTGCATAGGCCATGCGGACAGAATTCAATTTCATTTCACAGCTGCTTGCTCATGGTGACATGGCAGAGTCTGGCTAGGCCTGTCATTGTAGATGTGACCTGTCTTGGGGATGGTTTTGCCAGCAGAAAATGTAGCAGAAAGTGAGGGCTCATGAATGAGGGAAAGGAAACAGGTAGGAAGGGAAGGAGCAGGGTTTAGAAATGATATTTTTGGGTCTACAACATCTGGAATCCCTTAATGAGGACAACCACAGGACTAGGTGCGTTTTGCAGCCTTTTCCAGGCTCTGACAATCTTGAGGACTAACAGGCTTGGGTGCCGAATTCCACAGGGAAGGGTGAAGTCCCCAAGTGGATGAAATCCCACTTGAATCCCTCTTGATGGAGGGCAGCAGCTTCATCAATACTGGCCTGGGGTTGAGGGGGACTTTGCGTGTCAAAAGGGCTCAAGACCAGAAAGTGGCTCACAGAAGTGGATCAATGGTACAGGTGTCATGCTGTGATGCAGAAGGCAGACGAAAGGCCATTGCATTATATTCTCAGGACAGTCTTCAAGGCTGATCACCATGATGATCGCCTATATTCAGCTTCAGATACAGAAGAAGATGCCAATGCTGATGCCAATGCCGACACCACCAATGCCGCCGACACCACTTATATCCCACCAATAGCATTTCTTGCACTTTTGGGGCGGTTCACAAGTTAATTAGCATTTTTGCCCCCAACATGCTGAGTACTCATTTTACCGACCTCCAAAGGATGGAAGGCTGAGTTAACCTTGATCTTCATCAGCATCCAACTCACAATGTCAGGATGAAACTCGCAATGCTTTGGCTGCAGTACAGCAGTTTAACCACTGGATCACCAAAATTCCTTCGGCTCTGGCAAGCAATGGCACAGAGCTGGCCTTGGATCTCATGGAGTGACTCGTGCTGTGCTCTGAGCATTACATGTACCCTTCCTGCCTGCAGATAAAGCATGAAGGGTGTCTTTAGAAAACCGCACATGTGCAAAATATGCAATATTGCTGAGACAGCCTCTCAGGTTTCCATCACATTCATTGTTACCTCTCCCTCCCTTCTCTCTCTCTGCACCTGTTCTTGTTCATTTAAGTTTGCAATAAACCTGCCTCATTCCATCTATCTT
Source organism: Bradypodion ventrale (assembly GCA_035047345.1). Lineage (NCBI taxonomy): Eukaryota > Metazoa > Chordata > Lepidosauria > Squamata > Chamaeleonidae > Bradypodion > Bradypodion ventrale. The sequence continues at coordinate 31,199,270 of JAWDJE010000010.1, read as the reverse complement.
GAGCTTGTTTTCCCTTTTCCCTTTGCCCTGATTTTTGCATTACAAAGAGATATATCAGTTCACTTTGTTGTCTGCCAGCTGTCTGTGCATTAGCTATGATTGTTGGTGATACTCTCTTAAGACTCCACACACACCCACACACCCTGATCTTTCAAGACTGCATAAAGGAAGGCTGGTACCTAATGTTGTTTCTGATTATTCACTAGCACATCACCCACATCCACGTACGTATTTTTTTCCTTGCTATTGTTACAATCAGCATGAGAGTAAAAGGAAGAATTTGATGTTGTAAAGACCCAAGGTATTTGCAGCATACTTGTAAGGTTAAGGTAAAGGTCGCCCTTGCTAAAAAAAACAAAAAACAGAAAACAGTCATATCCGACTCTAGGGTGTGGTGCTCATCCCTGTTTACAGGCAAAGAACTAGCATTGTCTGCATCTGGAGACATTTTTGTGGACATGTGGCAGCACTCAGGTCTCGAACTGCTGACATTCCAGTCATCTAGTTCAGTGTCTTAACCACTAAGCAACCACAGTCTCAGTACAAAAGATGTGTTTAGAAAAACTGCAAGGACATTGAGAATAAGCACATCCCACTGAAAGTCAGACAGTGGTGGAAGTTGATGACTTTGCCACTGAAGCAATGAATATATGAATTCTCAAGGTATGTGATATGGGGCATGTATCTGCACAACCTGTCCAATGGAAGCAATGTAGCAATAGCAATTACACTTATATCATATATTGCCCAATAGTACTTACTGCACTCTCTAGGCAGTTCACAATTTAATTAGTTTGCCCCCAACATGCTGGGTACTCATTTTTACTGACCTTGGAAGGATTGAAGGCTGAGTCAACCTTGTAACTCATCAGCACCGAACTCAAAATGTCAGCATTTTTGGGTGCAGAACAGTAGTTTAACCATTGCACCACCAGGGTTCTTGACTCCTTAGTCCCCAAAGTTGACAAAATAAGCAGTAAACTAGTGCTTATCTGAACATGCACAATTGTCCCCCCTGTTCTTGCTTATTGTGGGGGTCAAGGACCCATTGGGTAACTCAAGGTTAGAGACTTGGACTGTGGTGGCTCAAGTGGTTAAAATGCTGAACTTAATGACTGGAAGGTTGGAGTTTGATTCTCAGGTACTGCACGATAGAGTGAGCACCCATCTCTGTCCCAGCTGTTGCCAACCTAGCAGTTCGAAAGCAAGATAAATAGGTACCACTTTGGTAGGAAGGTATACAACACTCTATGCACTCTGGTCTTGAGGCATGCCTGCCACGTGTCCACATAAACATCTGCAGATGTAGACAGCGCTGGCTCTTTGTCTATAAACAGAGATGAGCACTGAACCCTAGAGTTGGATATGATTGGCTTTTGAGCAAGGGTAACCTTTACCTTACCCATTGGTGGCAAGGTTACAGGAAGGGGGGTGTCTGAACAGGAACAAAGCAGGTGCATATGGTATTGCTACCTCTAGCCCCCTTCACCTGAGTAGTCGCGTCAGTAGCATCCCATGCCCTGAAAAGTCTGGGCTTCAACCTGAAAGCAAGAGAGAAGCCTTGTGTTGCACACAGGGCTGGGTCTTTACAATGTGTCACAGAAGTGCAGAACTGTGGTTTGGATCCCTTGATAGTGAAACCAATCATGAGAGGAACCCAAGCATACGGCCCCAGTATCTGCTGAAAATCTGTTAAACTGAGTCAATGGGGACAGGCCTCCCCAAAATCCCAAATGGAAATTATGTGAGACTAGGACAAATAAACTCATTCTTTTAATTACCACTGAGAAATATGAGGACCATACTATGAATTATTCCATTTCCCCCTTTCAGTGGTTATTTAAAAGAAGTATTCACATATTCACAAGGAAGAAAAAAACAACCCATAAATGTAAAAAAGAACCCCACCTAACTACATATGAATTAATTAATAGTATTATATGTATTGTTCTTAGCTGGCAATATAATGTACTAGATTCTGCTATGTATAATAATAAGCAAAGGCTGGACAAAATCCTTTGCTGCTGTTAATGATTTGAATAATTAATATTATTTAATTTTTAATTATCTTCCTTGCTTGGAGGTACATCGAGAAAGCGTCTCCCTCCCTCCTCACTTACTAAGGATGATACATAATTTGACAAGGTTACTGGCTTCAAGATTTCCCTCCAATCATTTCCTCATATTTCTACCAAGAAATGCCTCCAGCAGGTATCTGTTCCAAAGAAACATTTAAAAAAGAGGAAATGAAGTGTTCCTTCCCTCCATATTCCCATTTCTGCTGTATGGGAGAGTGGAGAGAGAAAGTAATGTAGTATGTAGTAGAGAATCTTAACATGTGCAGGTCTCTATCAGACCATACGTGGAAAGTGAATTGGAATATCAAAAGGCTAGGTCCTGGGACCTTTGCTCTTCAACATTTTTATAAACAATGAGGGAGTGGAGGAAATTCGCATCAAATGTTCAGATGACACAAAACTGGGTGGAATAGCTAATACCGTGGAAGACAAGAGCAGAATTCAAAAAGAATGATAGGTTAGAACAAGGTTCCTCGAACTTGGATCTCCAGATGTTCTCAGACTTCAATTCCCAGAATCACTGATCAGCAAGCATGCTAAATAATGGGCTGAAACTACAGGAAGCCAGATATAGGCTGAATATTAGGGGAAACGTCTTAACAGTTAGACCAGTACAACAGTGGATCCAACTGCCTCGAGAGGTGGTAAGCGCTCCAACACTTGAAGTATTCAAAAGAGAATTGGACAGCCATCTGCCATGTCTGATTTGAGTCAGATTTCTGCATTGAGCAGGGGGTTGGGCTCGATGGCCAAAAGGCCCCTTCCAATCCAGTTATTCTAGATTCTATGATTGTACCCTACAGACATGGCCATACAGTTATTACAGAATGCAGAGGCTAGTTGTAGCGCCCCATGGAGTTGGAGTTGAAGTTGTCACAGAAAGTAGAGGCCAACCACAGCTAAAATAGTGTCTGGCTCTAAATGTTCATTTCCCCATTCCTTAGTCTCCTTTAGCCATTGCCCAAAGGTCATGGAAATGATTAAAGATCATCCAACCTCCTTCGTGGCGATTAAGTTTTGCTAAGAGTTGTGCCTGCCCTGAGCTCCAGCTGCCACATCCAGGGTCAATAAACTATTATTCTAACAGCTTTTCACAGCCCACTGCCTTGAAATTGACTGCCCAGAGCTCTGCACTTCTTTATGGAGGGCAGAATAAAATAAAATAACATAAAGAAGGGGGTGAGAAAAGATGAGTAAAAGGGGAAGGGTTTCTGGAGAGGAAGTGGAGAAATGGCTTCAGGAAGACATATCCTTCTGGTGACTGATCACCTGCCACTTGACGTACTTGAGCAAAGCAGCGTGTTTCCTATTCTGCTGATATTCATCTAGTTTAGACATTTGGATAGATCTGTTTTCCAAGCCACAGGTTTCTGTCTGAAGAATGTTTGATATTTTAGGTAAAGGTCTTCTTTACTCAAAAGCCAGTCATATCTGACTCTAGGGTTCAGTGCTCATCTCAGTTTACAGCCAAAGAGCCAACACCATCTGCATCTGTAGACATTTATGTGGTCGGGTGGCAGGCATGAGTACACAGAACACTGTTACTTTCTCACCAAAACAGTATCTATTAATCTACTTGCAATCTCTTGATTTCAAGCTGCTAGTTTTGCAGGAGCTGGGACAGACAACAGGATCTTACTCCATCATGCGGCAGCACTCAGGTCTTGAGTCGTCAAGTTCAGCATCTTAACCACTACACCACTGCACTCCTTTGTTTCATACTTAGCAACAAATCATAGTTGTTGGCCACTGAATTTCTGAAGCCTGCTACTGATGTAACTGTATAGTAGGTATATTTCTTAACACTTGGTTGTGATAGGGTTGCCAGGCCAGGAGCAGCCTATCCTTTGAGATTTAGAACTGAAACCTGAGACCAAGGGATAGACATCATGCAGGTTTGGAAAGCAAAGAATGAGAGGACAATTTTCTACCCAGATCCCTGCTGCCAGTAATTATGGCAGGTTTCTGTGAAACGGGTGCTTCAAATGGGGATGGTGGGTTTTGATAATATGAATGAATGAATGAATGAATGAATGAATGAATGAATGAATGAATGAATGAATGAATGATGAGCCCAACCTCACCACAATAAAATTCAGGATGTAGGGAAAGGGGTGAGAGTTAGGTAAGAGAGAAAGACTGTAAGGTAAATGTAAAGGTCACCCTTGCTCAAAAACCAGTCGTTTCCAACTATAGGGTTCAGTGCTCATCTCTGTTTATAGTCAAAGAGCCAGTGCTGTCTGCATCTGCAGATGTTTCCATGGACATGTGGCAGACATGCCTCAACATCGGAGTGCAAAGAATGCTGTTTACCCTATTTATCCACTTGCAATTCCTTGCTTTTGAACTGTTTGGTTTGCAGGAGCTAGGACAGAGACAGGAGCTCACTCCATCATGCAGTACTCAGATGTTGAACTCCGACCTTCAAGTCTTCAAGTTCAGCATCTTAACCACCTGAACCACCACAGACCCTTAGAAAAACTGTAGTATAGTTCCACATATCTAGGACCATTGTGTTGTCGGGGGCAACACTCAAACTCTTTCATATTGAGCCACTGAGCTCTTTTGCCAGGTAGACATGGGTTGAGATGGAAAATGGGAATCCTAAGCATCATTATTTATTGCCTATCAAAACTTCTCTTTCTTCTTTCCTCAAGATAAAATTCCTGAAAATGTTGGTACAATCTGGAATACCAAACTGTTCTTTGAAAACCATTTTAGGCAAAGTTTTACTGTGAGGCTTTGACTGCCTGCCCATCCATCCATCCATCCATCCATCCATCCATCCATCTATCTATCTATCTATCTATCTATCTATCTATCTATCTATCTATCTATCTATCTATACTTACAGCCTAAAGTTCTCCCATAGAGATTACAAAGTGCTTCACATTTCTGCAGATTAGGCAGTGTTGCAAAAGAGATGCAAATTAAGCACTTAGTTCATATAATTAATTCAGTTTGTATCACACATGTTTCATTTTGTGCAGGATGTGGGTAGTTTTTCTTGTTCTTTCCCCATCTCTTTTCAGCTTTGATCTGTGTGACTCATCATTGAAATAATGCATTAAGCAAGCCTTTTGGGAACAGCAGTAAAGGGTCAGACTGAGGTCATGGACAAGGATATGGAGTCAATGGTTTCTACTCTGATAGGTGATGAACATTTATTTCCTGAAATCAAACTGCAGGCAGATGTAACTCTTGTACTCCAAAAAGATCACTGTTTAAGGATCGAAGAAAAGCAATTACATCCTCTTCAAGAGTTACCTCCCTCAATGGTAAAATAATGCACAGAGGAGGAATTAAGTCAACATGCACTGTGCCTATTCCCAATGACCTCACTTCTGTTGGCCCCATTTACCAAGAGAAACTGTGACCATTTGGCTAAATCTTCTAGACACTCAGGAATTATCAGAGTCTCTGACAAATGACTGATGGAAATAGTATTATTCTAATTTGTTTATTTGAATTAGTACGGTTACATTTTTAGCTGTGTAAACTTCACAGTATGGGAATATTTCCCAGATGGATGGAATAGACGCATAATTAATTAGTGAGTGAGCGAGCGAGCGAGTGAGCAAGTTAGTGAATGAGTGAATGAATGAATGGTGTAGAACCATTCAGTCAAAAGGCAGTAGTATTTTTATCCTACACTCTAGAAGTCAAAAGTAGAATTAGTAGGGAAGGAAATGTCTTCTCCATCCATTGCTCTATGTTTCTGTGTAATATATGCCTCCACTTTGGGAAAAGTCAACTTCTGTGTAATAAGTGGTTTATGCAGAGGGAAAATGGGTAACTTCCACTGTGAGTTGAACTGTTGTTCATTGGCCATGCTGGCTTAGAGAATTACAGCTCCCCATCACTGCTTCCATAAAATGACTTTTCTGAGTTCTGTCCTCACTTCATTTTATTCAAAAGGACAGTGCACAGTAGAGTCTTTTAAGGAAATTGTCAAAGTTTAAAAATATAGTACAGAAGATACTCTTTCTGGTTATGTTATGTATGTTAACTGTGTTTTCTGACAGGAGCAGAATGTATCTTTTCACATGTATCTATTCTTATGCAAATAAGTGGATCGAAAAATGTGCACACTGTTAGCCAATGGCTTGTTGTATTATTGTTAGTGTTACTGTTTATAGTGTATATAAGTCCGAGTTTTGCCCCATCCAAACTGTGTTCAAACCCCACTAATAAAGAGCTGAATTTCACTACTTCATTCGACTGCTTCTTCATTCCTTGAACACTAAAGGTTAAGAGAGCTGCAGCCTGCTTGTATGCATATATCATCCTCTCTGCTCCAGAAACTCCGTCCCTTGTGCATGCAGATTTGAAAAAAGAGACCTTTTGGAGGAGCAGCAACAATAAGGATGGTCTGGTGGCTTAGTGGTTAAGATGCTGAACTTGATCACTGGAAGGTTGGCAGGTCAGCAGTTTGAGACCCGAGTGCTGCATGGCGGAGTGAGCTCCCATCACTGCCCCAACTCCTGCCAACCTAGCATTTCGAAAGCAAGAAATTCCAAGTCAATAAATAGGTACCACTTTGGTGGGAAGGTAAACAGGGCTCCGTGCACTCTGGAGTTTAATCATGCCTGCCTCATGTCCATGGAAACATCTGCAGACACAGACAGCGCTGGCTCTTTGGCTACAAATGGAGATGAACACTGAACCCTAGAGTCAGATACAACTGGTTTTCAAACAAGGGTGATCTTTACCTTTAGTTTACCTGTTTTATTGGAACCATGTTAGTCTGAAGAGCTGGATAAAAGCTTACACCAATAGCCAATTCAGTATCCAAATAGGCAGCTAATGCCTCTGACTATTTTTTTAAAAAAACACCATATTTTCATTAATTTATTTATTTTATTGTCCCATATGTTTTATTTATTTATTGTTCCATGTTTACCATAACAACTTATACACACACTTTGTCACATGAGAGTATTTCTGATGTGCAACCCATTTATCTTCATAACACCACACTGAAGCGGAGAAATGCCGTCATGCCTGAAAAGTGGGGTAGCAACTCTCCCCACTGAGGGTTTTTTATCTTCTGTTGCAGCCATAAAGATAGACTAGAACAATGACAGAGTATTTACTTGGGCAAAACAAAGAGTACAATCCTACTGAAGTCTATAGCTAAACTCCCATTGATTATAAAAGATAAGGATAGTAGTCAAAGTAAAAATTGGCAGGATGATTTTGAATGAACCTATCATGAACCCACCCAAATGTGTAACCAAAAAGAGGAAATCTACCACTCAAACAAGAGATGGTGGTTTATATAACATCAGACTATACTAATTTCTATATCTGAACACAATTTAGAATAATCAGAATATAAATGAAACAAAATCCATCTCACCATGGTAGGATGTTTAATATCCTACAGACTTGTTGCTTCTCCTCCTATCTTGTCACCTGAGATGTAAACCATGGCTTGAAAAAGCCACTGCCAGCACACCAGAGACACCCGCACCATCTTTGGCCCCCTCCTCTGGCCCGGACAGTCAGGGGAAGGAAGAGGAGCCCAGCTGAGCCTCGTCTCTGCAGCGAGGCTTGAAAAAGCCACTGCCAGTGCACCAGAGACGCCCGCACCATCTTTGGCCCCCTCCTCTGGCCCGGATAGTCAGGGGAGGGAAGAGGAGCCCAGCTGAGCCTCTCCCCTTGGCCCGCTGGGTGGGGAGTATAAAGGACCGTGATTCCACTGTCGGCTCCCTCCCCCGCCCTGCCCAGCGGGGGAGGTGGGAGCGCAGCTGACCGGCATTGCCGTGGCAGGACTTTTTCACCAAAGTCGTACCACCAGAGTTCATTTTCTGGCCTTAAAGGCTGGGTCATCCTCTCCTTTGGCTCCGTCAGGGACGTGCAAGCCATGGGGTTCTGTTTTGGGGATGTTGGTGGCTTAGGGATTGTGTAATTAATTTTGCTATGTAAGAACTTAAATGTTTTTTGCCTGATTGCTTTATTTTAGTTACTGTGTTTCAGGGTTTGCTGATACTCTGTTTATATGCTGTTTTTTAATAGGAATTGTGTTCATTGCATTTTTGTTCCGATGGTATATTTATTTTTATTGACATTTTGTATGTTTATTATATTTTGTTTTGTTGTATCTTTGATTATGTTGGAAGCCGCCCTGAGTCGGCCTACAAGCTGAGTAGGGTGGGGTACAAATTAAAAATTGAATTGAAAATTGAATTGAGTGGCCAGAATCCTCTTGGAGTTACCATGTAGAACAGATATTGCGGAAGTAATACAGCTCTTTTGGGTGTGGTGGCGGCATGGGCCACATGAAATGATGTTGTGGGCCATAGGTGGGGAACCTTTGCTCTATAGAGACAATGGGACTTGTACTGGAATATGCTTCAAAGAGAAGCCAATCCTCTGACCACCCTTCAAATAGAGGACTGTTGTTGTAAAGTCAGGTACACTGTCATCTTGTTAGCTGGGAGAATCCGCACAAATAGAATACAATTAAAGCTTTGCCGGAAAACAACACAAGCTGAATCTCTTACACACAGATACTTCTTTTTTCTGTCAAGAAATTAATTTGGAGATCAAAAAGAAACCATTTAACAACAGCAAGTAAATAGGATCAGGAGGGGCAGGGAAGCGATGAAAAATCTTACAGCCCTGAGGACTTTGCCTTGCCAGGAGAGGATTAATATTTCTGACAGATATTTTTCAAAGGCCAGGGGGAACTTTCTTTGCAACATTTGAAAACACTGAAAAGTACTTCCTGATCTGATTTCAAAAGGAAAAGTGTTATTTTGAACGAGATTACGATACACTTGCTGACTCATCAGCACATACTAGAAACAAACATAGACACTCAACCAGGAGCAGAAATCTATTAATCCTTCTCTCTCTCCCTGCCTCCCTTCTCCCTTGAGGGCTAGAGCTAAAACAACATTTGATGCTTTTGGGTCAGTTCCATAGGCCAAATCAATTAACAAATCAAGAAGCAAAAAGACTGTTATTACATGGCACAATGTCTAGGAAATAAAAAGGTAAGTGCAGGAAAAAAATAAATTAAAAAAGGAGGAGGTTGATAGGACTGGTAGAGGGCAGGGAAAATATTACTTCCAGATAAGACTTGAAATGAAAAGAAAATGTTTCTGTTTCAGGTATAAGAACTATATCTTAGATGTTCTTAAGACAAATTTGTGCTCTGTGCCGTAGCTAACACCTCAAGCTGGTGTCATTTCATTCACAGCAAATAATTATTGTGAATTTATAATTTCAGGGATTGCTGCTCAGGGAAGTAAGTAAGTACTGCTTTTTTTGGAGCAACCAGCTGACAAAAGGGCCTATATACTTCAGCACTCTTAATACTTGCAAGGTGGTGTGGTAATCCACTTACACCCAGGCCAAGCTTTTCCAGCTTCCAGACAATGGGATTGCAAGATTGTACCAGATTTGGCTCCCTGGGACAGATCTGGCCCTCTCAGTTCAGACTTCTCCATCAGGCAAATCAGGTAGCGTCGGTCAAAGAAATCACCCCAAGTCTCTTCAGGCATTTTTATAATTGTATTACAAGCACAGCAAAGTCCAAAATACATTCCAGTAAAAGATCAAAAGCACATAGTTAAAGCAATCTGTTTGGGGGGGGGGAGCAGGCCACCCCCTTCTTTCCAAGAGACTACATTTTGGCTGTTTGCCAGCAGGCTTCCCAAGCAAGACTGAATGAATGTGGGTGGGTGTCGATGGCCAAAAGACTCCTCCCATCAGGATCCTCCCTTTAACCCTCCTCCTTAGGGTTTACCCCAAATGACCTTCCAGCAAGAAGACATGTCAATCACACACCAAGTTTCACCCCTTCTTCCCCAAGTCTGCCACATGGCTCCCATGTGTCGCCATCTTGAAGGGGCATCTCCCCCCCTCTTCCAGGAGGCAGGAAACATGGAATGAGGACCCTCATTCCATGACAAGTGGAGAGAATTCTGACAGCCGAACTTCAGTATCAGCTTTTCAAAAATGACGAACACAGTGACAATGATCTTGGAGTATATTTCAGTCCTGTGCTGTGGCTAGCTTGGGTATGTCATCACTTATGGTTCAAGTCCCACATTTTGAAACAGCTACAGTTCTTCTCACTGCAAATTACAAGCTCATCATCTCCTGCCTTTCCTTGAGTAGTGTCAAATGGAAGAGGAAGTCAGAAGTGGCATTGCCAAGGAAGCATTGGGGCACAAAGGTATAGAGTGATCCTAAGGCTAGACTTGAACCAAAAAACCAGGATTCAAATCACTTACCATCAGGGAAGCTTACTTGAGATAGAATAATTTCTCTTCCCAATTGCCTTTGCAGTTGAGATGATTTATTGGGACTCAAGAAAAGGTAAGGCCATCCTTGCTTGAAAACAAGTCATATCCAACTATAGGGTTTGGTGTTCATTAACATTTACAGCCAAAAAGCCAGTGCTGTCTGCATTTATAGTCTTTTCCATGGACATGTGGCCAGCATGACTAGACATGGAATGCTGTTTACCTTCCCACTGAAGTTGCCTCTATTTATCTACTTGCAATTTCTTGCTTTTGAACTGCTAGTTTGGCAGTAGCTGGGACAGAGATGGGAGCTCACTCCATTGTGCAGCACTCAGGTCTCAAACTGTTGACCTTCCAGTCTCCAAGCTCAGGATCTTAAGCATTAAGCCACTACAGTCCGCTAAGACTCAAGAGTCCCCACTAGAAAAGGGCAAATATGTCTCTAAGATAGCTCCTTGGAAGGACAACAAATTTTAAAAAATTGATTGTATATCACTTCAATATGTTTAAGTTATTGTGATTAGAGATGCAAAGAAAAAAAGAATGGGGTACATATTTGCATTTATGATGGGATTGTAATTACGTGAAGGAAATGTGGGAAAAGGTTTTTTTAGAAATTGAACAAATACTTTCAACATGTATTCAGATGTTATATAAAAATAATGTAAAAAATAAAAACAATTTTGCTTCAGTCCCACATTTCTCATAAGATAGGGAAGTTTGAAACCATTTTAAAAACCATATGCAACTAAAAAGCCACAACACACTGTAATATTAAAAAAAATGCAATTAAGAATATTAGCCTAGTAAAATTAATGCCACATTAAAACAGTTTTGAAGCAGACCAGAACCAGTAAGAAAGAGAGCACTAAAAACCCATTCCTCAGACAGTTACCAAAATATGAATAAATCTAATAAGTCACAGTAATGAATGTTACCACTAGTTAGAATCATAGTTTCCCTTCCTAGCCCGCACTGGAATAAATGAGCTGATTATCGGAATGGTGTCACTCACTCATCGGATTCTAGCATTTGAGGGGGTAAAATCGGGGAAGGAACAAAGGGGAGTTGGAGTAATTGGAGAGAAGTAAAGCTGATATTTTCAAGTCTCTCTCAGCTTTGCAAATCACATTTGCCTCAATGGGATTTGCGATGCAATTTCCCATGGCCTTGTCGAAATGCGCCACAGGCTACATGAGAGCAAATTCTCCCATCAGAAGTAATCTCATTGACTTCAAAATAACTACTCCAGAGTAAATAGCTTTCCTGATATCCACCGCCTGCCACTTCCATCTACAAAGTCAGAGTGATCGCATTTACAGAAAGAAAAGATTCCGCTAACTTTCGACTTTTGGCTCACTCATCATGAGGCCTTATGCTGTTTTGCTGTTAGGGCAAAGAAACATTTACCAAGCACCAGACTGTTTGCAGCAAATTAAAACTAGGTGTTTGCCACATCTGCCTCCTTATCTGTCTGTCTCCCCCACCTTCCCTTCCCCATCCTATAATATTTGCATTCTGCTATTGAGGGATCCAACCAATGATAGACAGAAACACTTTCCACCAGGCTTGCAGATAAATAAGAGGCAAGGCGTGGTTTTCTTTCAATGGACAAAGGAAAGCCTGGAAACAATCAATAAAATGTGTGAGATACACAGGCCAATGAATGATAACCCTAACCCTATATTTAAATCTTGTTTTCAACCAAAGGGGAGGATTAGGGGGTTAAGTCAAATATTTTTCAAGCAGTTGTAGGTTTTGACCTGCAGTGGGATGTTTTGGAAAGGTGTAGGTCAAGCGGCTGCTGGAGTGACTAGAAGGGATAAAATCAGGAGTGAGATTATAAGGAAAAGAATTGAGAGAGAACTAACCTTAAACTATATACAGAAACAACAAATTAAAGCGGTTTACTCATTTGGAGAGAATGTCTTGGAATTCCATACCACACAAGCATATATGAAGAGAAGAGAAGGACAAAAGACCATGAGGCAGACCCAGAGATAGGTGAAGAACTAACACCAAAGACATACTACAGCAACACCAAATAACGCTGGTGGAGGTTGCTAGAATTTGTAGAACAAGATCCCTTTATCTCCCTCAACACCCGAAGTGGTAAAAGAGGAAGTAAAGAAGAAGATGAGAAGAAGTAGGCCAAGAGAGCTACTTCAGTCTGAGTAATAGTTGTGCCCCTTATACTCCCCTCAGGTACAATCACTCACTCACTACCTATTGCTTAGAAGGATATACACATTGCAGGCTAGTGATTTGTTGCATCAACCAACAGCACTTGGAGAGTTTTGCCACACATTCCTATACATGTTATTACCGTTTCTATTCTTCATCCAGTCATCCAAATACAACCTGTATGGATCTACCACTTTTACTTAACCTCGCCCATGCTGCAAATCAATGGTTGAAATCCGATTGGTACTTCCATAAGGTTTTGCTAGCTTTCTACCACTAGTTGTGGCTGACAGATTGTTGGGGTGTATCTCATATGTATAGTTAGGTGAATGACCAGACATAGGAGTAAGATGGGTCCCTGAACTTTGTCAATTATCTGCAATTAACTGATGATACATTATAATAAAAAAACACATTGAAACACCTGCAGGTTTCTGATCAATGTTTAATAATATCTGTCACCCAGACTACAAAAGAAGTAGAGCAATAAGTTTACCAGTTCCAGGGCTAGGATAATTCCTCAGACTTCTGTTGTTGAGCATATATGGACACAGGAAGTCTTTTGGTTCTGAGAGTCTATTTTCTGCACACACAAGCAACACACATTTCCCCCTCCATCTTCTTCCATCATCAAAGCGCCAAAGACAAAGAAGCAATGGAAACAGAGGAGCTCAAGAGCATCAGACCTATGTTCTTCATCTTTGCAAAAGAAGTCTACAGTATCCCACAGCCCCTCATAAACCGAAGGAACCACAGAAGTACAGCCTCTCAAAATTTAGCATGTTCACTTGTGAGTTTTATCCTTCAAATGCTTAAGATGATGTCACCAAATTGACACCTGATCTAATTTTAGTATAGTTATCTTAGAATCATACCTCAGAACTGCAGAGCTGGAAGGGACTCTGTAGGTTATTGAGTCTAGTTCCTATCAGGGAAGTACAGCAGGGAGTTGAATTTCCAACCTCTGGCCTCACAGCCAGATACGACAACAGGTCTATGAATGAGTATGTTGAGTACCTTAGCTGTGAAGATAGTTACCTTTCAGACCAGGTCATTCTCCTCTGTGATCGTATTTCCACCCCTGCACTTTACAGACAAGATAACAATAGCAGTGATTTGCTCTAGTAATAACAGTAAAAGCTCCCATAATTGTAATACTAGTAATTCATGGTCATAGTCATCAACACAATTAGTCAGTATCATTCATCACCAGCCTGATTAATTACCAGCCGAGATGGCCTCCAGGCAAAAATACTTTCAATCTCATTTGCAATTTGGATGGCTTTGAGAACAGGCACAGAAAAGAGGAAAATAGAGGTTATTTATCTAGACATCTAGATCTTATCTAATCTGAGAGCTCGTCTTGGCTTGACCAGCAAAAAATCTGGACAAAAATATTAACAGCAGATTTGTTTATTTATTGGATTTTTATGCCAAAAATCATTTTAAAAATTAAAAACAGCATATAACCAACATATAAATATAAAAGCCAGGGGCAGCTCTCTGGTAGAAGTATCAGGATTGGTGATGAGCTCTTGTGAACTCCAGAACCATTGCCTAGAAAGCCAGATCAGAAGGAAGTAAAATTAAGGTGGAAAGGTGAAAGTGTGAGAAAGGATCTAGCAGTATCAGTGATTAATTGGTTTATTACTGCATACATTTCCAAGCAAACAGCCCATCTCATCAACTGCATGAAGGAGAATGAGAAGGTAATGAGTGTAATCTAAAACACATTAGTCAAGGATAAGCCCCTTTTAAATCTATGGGATTTCAGTTAAACTTCACAATGATATACACATTTATTTTTGGAGTAATTCAAACTAAGCTGACTTCATTCTGAAAACAGATGTAAATTCTTCTCTCTTGTACACTCAAGTTGTGTCAACTCTTGTGTAGCAAGGAAATTCAAGCCATGTGAGAGTACCTGTCTCCTAGCAAGATACTAAGTAAGTGGACACCTTCTTTCCCTTCATCAGGTCCCTGAGAATTGTGCAAAATCATCTCAGTGCAAAACTATGATTCTTAAGCAAGGCACACACACACACACACATACAAAGCTACCACAGAACACAGAACTATAGTTAAAATCAAAGATGCACATAATCTCTCCAGAGTTTTCAATACATAACATACAACATTCAATACAACTCTGCAGCTGCCATTGTCAATAGTGTACATTGTCATGTTCACTATTTACTTTAAAGCACTATTTGCATTATGTTCAGAATTTTGCCTAATATGTGCAATATTTCTCATTCTGGACTTCTTCTCTCATCAGAATACCAAACTCTCTTAAAAAGCGAAGAGAACCATGTTGTGGTCCTTTGTGCTTCTATATAACCCTAACCCTAACCTTAACTCCTGATCAAGCATCCAAAAATTCAGGCTTTGTGTCTCATTAGTGATGTCTGGTGTGCCAGGGTCGCAAAGAGTGGTACTCTACTGTGTTTCTGAACAACAACAGTGCCATAAATTAGCCAGTATGGTAGATGTCAACTCACTCCAGAAGATTCAATCCACACTGTTGAAGAAATCCCCTCTCAGGTATTGAATACAGAACAAATGGAAGCGCGGCGCCAAAATGGCCGCCGCGCTCTTTGCGGGCCCCCCCCACCGGACGAAACCATCCGGGTAGTTAGGGGCGTGGCCAGCACCCTAATAAAAGGGCTGGCCATGAGGCAGCCGTGCTGCCATTTTGGCGAACCGACGGAGCGGAGAAGTTTTTCCCTCTTACCTCCGTCGCTCGTGTCCTTCCAGGGGAAGCCTTTTCGGGCAGCTTTTTTCTTTTCTTCGGCTTCCTAGCTAACCCAGCTATGCCCTCTAAGAAGAAGGCAGCCGCGAACGTGGCTCGATCGGCGCGGAGGCGTCAGCCGGGTCGGAGGACCGTGACTGCGCCCGTTCCGCAGCCACCTCTAGCGGATCCCACCGGGAACGGTGGGATGGGATCGGTAGCTCCTTGGCCTAACGCTCGGAGCATACCCGCAGCCCCGGACGGGGCCTCGGCCCTTGGCCCGCAAGCGACGACCACGGCTCCTGCAATGGTTCGTCCGGTGGGGCCTTCTTGCCCGGGTACGCAGTTCCCCATGGGGGGTGCGAGCCACAGAGGGTGGTTGGGTTCCCTGCCCTTGCAGGGCATTCCTACGACTCCCCAGGGGCTGAGCATGGACTCTTGGCCTTATCTGGCCCCTGGGGCTCAGGAACCTGGTCAGGTACCCGTGAATTTTGGGCCGGTTGCCCAATTGCCCCCAGTCGGGGCCGGGCCCTACGTCGACGTGGAGGCCCTTCTCGCTCGGGTTGCGGCCCTTGAAGCGTCCTTGGCGAGGGCCAACCAAGTAGGGGTACCTCTAGGTTTCCAGGTTCCTCCTTTGGCTGCCGAACAACGGCCGGTGATGGGTCGGGTTGAGCCGCCTGAGGTGTGTGGGCCGGCGGCGGCCACTGCCTCGCAGCTCCCCACCCCGCAGGTGCAACAGTCTGGTGCTGGTCTGGCTCCGTCGACGAGCTCAACTTCGGTCGTGAGCTCCGACGCCCCCAGCGGGCCGGAACCCCCGGTGGGGGCGGCCCGCGGGGGTGCAGCGGGTGAGTATGCAGTCCAAATTAATGCACCCACACAACTGACTTCATCGGGAGGGGCTGTTCAATGGCCTTGGCCTCGCTCGGGTGGCACGGCGGCCCAATGGCCCCCGGCCCACCCAGCGACTCTACCCGCGACACCGGGCTTGGGGCGGGGTGCTGCCCCCGACGTGCTGGGAAATGTATTGGGGATCCCTGGGCTGGCTCAGGCTCAATTTACCTTACCCGTAGTTCCCTCGGTGCCGGTGTCGGCTTTACCAACGGCAGGGTATTCCTTGCCCTTGGGGGACCATTTGGCCTTGGCTCCGGATGCGGAGGAATTTCCCTCGCCACTACCGCAGGAGATATGGACAATTGGCAAGGAGAGGTGAACCGGGCGATAGGCATGTCACTGGCGCCATGCACGCGTAAGGCGTATCACCACGCGTTGGTTTCATTTCGAACTTTTTGTTCCCAATATTGCTTGCCAGATAACTGGCCGATCCCAGTGGCCCACATCCTCCGTTTTATGGTTTACCTGCACGCCCAGGGCTTGGCACCACGCACCATAGCATCTAGGCTATCAGCGCTGGCCTTTATGGCCAAGGTGGGAGGTCATGCGGACAGCACCGCTGATTTCCGTGTGAGACATGTTTTGGAGGGGTGGGTGCGGGAACGTGGGCGTTGCCTGGATGACCGTCACCCAATTTCCCCTGGGGTACTTACCCAACTGGCACAAGGCTGGCATGACCTATGTTTCGATAGGTATGAGGCAGCCCTGTTTCGTGCGGCTACAACGGTGGCCTTTTTTGGAGCGCTCCGCATCAGCGAGCTTGTGATGCTGTCTAAGGCGGATGCAAGTCGTAGGGCACAGGAACTCGAAGATGTCTATGTTTGCAATGATTGGGCTCAGTTGAGGATACGCTCCTCTAAAACAGATCAGCATGGCGTAGGCAGTGGAGTAAGACTGCTACGATGTTCATTGGCAGACATCTGTCCGGTTGGTGCCCTACAGGAGTTCCTTGCACTGCGTGGCACGCACCATGGCCCGTTTTTCTGTCACCAAGATGGGTCTCCCCTCACTAAATTTCAGTTTTGGAAGGTGACAGGGAAGGCACTGACCAGAGTTGGCCTCCCTGGGGCCCGTTACGGCACCCATTCATTTAGAATTGGGGCAGCCTCTACTGCGGCTGCTTATGGGTACTCCGGGGCTGACATACGCAGCATGGGGAGGTGGGACTCACACTGTTTCCAGTTTTATGTTCGCCCACTCCCACCGTGAGTACCTTATGAGTCACCATGTATCTTTCCTTCCCTGTTTTTTCCCTTGACAGACCCTGGGTGCCGTATCACACCGGTGACAGTATGGCTGGTGGGCCACAGCTACGTGCACAGGGCAGCGCGTTACGCTGCGGCGACAGATTGGGGACCCCGACTGGGACTGGGTGCATACGCACATTTCACATGGCACGGTAAGCCTGGTATGTTGTGGCGGGAGCTTTTGCCATTCCTCTTTTCATCGAGGAGTGCCGACCCGCCCGACATTCTGATCATACACCTTGGGGGTAATGACTTGGGTCAGGTCACTGGCTTATCGCTGAAGCATGCGATTTGCGCGGACCTTGCCTACTTACATTACGTATGGCCCGCCACAACCCTTGTTTGGTCAGATATGGTCCCACGGCACGCTTATCGGGGAGGCTTCGACCTCCAGGCCCTGGACCGCGCTCGGCGCATGGTGAACAGGGCGGTGGCCCGATTCCTTTCTACCAAGGGCTGGGGGCGGGTCAGTCATCATCCCGCCATTAGTCTGCAAAATTATGGGCTTTATTCAGGGGATGGGGTCCATCTGTCGCGAGGAGGTATGGACCTCCTGCTGGGTGATTGGCGAGCAGGCCTGTCGACCGAGCTGACGGTCTTGGGGGGGGCGTCGAGCCTTTATTGAAGCCTCTCCGGGTGGCGGGTAGCACTGGTAAGGTAAACATTTATGACCCACAGGTATCCGGCAGGTTCGCAATTGACTGGACAACACTAGATAGGCATAAGTTGTTTAAACGTTGTCCGGTCAACGACGAACCAGGCAAGGGGGTGATGGTTACCACTAGACAGCTGGAATCACCCCCTGATTTTACGGATACACGTCAGAGGGTGGGGTCATTAGTTAGATATTGACTACGGTCAACAATTTGTTTGTTGTCAACAAACAAATTGATACAAATAGATACATTGTAACAATTGCCGTTGGCAATTTTGGGTGGTACCTTACCAGTGTTACTTCGGCCTGCTTGCCTTAAGAATTATGATTGGTCGTTTTACCAATAGAAATTTATAATTCGGACTAGGGCTTGAATCAATAAATGTGGCCCATGCCGTTATCCACTTTCATTTGTGTCTGAGTCCATCATTGGGGGGGTGCGCCTGCAAAGAGAAATCCAAACAACTACAGAGTCATGGATTTGTCTTTTTAGAGATGGCACTTGATAGGATAAACTAAAGAGGGTCAACATATAAAATATAGTTGCTTTGGAGATCACTAAAAGATGAGAAGGACAGAGAATAAGAATTTAATCTGCAATGGTTTATCACCCCCAGGGTCCCAAAAGCTGTTAAACTGTATCTGTTTATTTAGCAGATCCTGTTTCTTAAAGTATCACAAATAAATGGGGGTGGGGTGGGAAATGCATTCATAAATCAAGCCCTAGCCAGAGAAAATCTTGCCTGAAGCTAGACTTTGGGGAAGGAAAACAAAATCCCAAATCACAGCCATAGCTTGAAATGCAAGGAAACCAGACCTAGTAGCTATTAGATAGGTTTGACTTAAACCACAGCTTTTGCTTAGCTCTAGGCCTTACCTGAAGGCATCTCTCAGACATGTTATTTATTAAAGCTGTGAGCAAACCAACCCATGGTGTTCCAGTGATATCATTTGCTTTTTTCACAGTTGTCGTTCAGATGTCTTTTTAATTTGATGAAAACATTGCGGTGGTTTGACAATTTGAGCACTACACAAATTCCCGAACTACATCCCCAAACAAACAGAAAGATCCCCTTAGGATTCATATCTAAGGGAGCAAAAGTGGATGAGCAATGTTTGATGTCTATCCACTTCTCCATGACTGCTTGGAAGACTAAACAGGGAGCATCTGCTGAACAGACATGCATGTATATACAAGCTGAGAATTAGCGTGGAATAAGCACTTTATGGAAGTGCTGTAGGTTGAATCCCGATTACTGACTGCAAGCTGCCCACAGGCATTGGCCACTTAGCAGGTTTATAGGACATGGCTATATCAGGCCAGTAAATTTTTCTACAGTGAATGGGGAAATGGCTGCAGGATATGTTGAGGAGTTTCCCCTCTGTCTCAGAGAAGCTGTGTACATTTACAAGAGTAACTTGGGTACATCTCTGTAAGGCAGGGGCTCCCAACCTTTTCAAGCCAGGGGCCAGGTCACGCTCACTCAGTCAGCTTTGAGTGCCGGATGGCCATTTTGCCCTGTCTGCACAATCAGTGTGACCATTTTATCTCAATAGCTTCAAAGGGGTAGCCATTTTGTTTCTCAAATGCCCTTGGAGGAGTGGGAGGCACATGAAATGGTGCCACAGGCCTGATCTGGCTCACGGACCTTAGGTTGGGAACCCCTGCTGTAAGGGCACAAAATATCATAATTATGATCAATGCTCTCTTGTTACATGGACTACTAAACATGGAAGCAGTGGATAGGTTGTTTGCATCTTTTTGAGCATTCAGCCTGTCCTTTTGTGCTTGATATGTGCATATATGCTCCTACCATCAAAAACAGAAAACACATTAGGGGCATTTCACACAAATTGCACTTGACTTGTTAACATTTACTTGTTATCATGATGGGTGTAAGATTTTCAATAAGGGCTTGAAAATCCTTCAAAGTCTGCATGCTGAGTTGACACAAACTATCTTAACAAACAAGAAGGTATTGTTGATACTTCTTCATATCCTCAAGTTATATACATTTCCCAAGGGGGCTCCAAGCACATCCCTGTAGCAAAGGGAGAGAGTCTTTAGGCAGAGTTCTGCTGAAGTTGACAGTTTAGCCCTGGAATTCTCAATCTGTGGCGCATGGGCCAGATGTGGCCCACAACACCATTTCATATGGCCCCCCACTGCCTCAACCACACCCAGAAGTGCCATGTGGTGGAGGAAGGGCAAAATGGCTGCCTGGCCCCCGAAGCTGTCTGAGGGAACATAACCTGACCCCCAGCTTAAAAAGGTCGATAACTCCAGGTTTAACCCAATGCTCAACCTGAAAGCTCTGGTAAAACTTCCAGGAAGTGTACAAAATCCAATGGATAGCTAAGTTACAAACTTTGATTAGAACAGACTACTTATATCAGGTCAATCTGTACCACAGTTCTGTCTTGTGAATATCAAATTCATCAGACGTGTCAAGTTCAAGCAACCACTCTTCCTAGTGGAGACAAGTTAGATGTGCACCGAAATTGTGCATATAATTCATCTATATCCAAAGCACCCTACAGATTTCCCATGTATTTTAGGAGCACAAGGATGTTATGGGGATATCTGCATGACAATAACAAAAGCAGGGACTATTTTAGTTAGGACCAGAGGAAATTCTGAGTTTCTCTGCTTTTTCCTAGACTGGCGTGTCGAGTGGATGTGTGCTCTGTCAAATTGCATTTATGAGATCCAGAAGGAGAATGAAGTGGGAAAAAAACCACACACACACACACACCACCACCACCACCACCACCACCACCAACAACAACAACAAAAGCATGTGTGCACAGCGCTGAAAAAAAGGGGGGCGCCAATTGGTGCTTCCAGCCATGACCTTTAATTTCCATTAATGGTCCTAGATGAATGTCATCTATGTTTGAAGCTGCATATAATGAACTGAAAATGAAGGGATCAACACTAGCTATTAAGAGCAATGTTCCCTCCCTTCTCCTTTCCTCCTGGAGGAATGAGGAGCTTATACCAGTAAGATAAATTGCACAGAGAGCAGTTAATGTCCTCTCAGAAGGAGCTTGAAGCTAGATCTCAGCCTTGGGCATAGAAGTCTCTCTATATAAATATGGAATGAAAATGCAGACATAGGTGACTTTGCACTTCCAAGTGTCAGCTTTGGAACTCCTAAGCGAGACACATTTCTATAATAATGGGTGCTGCTAGTATGGTATATAGTCCTCTGTTTTGTTCAGTTTTCAGTGAAAATGGCATTTCACAAGGACAGTGGTGGTCCAGGAATGCTTATTATGCTTGCATGGATTCCAATACATTTATTCAGACCATGGCACTTATTAAATAGTGCAATATGTTTCGGGGACTCCCAGAATTCCACCGGCAGACAACTGTTTCCCCGTCTCAGTGTATGAGAGCCCTGAGAATCACTCAGATCAAAAGCCTCAGTTCATTCACCAGTTGAGTACAGCAAAGCGCAGGCCTACGGGTCATTCGTTTACCGCCATCACTTGTTCATCTGACCTATATTTCCTCCCCATATTTTTCCGCTTTGATTTCCATGCCCTACAGCTCCGTTATCCCCGCCAGCCTCCTTGGCTTGTATGTAAGCACAAAAATCTCTTCGATCCAAGCAGCCAGACACAGCAAGCTAGCAACATCCCGCGTCCCACCCCCCTGCTTTGCTGCCACCGTCTCCAACGGTCCCGGCAATAAAGTTATGATTTATAATTTATAGGGAACCTTCTGCTGTGTCTTTAATGCTTTTTTATTTCCTCTAGAAACACTGGCGCACAGGCCTTAGTCAGCACTTCAGAGGAGGTGCAGGTGTTTCAAAGGCTCCAGATGCAAGACTCCGCAGCAGCCAACAATAGGCTAAGATAAGCAGATTTTTAAGGATTCCTGGCACACTTTGTGCCAGCTAACTCTTTAATACTTTAAATCAAGCCTTGTCAATCTCCTAGCGAGGCCTTTAATTTAAAATTAACAAGGTAGCTGTTCCACCTTTAATAAATAACTATTGATTCTTTTTTCCTACTTCTTAAAAAAAAGTGAGAGAGAGAACGTGGATTGAGGATTCTTAGTCTATCTATGGTTGGTGACTGGGATCAAGATGTACAACAGCTATTAAAGCCTTATTACGCACACAGATCCAGGCAAAGTTTCAATAGGCACTTCATCTTTAATTAACTGGTGTGTGTGTTTGGAAGAGTTTAGTAGTGTTTATAAAAGTATATGCAATTTCCTCTGGAGAGGGTGCCACTTGGAAAGGCATCAGTTCAAGGGGGGGGGGGGTGTGACTCTGTGATGCATAAATAGGACTCTTGTATTTTTGTTCAACCTAAAAACAAATACAAGATGTGCAGTAAGATGTACATTTTCCAGCACAGTGCTTTGAGCACTGAGCTCCCCTAACTGCCCATCCTTCTAGAGCACATCTCTGTGACTTTTAGAGATAGTCCACCAGGAGATTTCTTGTGCTTTAGGTTTTGGCTTAGCTCACATCAATGGGTTATAACCTTTTATCAGCCTGGCACCTTCCATACAAGCTGGCCATGATGATAGGAGCTCCATCACATCTCAAGGGACCACATGCTTATAGCATTCAGGTTAGAGAACAAGAAGTGGACTGGATGCAACTTGACTCAAACCCCCAGTACTTTATGTTGGGTAACTCTGGCCAAGTTACTATGTTTCACCTTGATTTACCTCACAGGGCTATTACAAAAGGAAAATGAAAGAACAACCATGCTTATCCCCCTATTCTCCATGGAGGAAATGTGGCATATAAGCATAGCAAAAGAATTGATAAACTAGAGCAGGGGTTCCCAACCTAAGGCCCATGGGCTGGATCTGGCCCACATCACCATTTTATGTGACCCCCCACCCGCTCCAAGGGCATTCAAGAAACAAAATGGTCACTCATTTGAAGCTGTTGGGACAAAATGGCCACCCCCACTGTGCAGGCAGGGCAAAATGGCCATCTAGCCCTCAAAGCTGAGAGAGCATGACCCGGCCCATGTCTTGAAAAGGTTGGAAACCCCTGAACTAGACTATCATTGGGGAAGGGAAGAACCATGCTATGACCCAGATGTGGAGCTCATGGTTTGCACATGGCTATTCCAAATGTTCTGCTATTATCTCTAGTTAGACCTAGGAAGGACCTCAGGCAGGGAATCACTTGTTGGAGTTTTATAACAACCTCACATGCTGCCTGTAATTAGAATGGGCAGGACGGACTTTTCTGGGCTGGGATGATTCTCTATCTATCTATCTAGCACTGGCCGATTGTTGTCTGTATTCTTTCCCTCTCTTTTTGGTCGGTGTCAGTTTTTTGTTGCTGTTAGTTTGTTCAGTTGGTTGCTAGCATGTGCACAGTAAAGAAAGCAGCGCACACGGATCTGTAATTACCAAGTAAGCAAAGAA
This sequence comes from Bradypodion ventrale, assembly GCA_035047345.1. Lineage (NCBI taxonomy): Eukaryota > Metazoa > Chordata > Lepidosauria > Squamata > Chamaeleonidae > Bradypodion > Bradypodion ventrale. The sequence continues at coordinate 31,175,813 of JAWDJE010000010.1, read as the reverse complement.
ACATTTTAATTCTTTCTCCTACAAATGTCTCAAAGTGAGTTATTGAGAATTTGAGTGCCAGTTAATGAGAAAGGGGTGGATTCTGGGAGACTTACAGCTGTGAGTGTCTGCACATTGACTGTGCAGCTGAAGAGAATTTTACCAGAAATTAAAAGTTCTGAAACATCACTGACACCTACTGAAGACAGCATTGGGCAGAGGATGGGGAGGGGGAATATTTTTGGGAGAAGAGGCATTGGACTCTCCCCCAGGGACCATTGGCCATGTCAGCTGCATGATTCTAGAAGCTTTGGTCCCAAAAGAAGTAATGTTTCTAAGTTGAGTGCTCTCTCGCTGCCTTAATAATATATAAGGGTGTTTTCTAGCTCCACCATCCCATATCCCAGAGTTAATTTGATTTTTGCTGGTGCTGCTGTTCCAGAAGTACCACAAGCTAAGAGGAATTACCCAAGTCTGTGCAAAAAAGCACCCTCAGCATAGCCAAAATATGAACCTAGCATCTCATCTCCAAGGTTAATGCAATCTTTCTCAGACCAATAACTACAATATCTGAAGTTATATTAATTTAAGGGAAATACTTTATCTTTCTGCCCATGAGGTTCTGCATATTAAGGAATTTTTACATGATTAACTGTGAGACATGGAACAAAATACTCTTGCTGTGTAACACTTAGTAACAAAGTCTTAGGGCTGTGGTGGCTTAATAGTTAAAGACACTGAACTTGACAACTGGAAGGTTGGCAGTTCAACAGTTTGAGACCTGAGTGCTCCCTGATGAAGTGAGCTCCCATCGTCTGGCCCAGCTCCTGCCAAACTAGCAGTTTGAAAGCAAGAAATTGCAAGTAGATAAATAGGGACCAATTTGGTGGGAAGGTAAACAGCATTACGTGCACGCTGACATCTAGTCATGACCACAGGAATGTCTATGGTTACCAGCTTTAAAAACCTAGCAGTAGTCCTCTACAACAACTCACACCAGAGATCCGCCATTATCATACTTAAATTCCTCAGGATAAAAGGAGGCCAATATATCTCTGCCACACTCAAACTATTTGAAGGTAAAATCCTGTCACACCTACTCTATGGAGTCCAGTCAGCCCCTACACACACACACACACACACACACACACACCTAACAACATGGCCCTTATGGAAAGAGTATAATCTAAATTCTTACTTGCAGCTCTCCCCTGCTGTGCATCCAACGCCACCCTCCACCTGGAGATGGCATGATAAATGTTGAGGTGATATTGTAAATGGAGATGGTCACCATCTCCTAGAGTCAGACATGGCTGGCTTTCAAGCAAGGGGAACCTTTACCTTTACCAAAGTCTTAAATCAGGGATTCTCAACCTGCAGTTGATGGGCCAGATATTGCCCACAGCACCAACTCATGTGTCTCCCACTGCCTCCACCACACCAGGAAGTGCCAGGTAGTGGAGGAAGGGCAAAATAGCCATCCAGACTCGAAGCTGTCTGAGGGAGTGTGACCAGGCCCCCGGCTTTAAAAGGTTGAGAACTCCTATCTTAAATGGAAAGCTTTGGCTTAGTTAAATCCCAGGATGTTGAAATGTCCATCCAACACAGGCAGACAAAATAGGTCAAAAATATATTTGACCATCAAATGCATCATGTGGTGCAAAAACAGCCTTAATTTGGCATCAGTTGAGTAGAGGTGCCACAGTCAAGCAGCTGACCAAAACATTCCCTTCACAGTAATCTTCTCTCTTTAAAACCTTGATGCCAATGCCACTTGTCTGTCTGCGTGTGGCACTCCAGCTGCCCCCTGCCACCTCTGACGCACGCGGCCAGCTGCTAGCTTCCCATCAAGCTTTCTTCATCGGCAGGACAGATGCTGTCATTGACTCGTACAGACCAGAGCTTAAGTGAACCTTTTTCATCTGACGCTTTATTAAAAATAAACGGGGAGAGAGCACTGGAATCTTTTTTTAGCTATCTCTGCACCTGGTAATCACCAATTCACATCGGAGGAACGTGGGGAGATTAAAACAACCCTGATTGCTTTAAGCGCCTACATTTCGGCACACCCAGCAGCTTGTGGCTCCGTCTCTCACTCTCTGTGCACTTCTCAATCAGCTCTGAGAGGGATCATGACACGAGGAATTTAGTGAAGGGAAGTTTGATGAGTTTATAAGCTATCAGTCTTTAAAGATATGCAGTCAGCTATTGCCCATGGTTTCCTGAATAATACATGCTTAGTTTTCTAATGAGCGTTCCAAAAAGGTAGCAACCGGTTTGATAAAGGCTTTCTTCCTTGTAGAGTCCTAGAAGCTCTCCAGAGTGACTGGCTTAGATGAAGAGGCTCTGTCACATGAAAGGGACTTTCAAGTATTCAGCATTATCAAAGCTGGTCAATGGTTCTGAACCTAACAGTGCCTCCAGCAGGCATATCCCCACACTCCGTTTTGTGCTGAAATGTCTTCATTCCGCTCAGACTGATTAAGTCCCATGCCAGAGTCTGACAACACACAATGTCCCGACTCTACTGAGGCAAGCCATTCTGGACCCGAGCCTGGAAAACCACTAACAATCTCAGTTCTAGAATGTTGGACGAGAACATGGAAGAAATGTGGGTTTTAAATAAATAAGCATGAATAAATAATATGCCAGCCTGGGTTGTGAATTTGTAAGAGGCAAAGTACAAAAGCTAAGCTCCCCTCACCATCGTACTTACTTACTTATTTATTTTGCTAATGCTGATGCTGACAGGAAAAGAAAAACTCTGGTCTTTTCACTCTCATGCAAAAGTGGAAAGTCTCACAGCAGTTGAAACTTTTTTTTGGATGGGCTGTCTCAAGGTATTGAGACACCCTGTTTTATCAAAGATTAGAAGGTTCACAAGTATCTGTTACATCATTAATGAAGGAAAGTATAGACTTATGGAAGTAACTATTTCTAAAAAATGCATTGTGTGGAAACAATTGGATGAGTTCAGGACACTTTTCTAAAAAGAAGAACGTTGTATAGAAAGTTTCCATTTCAGGACTGGATCATTTAAAAATAAAAACCAAAGAAATTGCATGAATTAATTTGGATGTGTCCTTCCATCCTTTAGCTCCCCAGAAGCCCATCAATCACCATCATCAACATTTTCTTTTTGTAAAAGCTACTTAAAGAACCAATGAACTGCTGAAGAGCATTTTTTTTGTTTATGTCTTTCTCCTTATGTAAATGAAAGTGTTGAAGAGGGCCTATTAAAACCACCCCACTTCCCCTAACCGAAGCCATAATAAGGGATATTGTTACAGTTAAATTTCAATACTCTGAGGATGAGATGGCTAGATGGCATTGTTGAGGCAGTGGGCGTAGAGCTGAACAGGCTGCAGAGGATAGGGGTGCTTGGTGTGCAGTGGTCCATCGGGTCACAAAGGGTTAGACTCGACTATGCGACTGAACAACAACAACAATAAAGTCCAAACCTGTTGTTTCTTAGAGAAAAGTTCCAATGGACCCAAAGAATCCAGTGTCTTTAGGTAAATATGTTACAATCCATCTATAAGTAATTATCAATGCCTTACATGTTTTAATGATAGTCAACGAATAAAGCTCTTTCAATTCCTTGTGACCAGAGAGACTGACAGACAGAGCAAAGCATCAGTTGAGTCTGTTAGCTCTCCTCCTTCACCCTTCCTCCAAATGGGAAAATCCAGGAGGACATTCATGGAAGCTGCTTCCGTTGCATGAATGCAATCTGGCAGCATGCCATCTTGGTACAGCCCAACTCCTGCAAGCTGATGGCTCAAGAAGAAGGCTGGGCATGCAGTATTAGTCAAGGTCTTGATCCCTGGAGACCTAATTGATGCATTGTCAAATGAAAAGAGATATAGGGCAGGAATCCAAGAGTACAGTGCATGCTGTTGTTAATGCAATGGAGAAAAGTGAGGTTTAGAGAGAGTTTCAGGGTAGGGAATGCTAATGAGCTCATCCTAACAATACAGTCAAACCACCCTTAGCAGATGGAGGAGAAACCATTAGGCCTCCACTGAACTCAACAACTAAAAATGTTGTAAATGATGTATGTGAGGTCATAAATTTCCATGATTCCGGGGGGGGGGGGGGGACATCAACAGGCATTAAAATAGGATTATTCTGAAGAGGTGAGGAGTGGGAGTCTTAGCCTTGTCTGTCTCTGTTCTTGTCAATGTTGGAATTTTATTTACAACATTGCATGCTGCCTATAGTTGGAGTTACTGAAAGGAACGTTTCTGGGCTGGGGTGACTGTCTGTCAATCCAGCAATAGCCAATTGCTCCTTTCAGTTTCTGAATTCAAAGACAGCCCCACCATTCTCTGCTCAGCATTCTTTAACCTCTCTTTGTCAATGAAGGAATAACTATGCACATGTTTGTAATTTCAAGTAATTTTAAGTAAAGAAACATTTTTATTGTCTCTCCTACAAATGTCTCAGAATGAGTCATTGAGACTTTGAGTGCCGGTTAATGACAAAGGGGTGGACTCTGGGAGGCTTGTAGCTATTTTCCTCTGTGGCACTCTGCACTTCTACTGCACAGCTAAAGGGAATTTTAACAAAAATTCAATACTTTGCAAAAATGGAGAACAGTCTTAAGAGCAAGGCCTCTCTTACACACAAAACCTTTTCATCCATGCAGGTGTCAAGATCTCCAGTCATGGCAACAGGCAAAGATCCCCCTCCATACACATTAAATACAATCCTTTTTTTAAAAAAAAAATTGCTAAGATAGGACTAATAGGCGTAGCACCAATCAACTTCTCTTGCAATATGCAGGTGCCACAGATTGTTGAGTAAGTCCTACAGTGAGTTTAGAAAAGTTCATTTAAAACTACTATTCCCAGAATTTCAACGGGGTGTACTGTTGTTGCTGCTGTGTTCAGTGAAGTCATTTCCTACTTATGGCAACTCTCTAAATGTGTGATCTCCCAAATATCCTGTTCTCAACACCCCTGCTCAGCTCTTGAAAAACCTAAGGCCATGGTTTTCTTTATCAGATCAATCCTTCTCTTATTTTATCATTGTCTTCACTGGCAAACCTCAACTAGCATCGCTGTCTTTTCTACTGAGCCTACACAGTGGCTATATTGGCAGGGAAATTTTAGAAGTTGAAGCCCAAGTAACCCCCGCTAGGTGAGAGCCTTGATGGAGCACATGGGCTTGAGTGGTCTAACTAGGCAATGCTGCCCATCTCTTGTCAATGATGTTAGGCTGGAACTAAAACTCACCTAAGTGTCCTCCTTGCCCTTGGGCAAGGTGAAAGCAGAGGGCACATGTCATGGTCTGCCTAGCCAGTGGGTGATGAGATAGCCAAATGGCTAAAGAACAAAAAACAAACACATGCAGATGGACTTGATTTCTCAAGTCCATCCACATGTGTGGAATGTTGTCATGGAGATGTCTAATAATGTGCGGAATCATCGCTGAATGACTCCAAAGTATCCAAGGTAAGCCCAAGTAAAGAAATATTTTGAAGGTCTCCATTAGAGATGGTGCCAGCATTTAGCATCAGAGGGAAAGGGGCTGCCATGGCTCAGTGGTTAAGAAGCTTGCTTTGTTAGTTGGAAGGCTGGCAAGCCAGCAGTTGGAGACCTCCATGATGGATTGAGTGCCTATCTCTGTCCCACCTCTTGGGTGTTCCCTGAGTGGAGTTTCTTCGGCAAAAATCTTTTCTGATACGAAATTATTATTATCAGTGGGAATATGCTGTGGCTACCTATTAGTTGGGTAAATGTATAGCAAGATAAGGCAGATCAGAAGTTATCCAGCCTCCCTCTAAATCCAGGAAATCCCCTACTATAATATGCAATAATATTTCCTCCACAATAGACATCCTTCTAGTTCTCAAAGCTAAGCTGAAACTTATGTTCAGCAATATGATGGTCCCAAGAATAGAAGGCAATGTTGTGAGATCAAGAGAAATATATGTAACCAAATAAAGGACAAGACACCACTCAAAACAGAAGATATTCCTTCCCCCAGAATTTAATCTACTGATCTTACACACTGTCAACAGAAAAGACTGCCAAGAGGACGGAGGGGGAAGAGCTGAGAGGGAATGAGGCAGACACAGAGACAGACAGAAACTCTGCAATTTTACACACACACACACACACACACACACCAACAATGCTCCCATGCAATGACTATTGGGTTCTGCTGGGAGACTCATCAGATTTAATGAAGAGAGGTGAGAGGAAGAGAAGCTCCCAGCGCCTGCCTCATACTGGTTGTTATTTCACAGGCTGTCACCAGGGAAAAGGCAACTCCGTGGCAGCTAGAGTTGGGCTTCCGAAACCAGTCACAACATCTTCTTTGTCGCTCTCTGCTCCTGATCAATTACAAAGGAAGCAGCAGCAAGAAAGGGGGCAGGCAGGAACAATAAGGGGGAGAGGGGGAGAGAAGAAGGAAGAGAGACAGACAGACTGCTGGCAGATTCTTCCAGGAAGACATTCAACAGTTGCTCCCCAATTGCTTGTTTTGCTTTCCAGCTAACAAGTGTTGTGAACCCCAAATAATCACCCAAAGCAGCTCATCCCGGAGGAGGGAGAAGCCAGGGCAAATCACAATAAGTGGAGGACAAATGACAGTGGGTGTTTGTGACAGCAGTGCCACCTGATGCAGGTGAGTCGAGAGGTCTGTCCCCTTGAATCTGGGACCAGAAAATACAGGCAGAAGGATGAACTGTGTCACACCATTCTGCAGGTGAGAACAGCTATTTTGGCACGATCCTCTTGCCTGAACAACAAACCACCCTTCCTGACACATAACAAATGGAAAGAAAAATAATATTTTATCCATTTTTAATGCATGATGCTGGCTCTCCACTTGCACAGACACCTTTTGCAACAGTTGATATGGAGGTAGGGTGGAGAAAATGTGTTAGATTTTATTTCCCCCCACCACTGCTCTCTCCTTCTGTCTTTATTCATCTCATCGGTTTGCCTCCACCTCCATGTAACCAGGAACAACCTACAATCACAAGGCACCTAATCAAGACTGGGGGATTGTTGAGTATATTAGAGCAACCCCACCATGCAATGGGTTGGTAGTGTAAAGTGCAATGGGTTGGTAGTGTAAAGTGTAACTCTAACTAACCAATAAGAAGAGTCTTCTATTTTCCCACCTCTAGGGTTAGCTGACGGTGTTACGGTAAGCTGTTAGTTATTCAGATCTGTTATTCTCCTCAGTTCTGCTGTTCTGCTCTCTCTCCTCTCATTATTATTGTTGCTATTTGCCTTGCAAGCAAAGCATATAAGTTTAAGACAAGACAACAATTTGCTTACCTAATGGAAATTTATTGTATAGAAACATTCACAATGAAAAGCACCTGTTTATATCTTTGAAGGAACTGTAAGTAAAGAAACTATTTTGTTATATTTCGTGCAGAGAGTTTAATTGCTGGACTATAATAATAATTTTGTGTCAAAAATTATTCTGGGATGAAAGGATTTTAGTGGAAGAAACTCCACTCAGGGAATGCCCAAATGAGGCTCCTTTCATGTCCCCAAGAGGTGGGACAAAGATGTCCTCAAGAGCTGGGACAGAGCTGGCTCAATCCGTCATCCAATACCCGGGTCTCAAACTGCCGACTTGCCAGCCTTCCATCTAACAAGGTGAGCTTATTAACCACTGAGCCACCGCAGCTGGACAAAAACAGGGAGTATAAGGCTTGGAGAACTTGCAAACTCAAACTAAATCTGTTTGTAAAACTGCCCCACTTTACTGCTGCATACGAAATACTTAACAGGTTATGGGCCCAGATTAACAAAGGCAGAAACATAATTAAGAGACTAACAGTTTGAAAGCAAATGTTTTTAAGGGTTTGTTATTTTCACCGTAAATGTGATTTCACCCCCCTCCAAAATCCCCAGCCAGCTACTCAAAAGAAAGAGAGAAAATTAAAATGGATTCAACCTGGTCTACAAGTTGGTCTACTTGTTGCCCAAACATCCAATTCTGCCAAGTCTAGTTATTTTTCTATCCTGCACAAAGGAAACATAAGCAAGAGACACCCTGATGCAGTTTGTTCAAGTCCTGGCATGGACATTCTGTGCTCTATGAAACCTGAGGCCAGAATCCTGTTGAGAAATATTACTTGTGTTAGGGAAACCCTGCAGGCTGTTTTCACATATTTCTTCTGCCCACCTGTCACATGTTCAGGCATGCAACCCAGTGCACAATTCAAACCATGCCCTGGGCATGTGTGAGCATTCAGCTGACAGCAGGAATGGTTGAACACACCAGTAAGCTTACACTCCTGAAACCCAATAGGATTCTCCCCTATTGTTCCCAAGTTTTAGATAATAAGGTTACTCTGCCACAAGCTCACGGAAAGGCTTACAATAGGATTCATAAACAACAGCTGGCTCTTTTCAAACTGTGCCTTATAGATGCTCCCAGTTTCCTAAACAACCTTTCAAAAGGTGCTATCTCCATTCCAAAACTCCTATCCACCTCCAATTTATTTTGCATTTTAAAAGCTTTTCTTTTTTTCTTACAAAGCTGTTGATATTTCACTTTGTCCCAGCAGAGATTGCCATCTGCCAGGTGGTCACCCGGGAAGACACATTTGTTCAAGCTGCGATCAGCCTCAGTAATCAAGTGACATTTTTCTTAAGTGGAAGGAAGGTTTTGTTTTCTTTTGCCATGTTTCTGCTCTTTTTCACATCACAAAATATTTCGAGAGAGAAAAAAAATTACAGGAGGATGCATTGGTGAGGGATCAACTCCAGGTGACAAAACATACTGAAAGCTACTTGGCTAACATTGCATTCAGAAATGCATGTGTTAGGATAAATGCAAGAAGGAATATATACAAGATTTCTTATAGATTTTTAAGGATTCTTTTTTTTAAAATAATACAATGTAGTATCAATGTTGGCATGAACTTGTCCTTCAAAAAGTTGAAAAGCTGCAAAAATGGGGAAAAAAGCCCAGCTTGTCGGTCCTATCTCAAACAAAGTTGACTATTTGGCCATTATAATACAAACCTTTTGGAGGTAGCATGATTGGGTGAGAGAATTATTTCCATCCCTTAGCCCAAATGAACACCCAACAAATTATAGCAACGGTAGAAGAGTCCCAGCTCAGAAATTATTATAGAACCAGAGTTTTCTCAATGCCATCAAAAGGCAGCAGCTGCTCACACAGTAACAACCTTCTGCAGTGGACAATTTTTTTGGTTTGGAAGACCTCATGGATATGTTAATTTATGGGTGCACCTTCCATAATGTGTGTCGTTTTTCTAGATAATTTTTGAGCTATCACAACATTTAGAGTGCACAGTCTGATGGATATCAGAGAGCAAACAAAACAAAACAGCAAAAAAATATATGTTGTGGTGCCTTAAATACTAACTCCTATATTTAAATGTTAGCTTGTGTGGATCAAATCCACTTCATCAGACATAAGAGTCTGATGGATAACTATTTTCAAAGCTGCATATTATTTGCTGGGGAATGTGATTTTTTTAAAAAAATTGGCTTAGAAATCAACCTCCCCGCATTCCTCCGGACTATGCCTGAGGTTGGAATAACTGTAGCCTTCAGCTTCTTCATTCTATGAATTAGTTCCAGACCCAATAGATGCTCAGAAAGCTGTTTGTTGTTCCCATTCCACATTCAAAAAGAAATTGCAGTATCCGCTGCTTCCTGGGAAAGTGGAGGAAGGAGGGCAAGCAAGTGCTGTTCTTCACAGTCATGATAAGTGCAAGCTTGCACACCTCCATTTGGCACATTTTCACTTTCACAAGCCACTCGGCAGGGCTGCCATCATGGCAGTACTGCCGTATAGGGCCCGGAGCTGACAGGGGCCCTGCCGCGACAGATAAAATTGTGTGTGTGTGTGGGTAGACAATAGGAGTGCTTAGTATGGGGCCCAGAAATGTCTGATGGTGGCCCTGCCATTCAGTGTTGGCAACACTGCGACAACCACATTGTGGAGCCACAAGGAAGGAAGAGAGGATGCAAGGATGCAAGAAAACATCTCAGCCTTTGTATTGAATCATCATTTAGATGACATATAATTTGTTTCCTCTAATTACTGGGCTGGCATCATTTTAAAGTGATTTACACCGATCGCCTCTACTGCTGCCTTTGACAGTCAATACCACAGATTAACTAATCCGCCTGTAGATGGTGTGTAGGGGAGGGGAAGGGCAATCCACTCCAGTTCCTTTATTCAGTGTCCTGCGCGGCTGTTCCTTGGCTTCAATGCCTAACCACTTATTCTCCTAATCTGACATTACTCAAAGAGGCTCTGTGGCAAGAATCCGCTCAGTTCATTCCAGAAATGTGTAAGCCCTTGATGAGGCCCCGTCTTAATCTTCTCTTTGCTGACAATTATAGGCTGGCACTCTTGAACCATGCCTGTATCCAACAACTCCCCTAGATCCCAATGCCGTCTGTCTGCCTGCCGCTTCTTGTGTCTGCTTTACAGTGACAGCTCTGCAGCCTGTCAGACAAAGCAGGGAAAAGCCCAGTGTTCAGCACTCACCCAAGTGTTGGGTAGAATGAGGCAGCTACGTCAAAGAATTGAGGCTTTGTTGTTGGAAGGGGAAGCAATGGAGAGAAAAAAAAACCTTATTGTCCCTTTGAGACCCTTTTCAAAAGGTTAATGAGAATAATCTAGTCATGTGGCAGGCAAGACTAGATGCCAAAGTGCATGGAACTCTGTTATCTATTGGCAATGTTTTTGCTTTCAAACTGCTAGGTCAACAGGAGCCGAGACAGGTGTTGGAGCTCACTCCGTCATGCAGCATTTGGGTCTCGAACTGCCAACTTGCTGACGATCCAGTCACCAAGTTCAGCATCTTATTCACTAATCCACCACAGTCCCTTCCAGCATTAATGCAAGGGGGAAATCAGCTGGCAAACCAGTCTCCTTGACCTTCGGACAGGGCGATAAATGAGATAACAATCTCCTTTGCTTTAGGCAGCAAAATTTATTGGTCCTGCCATGCTAAAGTATAATGTAGCAGTGCATACCTCTAGTGCTGATAAACAGAGGTAGCAGAGAATTGTAGGGTTCAGGTGGTGAGCATTTCAATTTGATTATTTTCTGTCATTGCAGCTGATATTATAATGAGACCAAGTCTAGCAAAACGCTCCCATACTGGTCATGCAGTCTCTCAATCACTAATTCCAGTGGTGTGCTGCTCCTGGTACAGACGTACCGGTAGCAAAACTGGCTGGCAACACCCACCTCCCCACCCTGCACCACCCACCCCCCTACCTGCAACACCCCACCCCACCCAGCTCCTCTTCTTCTCCCCGCACTCCAGCCACATCCAGGAGCCTAGAAAAAGAGGAGAAGGAAGAGCTGCCAGAACCAGGGGCAGGGAGGAGGAGGAGGAGCCATGTTGGGCTTCCCCGGGTGCCCTGGGGGGAGGAGGAGGAAGTGTGGCTGGGCCCAGCATAGCCACACTAACACAACTGTCACCCAGGCACTCCCCTTGGCACCACCGCTGCCCCCTGCAGTGAGCAGGCCGCTTTGGCGGCTGCTCTTTCTCCTCCTCTGTGCTCAGGACAGTGGTGGAGCCAAGGGGAAAGTATGGGTGGTAGTGGTGGTGATGCGGCCATGCTGGGGCCCAGCCACAGCTACTCTATCTCCTCCTCCTGGGGAGCAGGTGGCAGTGGCTCCACCACTGCCCCTTGCCTTCCAGGGAGGGAGAAGAGAAAGAGCAGCCATGGCTGGGCCCCAGCAAGGCCACTTCACCACCTCTACCGCACAGACTTTCCAAGCACATCAGAGAGTAAACAAAACAAAAAGACAAAAACGTCGTGGCACCTTAAAGATTAACTGGTGTATTTTAATGTGAGCTTTTGTGGATCAAGTCCACTGGCTCTTTGGCTATAAACAGAGATGAGCAATGAACCCTAGAATTGGTAATGACTGGCTGTCGAGCAAGGGCGACCTTTACCTGATAACAGAAGGTCCCTGATTGGTATTCAAATTTGAAATCAGGTTTTGTCCCTGCAAGAGGTTCAAGGTCTCCCTTGGTCAAAAGCCAGTCATATCTGACTCTAGAGTGCAGTGCTCATCTCCATTTACTGCCAAAGAGCCAGTGCTGTCTGTGTTTGCAGACTTTTTCATGGTCATGTGGCAGGCATGACTAGATCACCCACCCAGTCACATGACCATCCCCAGCAAGTCACATGCCCACAGAGTTAGCCCTGCCCACAGTGTGGTAGTAAAATTTGTTGATGCCCATCACTGACTAATTCCATGCCAGCCATGTTGTGTCTGTATGTTGCTGCCGCTTGATGTGCTTCCTGGACCAGAAGTATGACACATTTATATTTACTACACATGTCCACTAGTAGCATACTCTTACTACTAGTAAATCCTTCAATTGTTAAGGTTGTTCTTGAATTCATTCCTAGGTTATTTTGGCTTGACCTAGCATGAGAAAGATTAGCCAGCAAAAGAATTGTACTGTTGCCTAAGGTATGCCTCATCGTTGTTCAACAATGTATAATGTACCTACAGTCTTCAAAGAGGCTCTTTCTGAGTACACCAAGAAGGTGGCTTCATTTTAGCAGTTTAAAGTTTGACCTGGACACGAAAGAAAAAGAAAAAAGGAGGGCTTTTTAGGATAGCTGCCATGTCCAAAGTAGATGCATAAAGAATATCCACAAAATTCACTGCTCTCACAGGTTCAGGATGTCTCCTCAGGACAGGAAACCTCAGGGTGGGATTTTGAAACCCTGAAAGATTCTCTACCTCCACTGAGAGAGGCCTCCCTTTTCTTCCTCGAGGCCTCAGAAACTTGCACAAAAAGTCTATAGTGTTCTTTCCCCATTGAGAAGCAAAGCATAGTGATATGGGCATATCCACAAGGAAGCATTGGAAAACTGAGCCATTATTGAGAAAGATGCAAAAGACTTGAAATTCTTAAGTAAATTATTCACATTCTTAAATAGCAACCATCACCCCATTATTGGGCAATTTGTGCAATTTCGTGAAATGGGCAATTTTGCGCAAAGATTGGGCTCCCAGATGTTGGAGTGGCTGGCCGCAAGGAAGACACGCGAGACAATCGTGCGGTGAAATCCAGCCCCGATCTGGGTTGGGTGGTACGTATTTATTGTTTATGTTTATGTTTATTCAACTTATTCCCCACCCTACTCAACACATGGCCGACTCAGGATGGCTAACAACATATAAATGACCGCATGGCAACCCATGGAGCTTACATATAGGATACAATGTTCAAAATACAATAATAAATACAATGTTTCAAGTAAATACAATAAAGCTCAAGATCTAATATTACAAATTACAGGATAAGGTAAAACAATCCACAAAGTGCAAAATATCAGCACCACATCAAAATAATGTATCAATAATTACAATAGAATCACAGGGAATGAAAACATCACATAATACCAACGTAAAATAATAATGCAAAACCCACAAAAACCCCTGCCTTATAGTCTTTTGAGGGGGATATCAATCCATACAATATAACAATAGCATAGTAATACAAAAATAGATTCAGTACAATAAGCAGACAATAATACAATATCAAATTCAGGGGAAAAACACAATATCAATACATCACATAATACATAAGTACAAAGCATCAGAAATAATCAATATTAACAAAATCCCAGGGGATGGAGCACAGCTCACATCCCATATAGTGCCCAGCCCAACGTCCCCAGCTGTGGCAACATCAGCCTGTCTCTGTCCCTCTGTCTCTCTCCCTGCCCCCCCTCTCACCATAGACCAGGGGAGAGAGCCGAGGTGGTGTGTCGGCTTCAGCATCTCGGCGGCAGCAGATTCTAAAGTCCCCGCCGAGAATAAGGCACAGCTGGGCCAATGCTCCCATCTCCCCTGACCGACTTGGCCTGGGGAGAGAACCGCAGGTGGCTCCCATCCTGGGCCAATGGCGGGGCCCAGGAGAGCTTCAGCGTGGCATCCCGGCTGCGGCTCAGGCGCCCTCTTCTCCCTCCGGTCAAGGCAGGGCCGGAGGGAGGCGGGGACAGTGCCCACAGGTGGCTCCCATCCTGGGCCAATGGCGGGGGTCCAGGAGAGCTTTGGTGCAACGTCCCAGCTGCGGCTCGGGCGCCCTCTTATCCCTCCAGTCAAGGCAGGACCGGAGGGAGGCGGGGTCAGTGTCCGCAGGTGGCTCCCATCCTCGGCCAATGGCAGGGGCCCAGGAGAGCTTCGATGCGGCATTATTACCCTGCCAAGGGGTGATGCGTGCCTAGGATGCATGCAACCCCCTAATACAGAAGGCTTGTATACGTGACATTTTCCGGTGGTCTAGCTACAATGCCAGCTCTTGGAAGTTACCCTGGGGTTAATGGACAACTTGCACCTAATTATCTTGGGCTGGCAAAACCCATTGTTCCTGCCCTAATCTTGGAGTCTATGTGTATTGACTCCGGGTACCTAATTGTTCTGCTGTCTGGTGCGGCTTGTTCACCCAACTTAATCTGCAGCCAGAAGCGGAGGATTGTGTATTTCCTTTAGAGTCATCATCTTTGGTTCTTGCCCTGTTTCTATCGTAGCCATCAGCCAAGGCTTTATGATTTGCCCCCCAAACTAGCTAACTAACCCGTACCCCAATTGCCTTTCCAGCAGAGTCCGTTTGGTCCCCGGATCTGTTGAAGGCCGGGCGAACCCCTTGGGGAAGGTTTGGCCAATTATTCATGTGGGCAACCCACAAGCTTCACAGGAGGTGAACAATTGTGTGGGATTTAAAAAGTATTCACTGAAGTGTCTGAGTGACACAAACTTCCTCATTGAAGTGTCTCAATGACAACCTAATTTGACAAGAAGGGACAATTCAGCAAGTAGTCTTCCAACCCATTCTGAACAGCAAAGAGAGTGGGAGAAAGGCATGGGGCTACTGAGTACACTCCCCCCCCCCCGGGGTCTTGATGAATGGGGATAGGTGGAGTGAGGTGGTGTGAGTAAACAGTGTGAATGGAGATGGGTCTAGCTTGAACGATGGATATGTGAGCAGACAAGCAATCCATGCACAGACTAGGGCTCCCTGCAAGGGCAATGCTGCTTATCCATAAGCTTTCACTCTCTGTTTCTGCTTCAGCAGCTTTGCTGCGGTTCAGTGTGTAGCAAACCCCTCACAGACTTGGCACCAGGAGAATAAGCAGCTGCACCGGAATGAGCCAACTTGAAGCTAGGAAAGCAATGATAAATAAAAATAAAATAAAAGTAGTTGGGAAGGATGGGTTGGAAGAAAAGAAGATACCCTAGGCACTTGTCGTCAACAAAGATGCAGAGAAACTGTTTGGAAGGAGGTGTGATTCCAGCTTTATATCCTTGCATGAAGAGAAGTCAAGCAGAAAGAAATGGAGAGAGGCAAACAGAGGGAGAAGAGAACCAAATTTTAGGTGAGGGGGGGGGGCAGAGGACTTTCTTCAGAGGATAACAGACCAAATGATGTGAGAAACAGAAGATGCTATGTGGTATATCAAGATTAGCTTGGGAGTTATCCTAGGCACAAGAATTCAGAATTATAAATATCATCATTGACACATATGGCACTGCAAATAAGCAACAGCAGCAAAGATATATCTGTCCCATGAAGCTTTATTCCATCTTTGTCCCAGCTCCTGCCAACCTAGCAGTTCGAAAGCAAGAAATTGCAAGTAGATAACTAGGGACCACTTCAGTGGGAAGGTAACAGCGTTTCATGCACTCCGGTGTCTAGTCATGCCTGCCACACGACCACGGAAACGTCTGCAGAAGCAGACAGCGCTGGCTCTTTAGCTTTGAAACACACGCACACACACACACGCACGCATGCACACACACACACACACACACACACACACACACACACAAACACAAACACACACAGAGAGAGCAAACTTAGAATGACTGAATGTTCAAAAAGATGCAATCAACCCATCCAAAGATTTTTATCCTTAAAGCTCCTTAAAGCAAGCCATTTATTTCATTTCACATTGTTTGTGTTCGTTCTGTTGAAGTATCATTTTGTTTCCATGCAAAACCAGTTCTCTTTCTCCATTCTTTTTTCTTGTCATTCTTTCTTTATTCGTTTCAGAGGCACCACAAGCATATAATAACATACAAAACTTAAATTAACATATCTAAAATAAACAGGAATTAGATGACATTCACCCAATATCAGGCCATATCAACAGCACTTCCTCTCATACCTGTCAACCACGGCTCCGGCCAATCCAGGACCTGTCCAAGACCTGTGCAGAACAGTTCTGTGCAGGTCGCCTTCTACGCATGCATAGGAGGGTTTTACGCTTGTGTAGCCCCCTTCTACACATGTGTAGCCTTCTACACATGCGTATCCTTCTACGCCTGCGTAGAAGGGTTCTATGCAAGTGTAGAAGGGTTCTACGCATGCGTAGAAAGCAACCTGCACAGAAAGGCTGCGAAGTACCTCCTTTCCCCCGCTGCCAAATTCCGTTGTTTTGGCAGCGCGGGGTGGGAAATTGGCGCAAATCGGCGTTGAAAACTGGGAAATCCTGGCCAATCCGGGAAGGTTGACAGGTATGCTTCCTCTTGCAAACATAAGGTCCTCCTCAGTGCACATTGAGGGGTGTTGTGTGCATTGTATCATATGGGCAATAGTTTGTTCTCCTCTGCATTCACACAGACTACCATCTATAGGGAAACCCCAGATTCTCAGATTAGCCCTTGATCTTCCTACCCCGGCACACAGTCTGTTTAAAACTTTCCACACAGGCCATGGTTGTTCTTGGCCAGGTAGTAGATAATTGTGTGGTTCTGCCCAGTTATCTGGTAGCTCCTTGCTTGCCTTCCAATGTTCTAGAGTGGTCTGTTGGGGTTGGTTGTTCAGGGGGTGAGGGGAGCAAAAGTTATGAGGAAACTGCCACAAACCACTTAGATTACATTCTCCATTTATCCTCTGAAAAGAGATGTTTGCCTCCTTGTCTTTAAACTCCCTGTCATGTGGTTAGAAGCATAGTTTTGTGGTTCCTTCTCATGATATGTAAAGCAGAGAGGAAAGTTTCACATCTAGTAGCTGAACATCTTTCTTTACCACTTGCAAGGGCAACAAATACAAGGAAGGAGGAGCGGAAGAAAGTAACAAGGGGGTGAATGTGAGTAAATATGTTTACCTGTAAATGCAACCCATCTGTATGTATATTTATTTTGATATATTTTAAGAGGTCTTCCTTCCATACGACAGTCTCTAGCATGCCAGCCTTCTAAGGGCTGTTTTAGACATGGTCGAACAGTTCAAAGAATTGTTGAGTTAGAAAGAAGAAATTCAAAGAGAAAGGATCAAAGTGGAAGGAAGGAAGAGAGAGAAAGAGACCAATGGTATCAGGAGCACTAGGATAGAGTTTTAAGCATGAGTCTGGGAACACAAGACCTGTTTTGTTTTAAAAGAAGGATAAATGTACAATCCTAACAATTAAGTTCAATCATACCTGGTTTTATGGTAATACTAGCTATTTGGGGTGGCTTTGCCTGGGTTGGGGGGCAGGTGATGGCTCACTGTGTGGGTGTTGGGGGCTGTCTGGGCAAGGGCTGCCTTTGCATTCCTCCCCTGCTGTTTCAAGGCCAGCCTTGAAGCAGCGAGGGGAATTGGCAAGGGCGAGAGGCATGTCTCCGCAACAGAAGGGGCCTTCCCCGGCAGATGACTGCCTGCTGGCCTGGGTCCCCCCTTGTCTTTTCAAGGGAAGCCTCGAAACTGTGAGGGGGAGTTCCCAAGGGAGTTCCCAAGGAGTTTGCCAGGGAAGGTGCCTTCCCTGGTGGATATCTGCCTGCTGCCTAGGGATCTCCCCCTCACTGTTTGGAGGGCAGCCTCGAAACAGCGAGAGGGATTGGCAAGGGTGAAGGTCAGGTCTCTGCAAGGGAAGGTGCCTTCCCCAGTGGATACCTCCCTGCTGACTTGGGTTCCCCCCTCATTTTTTCATGAGGGGCGAAGGTCGGTCTGGCGGCAGTGTCATGAGGGATGCAGTGGCTGCCCCCAGCGGCCTTGCGTCCCTGTCCATTGTGGTGGTAGGTGGTAGGCAGTGCTAGGTGGTAGGCCGGGCAGGCCACAGCGCTCTGCGTGTGCAACGGCCATTAGGCTTGCGTAGGCACAGCCTTTCCCCTGCCTCTCCCATGTGCTGTGGCTGGCCTCCCTGATTGGCCATGTCGCGTTGCACTAGCTGCTGGGGGTTGTAGGTTTTTTTGTTTAGTGGGGTGCAGGGCCCCAAAATGCAGCCCGGACCCCAACATTGACCATCTCTCCCACACCAGGTAAGTGTGTGCACAATGTGGACAGGGACAGTTAAGGGGTGTGGGTTCATTTTAGGGACCCACATGGGGACATTTGACTTTTATAGGTACAGATTTCCATCACTACTAAGAAAAATCTATGGATCTATTCTCAATCATCCCAGAGTGTAGAACATGTAATAAAGGACTGAAACTATAGAAAGTTGAGAAACACTTCTTAACTGTTAGAGCAGTACAACAATGGAAACATTCAAGTGAGAATTGGATAACCATCTGTCATATCTGCTTTGATTCAGATTCCTGCATTGAGCAGGGGGTTTGGACTCAATGGCCTCATTGGCTCCCCTTTCCAACTCAGTGTTGTTGTTGTTTTTAATGATTCTATGATATTGAACTAGCTTTTTTATTCTTGCAAAAGCCAGAGTGGAAACATACAGTTCAAACAATGAGCAATATTTGCATTCAGTTCGAAACAGGTGAAACTGTCTCATACCAAATCAGATCACTGACCCATTAAAGCTCAAAATTCTTGCCATGTTGAAATACTTAAATAAATAAATAAAGATAAGGAATTCTACCTAAACTGTATACATATAACTATGCATTTGTCTATCAGGTTTTTGAAAGCATTTTGTCACAAAATATGAGAGTTACAAGACAGATCATTGCATTGCATATTTCTACATACAGTATATTTTATCCTATCCATTGCATACTCTGAAATTTGATGGTGTCCCTCCCTGCTTTCTAGAACTACATCATATAATTTGGAGAAACATTAACTCTGAAGGATAATTACATTTTGATACAAACCAGAGTATTAGGGTGTGAAATATATCAAGTTAACTCATGTCACAATTGGGGTTTTTTTATATGTTTTTATATGTTTTTAGAGCTGATGTAAGCCACCCTGAGTCAGGTTCGCCTGAGTTGGGCGGCGAAGAAATTTGAAAATTAAATTAAATTAAATTTACATTAAATTCCTTAAGGTTAACAAAATCAATGGCACATTTGTGCAGCAGTAACAGCTTTTTAGGATTTTAGACTGTAGCAAAGAAGGTCACGCTATTCACCTTGCTTCTGAATGTTTTCTCAGGAGCTCTGCCATCACCTCAAATTAACAAAAACATTGTTTTGCCTTCCAGCTGGTACCACCACAAAATTATCCATGAGGTGTTTGCCATCAGGCTTGTTTTAAACTGGGATCCAGATGGGGCTCTTTAGCACAGCCTCCACACAACACAATGAGCCATTTAAAAAGTGCCTTTAAATTCATAATGTATGCAAATGCATGCTTTTTTATGCTCTCCGAGATGAACAGCAACAATATCCCTTGATAGTTAAGTCTTTCAGTCAAAATATGGTTTGGGTTGGAAGCATCTTCTCATCACTGAAGTCCTTCCATGGAAACACAAAACAAAAATATATGGATGCAAAGTAAGGATACTTCTCTTTCTTGAGTCCAGCATTCTACCATTTTTCTTTATATATCTGAAAGTGAGTCATCGGTTTTGCTCCTAGGTTTTGGAACTCAATTTCATACATATGTGAATTCTCACCTTCTTCTTTATTCGTGTCAGATGCACCACCAGCATATAATGACATGCAAAGCTAAAATTAACACATCTAAAAACAAGATAGAACTAAAATGCACTAGTGTGAATGTGTGCACCCAAATATGAGCACACATTTCATTGACACTCCAAAGGTCACATGGAAGCATGAAGTCAATCCTACGGAATAAACTCACCACAAGGTGGCATCATTTTGGCAGTTTAGAGTCTGCCCAAGACACCAAGGAGGAGGAGGAGGAGGAAGAGGAAGAGATCTGATCTGAGAGTGATCTGAGATTACAGAAATTACACATTACACCTGTGCCCTGGTCGGATCACTATCTGGTCACTGTAGACTTTTGGGGGGTGGCGTTTCACCGTAGAGAGACAGGGCCTATTAAATTGGCCTGCCCCTGGCGACTAATGGATTCTGATGGATTCCAGAGGGAACGGGGAGATTTTCCTCTGGATCGGCCACACGAATCGCCAGAGGTGCTCATTGACCTGTGGCACAGGATGATGATGGCAGCCTTGGATGAAATCGGGGCACTATGGCCTATTCAAGCCTGTGGGGCATGGTCATCCCTGTGGTTCACGGAAGAACTGTGAGAGCTCAAACGGGCAAAGAGATGCTTAGAGCACCAGACTGGATACTAGCTAGAGTTGCTATTAGGGCCTACCTGGTGGTGATAGGGGTTGTGAAGCAGCAATACTTCACCATCTTTATTGCCTCTGAAGATAATCACCCAGCCACCTTGTTCCAGGTAACCAGGTCTCTCCTTGGCAGGGGGAGGTCAGTGCCCAGTTGGCAGGGTTTGGCTGAGGATTTTGCTGGTTATCTGGTAGAGAAAATCGCTTGGATTCACTCGGGGTTTAATCCTGGCATGGATGGGGAGGGTCCAGAGGGAACTTGATCACAGTCTTGCCATGTAATCTGGGATCAGTTCAATTCAGTTGTCCCTGATGAAGTGGACATGCTCCTTGCAGCTGTTAGCATCACCACATGCCCATTGCACCCCTGTCCCACCTTGTTAGTAAAAGCCTCCAAGGTGGTGACAGGTGGCTGGGTCAGGGCAATAATTAATGCATCTTTATAGGAAGGGTTTTTTTCTGCACCTTTAAAACATGTTTTGGTGCGCCCCCTCCTAAAGAAATCATCCCTCGACCCAACAGTTTGAACCAACTATAGGCCAGTCTCCAACCTCCCCTTTTTGGGGAAGGTTTTGGGAAGGCAGTGGCGTGTCTGTTGCAGGGGATCCTGGAGGAAGTGGATTTTCTGGACCCTTCCAGTCAGGATTCAGACCTGTACATGGTACAGAGACGGCATTGGTCACACTTATGGATGATCTCTGATGGGAGCGGGACGGTGGCTATCCATCCATCCTTGCTCTTCTTGACCTATCAGCGGCCTTCGGTACTGTCGACCATGGTATCCTTCTGGAACAGCTCCGTGCATTGGGGCTCCAGGGCACTGTGCCGTCCTGGTTTTACTCATTTCTGATGGGTTGGACCCAGTCAGTGTGGTTGGAGAGTGAGAGGTCCAGCCCTAGGCCCCTCCAATATGGGGTACCTCAGGGCTCGGTGCTCTCTCTCCTCTCCTATTTAACATCTACATGAAGCCGCTGGGTGAGATCATCCATTCCCATGGGGTGAGGTATCATCCGCATGCTGATGATACCTAGCTGTATACCTCAGACCGTGGTGATCCAAGCGATGCTGTCAAAGTCCTATCCAGGTGTCTGGAGGCTGTTGGGATCTGGATGGGGGACAACTGAATCTCAGCAAGACTGAGTGGCTATGGGTTGGGGGCCCAGCCTTGTTCCGGGAGCTATCATCTTTGGTCATGGATGGAGCAGTTCTGCCCCAGACAGACCCGGTGTGCAACTTGGGGGTCCTCCTGGACTAGCGTCTGCAGCTCGAAGAGCAGGAGGCGGTCATGACCAGGAGGGCTTTTGCAAAACTTTGGGTAATCTGCCAGTTGCACCCGCTTCTGGACCATGATGCATTGTTCATGGTCACTCATGCTCTGGTCACCTCCAGACTAGATTATTGTAATGCACTCTACATGGGGCTGCCCTTGACGACCATTTGGAGGCTGCCAATATTCTGTTTCCCACACTCTGGAACAACAGGCATAATGCCCACACTACTGCTTCGGGAGCTGCATTGGTTACCAGTTTGCCTCCGGGTGCAATTCAATGTGCTGTTTTTGACCTTTAAAGCTCTATATGGTAGTGGGCCAGGATACCTAAGAGACCGCATCACCACAAGGACATCTATCCATTCAACCAGACCAGACCAGAGGAGCTCTCTAATTGTTCCATCAGCTAGAAGGGCTTGTCTCTATAGCACAAGAATGAGGGCCTTCTCCATGTCCGCACCGGCCCTTTGGAACCTCCTGCCCACAGAGTTACGGCTCCAGACAGAACTGCTGCCCTTCAGAAAATAACTCAAAACCTGGCTGGCGGGCCAAGTATGGGGTGCAGGTGGAAGGGTGAGCCCTGTTGGGTGGTTGGTATAGAGCAGAATCTTTCCCCTTCGGTTGCAGCACTCTTTTATGGGGTGGATAGTTTTAATTATTTTAAATTATTTTTTATGACATTATATGTTTTATTGTTGTTTTACTTTGTGATTGTGAACACCCCTGAGTCGACCTTGGCCGAGTGGGTGGTGTAGAAATTGAACAAATAAATAAATAAATAAAAGGAGGGGGGAGAAGAAGAGCACCAGTACTATTCTGCCGCAGATACCCAATTTCCCCTATAGCAATGAATGTCCTGACTTGTTTCATCTTCACTGGATAGAGGAAGAATTCTTCACCTCACCAATGAGGATGGATAAGGACACTCTTTGGGACTTTCTCACCCTTTCAGTATTCTCACATTGGCAAAACTGAGATTGCACACAATTTTGCACACAACAAGGTACATCTCATGAACTCTAGAATTGTGACTAGAGATACTTTATGGAATTTTTTACAACTTCAGAAGCCTCTTTCACTTTTGGTTGGAAGCAAGCATCTTTCAGGGCTTTAAAATTCCTCAAACAGGAAAGATGCCACTGGCGTGAATTTGTTTAAGGTGGATCCCATCTTGCCAAGCAGTGACCCACACACTATGATCACAGAGCTACATGAACCAACTGAAACAAACCATGATGTTGTCAGGTATAAACCCACAAACTTGGGAGACAGCGGCTGAAGATCGCCCACTTTGGCGGCAAACCATCTCTGCTGCTACTGATCACTTTGAAGGGGAATGCCACAGGCATGAAGACATTACATGACAAGCACTGAAGCTACACCAAACTCAACCACTCCCCCAACCATCTAATCAGTGTACTGTGTGTGGTCGCATGTTCCATGCCAGGATTGGTTTATGGAGTCACCAGAGACACATTCATCAGCTGAGAAAATGCCTTCTAGGAAATAATGTATGCTCAGATACGAGTAGCAGCCGACGACGAAAATTCCTCATTTAAGTGTTTCCCTATTTTGAGAGAAATAAAATTTAGGAGAATGAAGGACTTACTGTAGGTGAGTGTGCTATTTCCTTATGTTACACTAAGGAGCACTGTTTCCTCCCACATATCTTCACCTCAATCCCAGTCTCTCTCATGTTTTACACTGAAAGCTTCCTTCCTTAGATAAGCACTGACAATTTGCTCAACGAAGAATTTTGTGCCGTGCTGCTGGGCAAAGACAAAGTAGGTTTCAGCTGGCACTTAATGGCCTGGAACATTTACTCTCCAGTGCATAAGGATAAAGCTCTCTATGATGTTCCTGGACTCGGTTGGATTTCTTGGAGGGGGTGGGGGCAGGGAGGAAATGGAGAATGAGGGACAGAGAGAGTCCATGAACGTACGCTTGCGTGTCATGAAAATGAAAAAGGAGGAGGAAAAACTCAGTTACTCAAAAGGGGGAAAGAATACATGGATACTTCTCCCATATCAAAAGGCACAAAAATGCAAAATAGGTCTATATTCATACAGTACTCGAGCAAATGTTCACACAAAATGAACTGTGCAATGGTATAACATTTTAGTGCTAAATTACATTTATTTCATACATCATTTTCTAATGCTGGGAACAGTTTCTCTCCTAATGGCCTATTCTTCATTTAAATTAAGCCTAATTAACTAATTAGTGATACACAGCTTGGTTTAGCAGATACAGTCAGAAACTAGGACTCAGGAAGCCTGGGTTCAAATTCCTGCTTTGCCATGGAAACTCTCTGGAGGCAATTAATAAAAGCCCTCATTAAATATCTCACGTACCCCGAAAGCTCTACTAAGGGAGCTACAAGTCAGTTCTGACTCAACAGCACTCGAAGACAACAAATGTGTAGCCCATCTTTGTGTTCCCATCCTTGTATTTATTTCTTTTGTGCCCACCAGTAACTATAAATCTGGCTTTCTGTAATTTAAAACCAATATTCTGTTTCCCACACTCTGGAACAATGACAACAATTGCATACCTGCCAAGCCACAGTTTTCAAAATCCAGGAGCCGGGCATGCATGTGCAGTAAGTTTCCAGGCACCAGGCAGTAAAGGGGTTACTGTGCATGTAGCCATCAGAGGCAGCGGCACGTATGCAAAGTAACCTCTGCACACATGTACAGTAACCCCTTTGGCCAGGAAAGGGGTTACTGTGCATGTGCACAGAGGTTACTGGGTTACTGCACATGCGTAGCAACCCAGTAGCCCTTATGCACATGCGCAGTAACCCCTTTCCTGGCCGGTCAAATTACAGGATGACGGCAGGAAGGAGGGGGAAGGAGCGCTAGATTACGGGATTTCCCGGCCAATCCGGGATACTTGACGGGTATGCAATTGTGTGAAGGTCCATGGAATTATTGTGCATCATTATTTTGGAGCTATTGTTGTGTTTTTAGAGTCAAAAGCTCGACCAGCTAACAATGACCCACTTTGCTACCGGAACTCCTTTTGTATGATAATCTAGACAGCACATATGTGGGCAAACTGACTCTGTATCAAAAAAATAAAGCCATGGACACTAAATAATCAGAATGCCAGACAGTGCATATATCTGTGAAGCATGTTTCAATAGTCCACCACAAAGAAGGGACACCAGTAATTCTAAATTTATCACCAGTGATTAAGGACAGTGATTTCCAACCTTGGGTCCCTAGATGGTCTTGGGCTACATCTTGAAAAAATCTTAGCCAGCACAACCATTGGTGAATTCTTCAGGGAGTTTTAGTCCAAGAATATCAGGCAACTCAATATTGGGAACCACTGACGTAGGGAGAACATATAACTAAAATAACTTTTTTGCACAAGGTCACCTTTTCTATCTGGTGGATCATTCATTAAATGGATGTACTAAAGTTAAAACTGCTGATGTTGTGAGTGTGATTATGATGGAGCTCAGGGTTAACTCCGATGTCAGTAAAATGAGTACCCAGCATGTTGGGGGCAAAAATGCTAACTACCTTGTGAACTACCCAGAGAATCCACTAAACACTATGGGGCAGTATATAAGTGTAAATGCTATTGCCATTATTTTTTAGGGATGGTTGGAAGAATTTCCTCCTTGCCCATTCCAAGATCAGACAGAAACTATAAAAACAGGACACCACATATTTTGAATTTTTTCGATTCATAATGAACTCATGAATGGCAGAGTGAGCAGGCAGGTGTATCACCTGGACAGAGCCTTCTAAGCAAACACGTCATAATAGTTGGAAAGGTCGCCCTTGCTCGAAAGCCAATTGTGTCCAACTCTAGGCTGTGGTGCTCAACTCTGTATACAGCCAATGAGCCAGTGCTGTCGGTGTCTGCAGATGTGTCCATGGTCATGTGGCAGGCACGGCTCGATGCTGGAGTACATGGATCACTCTTACCTTCCCACCAAATGGGTACCTATTTATCTACTTGCAATTATTTTCTTTTGAGCTGCTGGGTTGGCAGCAGCTGGGACAGAGATGGGAGCTCACCCTATCATGCCGCACTTAGGGCTCAAACTGCTGACCTGTCAGCCATATATTTAAAGGTTAGGAATCATTTCTAAACAACAACAACAACAACAACATCAATAATAATAATAATAATAATAATAATAATAATAATAATAATAATTATTATTATTATTATTATTATTATTATTATTATTATTATTATTATTATTATTATTATTATTATTATTATTATTATTATTATTGTTTTTGTTGTTCAGTCGCACAGTTGATTCCGACCCTTTGCGACCCTATGGACCATCGTTCTCCAGGCACCTCTGTCCTCCACCATCCCCCTCAGTCCTCCCAGTTCTGTGCCCATTGTGTCTACAATACCATCTATCCATCTCATCCTTGGCCTCCCCCTTCTTCTTTTGCCCTCCACCTTTCCCAACATCATGGCCTTCTCAAGTGAATCCTCCCTTCTCATTTGATGCCCAAAGTACTTTAGCCTCATCTTTACTATTTGACCTTCCAATGAGCAGTCAGTGTTGATTTCTTCTAAGATTGACCTATTTATAATAATAATAATAATAATAATAATAATAATAATAATAATAATAATAATAATAATAATAATAATAATAATAATAATAATTCCATGTATATCCTGCCCATCTGGGGTCATCCCCACATAATAAAATCACATAATAAAATACAAATATCAAACCTAATTGCATATCTCAATTAGCACATACACAAGCAGTGCGAAACTATGTCTTCATTTTTCTTTGGACCATTTAAAGGCCATCCATATAGCCCTCCCCTCTATTTCCACCTGAACGAATACAGATTTGCAATGGCTATTCCACATTGCCCCATCCTCTGTTTATTAGGCAGGCTGCTTGAAAAGACAGAAGCTCAAGCCAGAGAAGATTCTGCTAACTCGCCCTCCCCTTTTCTGCTCGAAGTTATAGTATTAATGCATCATCAACACCAAGAGGGAAGAAGGGGAGACAGAACTTGACAGAAGACTGAGAAGCCCAAACTAAACCCATAATTCTGCCATCTCCATGTATGCTTGTCTTTTGGATTGAGGACAGTGAAGGTCAGCAGAAGAGTTAGTGCTCCACTCTAAAACTGCACTTAGATAAATTTTTGTCCCCTCCCTAACTTATCTCTTTTGTTCTAAGTCCTCAGCAGTGATGATAAGGGTGAGGACAACAGATTTAAAATGAAGCTCTCTTTTTATTCCTCTTCTGCCATCTAGTGTCTTTCTCTCTCATTCCCTCCCTCCCTCCCTCTCTCTATATATAGAAGAAAAAGACAAGGAGGTAAAGCTACACATAGGGATGTAAGTAGGGGAAAAATTGCAGACTCAGTTTCCATCAGATTCCAACTGCATTCCTATTACATTATTCATTTAAACCAAGTGACATTACTTTGGAGTTGTTTTAGCTTTCACTTGGAAAATTCTGCACAGGTTCTGCACATATTTTCTCATAGTTTATGCATCATTTACATTCCTTTCCTAATGTAGACATTCTGCTGCACACTTTCCACTACTGAAGAGGGTCTGTCTGCATTTTCCAAAAATGTACATACAGTGGAACCTCGCTTAACAAATTGAATGCATTCTACGGGACCTTTAGCAATTTCCCATAGGAATGCATTGAAACCCAAAATTTGTTAACCGAAACACGGTTTCCTATAGGAATGCATTGAAAACCAATTGATCCATTCCAGGGGGAAAATTGTTAACCGAGCCACCTATTTTCTATGGATTTCCCTTTGTTATGTGATTTTTGTGTTAACCTAGTCATTTGTTAGGCAAGGTTCCACTGTATATGTTTTTAGCTGCCCACTTTTTAAAAATGTATGCATGCTTTGGGCATAGAAAGTGTGCCTTAAAACTGACAAATTGGCAGATTATTGAAACAAAATACACAACAAGTCATGGGAGGTGTTAAATGGATATTAAATGGATTTTTCTTCAGTCCCTTGGTGTGTGTTCATGAAAGCCGTGGGATATTCCAATGTGCAGGGAGGGCTCAAACATTAGGAAAACACAAGCAAAAAGGATAGTTTATAGCAGGCTGTATACGTAAGGTGGAGCAGAATTACATCACATTTAGCAATTATACTTATATACCGCTATGTAGCGCTAAGATGGTTCTCAAGATAATAAGCATTTTGGCCCTAAAATCCTGGCTACTCATTTTACTGACTCATTCTACTCATTTACTCGTTCTACTCTGGGTTTGTCCTGTGATTTTGGCAGATGGAGCCAGAGTTTAACATCCAAAGCTCCTACCAGCTAGCCAGGGAGGATGCAAGTTGTACTTAGATTGTGCAAGGAAGAATATGTAGCACCGAACTGACTAAGTTGAAAAGAATAATTGTTTCTACCCCCAAAAAGTCCACTTCTGCATAAACTTGTCAACTTTTTGCATTAAAACGAATAGCATTTTTACATTAAAACCAAATAATATATTGTTTAAGAATGACAAGTACTGGATGGGTTGTTTGCATCTTTCTGAAAAACTACTTGATACTTCTAAACTTCCAATGTGTGTGTGCATGTACAAACTTGTGTTTGCTGCTTCTCCAAGCCAAAGTGCAATAGCTGTTTTGCCCAAATGGGAGAAATTTTGGAGGAGACGAGGATGAACCTGTCTTCTTGCTGTCAATTAGAGATGAAAAATCAAGCAGCATTTTAAAAACCCTTGTCAAGTTGCCTCTCCATTGAAATGAAGAATTTAGCAAGTAATATTTCCATTTCCTATACATGAATTATGTTCTCTCAAAGTCAGCTGCCAAGTACAAAGCCCAAAGGCCTCCAGATCCACCACTATTGAGTCTTGCTTTCAGAAATTATTATGGGTTCTTTCCAAGGAAAACAAATGCACATCTTCTAGCTATGTGGGACATATGTGTTTTATGAAGAGTGCAGATATCTCTGTCAATGTGCTTTGTGTATGAGTCTTCATTCATCAAGAACATACAAATTGTAGCTCTGTAGGAAGCAAGCATGCTGAGCTTCAGAGAAGACATGAACACTTCATATCAACAACTTAATAACGGTTACCTTTAACATTTGTTTAACTCTGATTTAGGTTGCAAAAGCATGTCTGACTGCGCACTTCACTGGTTTACCTGGGTCCTGCATTAATAGATGTTTGTCTACTTTCCAGAAATGTCAAGTGCTGCGCACACACGCAAATTATCTTCAAGTGAAAATGTTGCTTGCCTCTCTGTGTGTGTTAAATGAAAATGGCTGCATTACTGACAACCTAGCATCAGCTATTTTTTACAACATCAATAAAGGTAAAGGTCGCCCTTGCTCATTAGCCAGTCATATCCCACTCTAGGGTTCAGTGCTCATCTCTGTTTATAGCCAAAGAGCCAGTGCTGTCTGCGTCTGCAGACATTTCCATGGACATGTGGCAGGAATGCCTAGACACCAAAGTGCATGGAATGCTGTTTACCTTCCCATCAAAGTGGTCCCTATTTATCTCCTTGCAATTTCTTGCTTTCGAACTGCTAGGTTGGCAGGAGCTGGGACAGAGATGGGCGCTCATTCCATCATGCAGTACTCAGGTTTTGAACTGCTGACCTTCTGCCTGCCAGTCAGCGTCTTAAACACTTGAGCCACTGCAGTCGCTTCACAACAGTAAGCCACAAGAATAAATAGATTTTTGCTCTTCTTAGAAAGTCAGAGAATCCCCCCCTCTTTTCTTTTTTTACATGACACCATAGTTAGACAAAAAAAAAAAAAGGCAAAAGCATTTGGCTCTTCAGTTCTGTTGTCTTCAGGGAACATTGCAAAGAGAGCAAAGGGACTCAAACAAAGTGTCAAATTATTCCTAGCAAATGGCAGTCCCCAAGGAAAAAGCTATGAAAAGCAGATGCAGAAATTTAATTCAGATATAAGCCAGCAGGGACAAACTATCCAATTGCAACAACACTTCCTATGTGGAAGAAAGGTCGGAGATGAATGTGCCTTATGAATGCAACAATACTGTAGTGGAGGCCAATAACTCCAATTTTGTTCAGGCACTGAATCTTCTCTGGCTTTCTGTAGGAACTTTGCAGGAGCTCTCTCGTGTGCTGAACCTATTTTGGAGCGAGGATTTGAATAACTTTGGTAGACTCCAGGAAAAAAAGTCAGTGCAGAGTTGTGGCCCCAAGGGACCCCAAGTGGAAGCAGCAAAACAGCCGGAGATTTGAAGCTCATGACTAGCCCTGAGGCACCACTGGGCGCTCAGCCTGATGATACTATGGCACCTCAAGGAGGCAGGGGAAGCGAGGGAACCCTTCTGTCCAAAGTGAGCCTAGGACAGGGTAGGACGCAGCCAGCAATCGGAATGGAAGGAAGGAAGGAGAAGGTGATTGTACCAGAAGAAGTTGATGCCCACTTTTCATTTCCTTGCTACCTAATGGGAAGTAGGACTGCCAAACCTTGTCTCGGTTCCCAGAGATGGTGGCAACAGTACAGCAGCTGCTCAATCTTGGATGGGGCTCCACTGAAGAAGATGGCTGTCCACTTAGAAGGCTGGTCTCATGTCTCATTCTTGCTTTACTGCAACCAAAACTGCTGACCTTGTGAGTTCAATCCTGACAGGGATCAAGGTTGACTCAGCCTTCCATCCTTCCGATGTCGATAAAATGAGAGCCCAACATGTTGGAGGCAAAAATGCTAATTACCTTGTGAACTGCCCAGAGAGTGCACTGAGCACTATAGTAAAGGTAAAGGTTGCCATTGCTCGAAAGCCAGGCATTTCTGACTCTAGGGGTCGGTACTCATCTCCATTTACAGCCAAAGAGCCCGCACTATCTGTGTCTGCAGATGTTGTCATGGTTATGTGGCAGGAGTGAGTAAACATTCCTACATTGCGGCGCGTCTCCCTCTTAGGATATCAATCCACACCACCCGATCCTTCCAAACTGGGCAGCTTCATGTGCCAGCACCAAAATTGGCAAGGAAAGTCAGGACCCGGAGAAGAGCCTTTTTGGTGGTGTCACCGACTTTATGGAATCCCCTTCCAGTTGAATTGTGCCAGGCCCCATCCCTGTTTCCATTCAGAAAGCAGCTCAAATCACTTCTGTTCAGAGAAGTCTTTATAAAGGGTTTGACAATTGTCTATCAATCATCGTCATCATCGTCATCATCGTCATAATCATCATCATCATCATCATCATCATCATTATTATTATTATTATTATTATTATTATTATTATTATTATTATTATTATTATTATTATTATTATTATTATTATTATTATTATTATTATTATCCGACATGTATGCTGCCCCACTTGCAAAGTGACTCTGGGTGGCTAACAAAGATAAAAAAAAATTACAATTACAATCACAAGGTACCACATTATCATCATACAAAAACATTTTTTTAAAAATCCCAATTACAATTACACTTACAATTACAAAATATCAAGTTATGATAAGAAGAAAAAAACCACTTATAAAAAACAATATACAGAAAAAACAGGGTTCTCACCTGGCCTTTTCCTGCTGTCAATAAGGTTTTGTATTGCTATTATGTGATTTTAATATGTTTTTAATGTGTGTGTGCAGGGGTTTACAAGTGGAATAAAATAAATAAATAAACAAACAAACATTGGAGTGCATGGAATGCTATTACCTTCCCACTGAAGTGGTATCTATTTATCCCCTTGCAATTTTTTATTTTCAAACTGCTAGGTTAGCAGCAGCTGGGACAGATGACGGGAGCTCACTCAGATGTGAATTTCTTGGGTCTCAAAGTGCTAACCTGCTGACTTTCCAGTCATCATCATCATTATTATTTATTTAGATTTATATCCCACCCTCTTGCTCCAGGGCAACTCAGGGCGGCGTACAACATATAAAAATCTTACAATATAAAACCCCATAAAAAACTACAATAAAAAACTCTTTATAAAAACCACCCCATGTCTGAAAAGACCCACCCCTTCCCACAATCATTGAAAGGACATGTAACATCAAACTGAGCCAACGTGCAGGAGTCAATGCCCCGTAGGCCCCCCAAACTTGCCCTGCCAGCCAGGTTTTTAACCCTTTCTGAAAGGGCAGCAATTCTGACTGAAGCCTTAAATCTGCAGGCAGGAGGTTCCAAAGAGTTGGGGTGGACACAGAGAAGGACCTTCTCCTTGTGCTAGAGAGGAAAGCCCCTCTAGCCCGATGGAAGACTGAGGGACCCTCTCCGGTCCACCCTGGTAGGATGGGCGGACTCCCTTAAGGTGATGCGGTCTCTTAGGTAACCTGGCCCACTACCATGAAGGGCTTTAAAGGTAATGACCAGCACCTTGAATTGCACCCAGAGACAAACTGGTAACCAGAGCAGCTCCTGGAGCAGAGGTGAGGCATGAGCATAACGCCCGCACCCCATCACTACCCGAGCCACTGCATTCTGGACCAGCTGCAGCCTCCCAATGGTCATCAAGGGCAGCCCCATGTAGAGCGCATTACAATAATCAAGTCTGGAGGTAACCAGCACATGTGTGATCATGAGCAAGGAATCCCTATCCAAGAGCGGGCGCAACTGGTAAATTACCCGAAGTTGTGCAAAGGCCCTCCTGGCCACGGACACCACCTGTTCTTCTAGCAGCAGTCGGACATCCAGGAGGTCCCCCAAGTTGCGCACTGGGTCTGTCTTAACCACTAAGCCACCACAGTCCTACTAAACACTATGGGGTGGTATATAATTGTCATTGTTATTGCTATTGTTGGTCTTTCTACTTCTGCCTCCCCTGCCTATCCTTCCTCCTCCCATTTCGACTAGCTCTACCACAAATTGGGCACTTCTCTCTTGGCCAAAATTCTCCCCCCACAGCCCACCACATCCTAGGCTAGAGGTTTTTACAGTGAACATGGATGGGGGAAACAAGGCAAAAGGACCCAAGAGATCCAGTCCCTCCTATGTTAAACGAAAGGACTGGCGAAGGAAAAACCCAAAAACTAAAGTGCTGCCCCTTGAAAGAACCAGAAATAAACCGAACATGAATGTTTCCACCGCACACATTCCTCCTGGTGTCTCGTTCTGCTCTTTGATCCATCAAAATCTAGCCAGCTGGATTACAGCAATACTGGCAGGAGCTATTTTCGGGGCTATTGTTGTTTTCCTGGGCACCATTCAAAGTGTAATAGAAAATAGAAAAGCATGGCAGGCAAGTTGGAGGGGAGGGGGGGGGGAATCAGCAATAACAATTGCAGCTCAATAATACTGTTATCAACGTTCAAAAAAAAATATTCCTGCCTGCTTGACATCCTTTAAAGCTGCCCCAAACCCTAAGGTTTGCGAACCTCTCCTTTTCAACTGGCACTCATAAATTTTCAAAAGGCAGGAATTCAAGGACACCTAGTGCCTCTGGCTGATCATTGCAGGGTACGAATCAGTTGCTCCTGCTTGCAGATGCTAAAACCGCATGATATAAAATAAAGCCATGATGTTTGACAACACCACGGTGTGAGCGGGTACACCAACAGAGCAGATCAACCCTGTCCCCTCCGTTAAGAAAGCCAGGATCTCATGACTGCGTGAAAATGAACTCGCTTATTAATGCGCATTTAGAATATTCCCAGTCTGGCCAGGTTATCCTGCTATGGTAATAGAGTAGACCATACTGCCAGTGACTCAGTGCTGATTGTCAGAGGGCGGTTAACTAACCTGACAACCCTGAGGACTAATGGCCTTGAGCAGTGAAGTCCACAGAGAAGGATGATGGTCTTCAAGTGGATTAAGTCCCACTTGAATCCATCTTGATGGAGGGCAGCAGCTTCATCAATACTGGCCTGGGGCGAAGGAGGACTTTGCATGTCAAAAGGGCTCAGGACCAGAAAATGATTTGCAGAATTGGATCAGTGGTAGGGGTATCATGCTGCGATGTAGAAGGATGGAAGTCCAAGTGACTGTCTGGCAGACCCTAGTGATACTGTAGAGGCAGGTACTTTTGAACAGCTGCAAAATATTGTGCATGGGACTGTGGTGGCTCAAGTGGATAAGACACTGAACTCACTGACTGGAAGGTTGGAGTTCGATTCCCGGGTACTGCATGATGGAGTGAGCACCTGTCTCTGTCCCAGCTCCTGCCAACCTATCAGTTTGAAAGCAAGAAATTGCCAGGAGATAAATAGGGACCACTTCAGTGGGAAGGTAAACAGTGTTCTGTGCCCTCCAGTGTTGAGGCATGCCTGCCACATGTCAACGGAAACATCTGCAAATAAGAGACAGCACTGGCTCTTTGGCTACAAACAGAGATGAGCACTGAACCCTAGAGTCGGATACAACTGGCTTTCAAGCAAGTGCAACCTTTAACTTTACCTAAAATAATGTGCATGTGTGTATGTGTGTGTATAAATATACACACATACATATGTGAGAGTATGGCAGACCATGTGGTTTTTTAAATGGTGTATACACCACTCAAGGACCACACTGGCTTAGTGGTTAAGACACTGAGCTTAATGACCAGAATGTTGCCAAATAGCAGTTCAAGACCTGAATGTTGTGTGACAGAGTGAGCTCCTGTTGTCTGTCCCCGCTCCTGCCAACCTAGCAGGTCAAAATCAAGAAATTGCAAGTAGATAAATACAGTAGGTATTGCTCTGGTGAGAAAGGCAACAGTGTTCTTTGTGCTTCAGTGTCTAGTCATGCCTGCCACATGATCACAGAAATGTCTTCAGCTGCAGACAGAGCTGGCTCTTTGGCTGTAAACAGAGATGAGCACTGGCCCTTAGAGTTAGGCATGACAGGCTTTTGAGCAAGGGAGACCTTTAGATTTTTCTATACGCCACACACAAAAATGGATTCCCAATGGCCCAGTGAGTCATGGTGTCCTGGTAGTGAGAATGCAGACACACAGGCATAAAATGCTATTAGCTGCAATGAAGCCAACCTTTCTGTACCCACAACACCATAAGTTGTTAGAGTTGCCTTGATAAGCAGAGCAATCCCCAGAGCCTGTCCCTGACCACAGGAGATGTTATTTGTTATATTTATTGCTGGATTTTTATATTGATATTTGCATATTATTATGTTGGAAACTACCCTTAGTCTTTGCACTAAGATGTATGGTATATAGGTAAAGGTAAAGGTTTCCCTTGCTCGAAAGCCATTTGTATCTGACTCTAGGGTGCAGTGCTAATCTCTGTTTCATCTCAGTGCTCATCTCAGTGCTCATTTCCTTGGTCATGTGGCAGGCATGACTAGACACCAGAGCGCACAGAACACTGTTACCTTCCCACTGAAGTGGTCCCTATTTATCTACTTGCAATTTTCCTGCCTATCTATCTTTATATATATGTCTATCTATATATGTCTATATATATATATATCTCCAGATATAGATGTTGATGTCCAGTCTGCAAGATTTCAATTTAATATACATATGAGATTGAGTCAGACAACTGGAAATCTTTTGTGTAAGCCATGCTTCTGTCATGTTTAGCAAATCACTATTAATTCAGACTTTTGCTCTCATTTGTAATACTACTTTGCCTTCAAGGATGATGCCAGATTACTGACAGATTATAGGTGAAAGCTGCTTTACTATAGTCGCAAAGAAACTGAGCTGTCAATTGTCTACATGAATCTAGCTTCTATTATGAACTCACTAGCATTTGAATGTAGGCCGGGCTGGAACGCTGCCCTAAGTGGAATCACATCTGGAACAAAACCTGGAACAAATCAGGGTTTTGGATAGTGCAGAAATATTACCTAATTAGAATTCATCCCATACTGGATATAACATGGAAGATGAGCTTAGTACAGTCGTGGTGAACCTATGGCACACGTGCCAGAGGTGTCACTCAGAGCCCTTTCTGTGGGAACCCATGCAGTCACCCCGGCACATAATTTGCCCACCCCTCTGCCCAGCAACCCAATGGGAGCGCTTCCTTCCTCTCTTGTTGCTGTGTTGGCACTTTGCAATAAATAAGTGGATTTTGGGTTGCAGTTTAGGCACTCGTCTCTAAAAGGTTCACCATCACAGGCTTAGTAAAACCTGGAGTATCCTGGACTGCATCAGTACAACCCGGATTGCCCTGGACTGTATACCATGCATGCAAAAGCGCTGTGTGTGCGTGCATGCATGCGTGCGTGCGTGCGTGTGTGCGTGCATGTGTTAGAAGCAGCAGCAGTGTTCCTACTTTCCTGATGCAAACTCAAGAACCATTTCTTTGACATTCCAGAAGCTTAGAAACATGCAAGTCCTGATGTGAGTAAGAAAGATTTTGCCATTGAACAGACTGCAAGAAGCCTGATAACTTTGTCATCTTAGATAGTAACACCTACAATCTCAGGAACAGGCCTTTTCCCATCATGATTCCTTTCCTCAGGTGCAAATGCCTCTGGCTCCTTGAACAACAGAAAGAAGCATAAGGTGTACCTGTCCAACGGCTAGATATCTGCCCTCTTCTGGAGTAAAACAACTGCTGCTTTTTGGACCTTTTTAAAGTAAAGGTCTCCCTTGCTCAAAAGTCAATTGTATCTGATGCTCACAGGTGGTGCTCATCACCATTTACAACCAAGCAGCCAGCACTGTCTGGATCTGCAGATATTTTCATGGTCATGTGGCAGGCATGACTAGAGTAGACCACAAAACACTGTTACCTCCCACTAAAGTGGTGACTATTTATCTACTTACAATGTCTTGCTTTTGAACTGCTAGGTTGGCAGGAGCATTCACTCCATTTGACAGCACCTGGGTCTTGAACCAGTGACCTTCTGACCGTCCGGTTGTCAAGCTCAGCGTCTTAACGACTAAGGCACCACAATTTCTTGGAACTTATTAAACACGGTAATAATAATTTCATGTCAGAAATTATTCTGGGTTGAAAGGATTTTTGCGGAAGAAACACCGCTCAGGGAACGCCCAAATGAGGCTCTTTTCATGTCCCCAAGAGCTGGGTCAGAGACAGGTACTCAATCCATCATGCAGTACCTGGGTCTCGAACTGCTGACTCGCCAGCCTTCCAGCTAACAAGGCGAACTTCTTAACCACTGATCCACCATGAATATTCTTCACTGTGTTCTCTATGGAAACTTGTAAGAGCAATGGTTGTAAGAACCCTATCAATATCAAGTGCAATGGAAAGGACATCAAACTAGACAGAGAGCCATTTTCCACTACTGTTTATTCCCTTTCTCCTCTATTCTTCAAAATTGTTTATTAAGTAAAAAGTTACTTCGAATCATATAGCAACAAACACTGTATTTATCTTCAGTTTAGCAGCCATATTGAGGGTAGGACCTATCATCACGTCGATCAGTGTTCCTCAAACTTGGCTCATCAAATGTTCACTGACTTCAGTTCCCAGAAGCCCTGATCAACAGGAGTGCGGAATTGGGCTTCTGGTAATTGAAGTCAAAAAACACCTTGAGAGCCAAGTTTGAGGAATCCTGAAGTAGAAGGATGGAGTAGAATCATTGTAAATCAAATACATTAATACAAAAAAGTAGAAGCAAGTGTTGGGACATCCAGCCATGCTCCTCTGAACAGAGCCTGAATGAACTATGGAATCTAGTCATGCAATCGATCCCAGGGTCTTCGGTATCTCCGAGCTGTGGTGGCTCAGTGGTTAAGAAGCTCGCCTTGTTAGCTGGAAGGCCACCAAAGTTGGTAGTTCGAGACCTGGGTACTGTATGATGGCTTGAGCACCCGTCTCTGTCCTAGCTCCTGCCAACTTAGCAGTTTGAAAGCAAGAATTTGAAAGTAGATCAATAGGGACCACTTTGATGGGGACATGAAATGAGCCTCATTCGGGCGTCCCCTGAGTGGAGTTTCTCCAGCAAAAGGCCTTTCAATAATAATTTCTGACACTAAATTATTATTATGGTGTGCAGTGGCTCAAGTGGCTAAGATGCTGACTGGAAGGCAGGAGGGCAGAATTTCGATTCCCGAGTACTGCAGGATGGAATGAGTTCCCGTCTTTGTCCCAGATCCTGCCAACCTAGCAGTTCGAAAGCAAGAAATTGCAAGTCGATAAATAGGGACCACTTTGGTGGCAAGGTAAACAGCGTTCCATGCGGTGTCTAGTCACACCTGCCACACGACCATGAAAAAGTCTGCAGAAGCAGACAGCGCTGGCTCTTCGGCTTTGTAACAGAGATGAACACTGAACCCTAGAGTTGGATACAGCTGGCTTTCGAGCAAGGGTAACATTTACCTTTAACTCAATCCTTCTTCAATGCTTCTCCAGAATCTTCTCCTCAATGGAGCCACTGCTCCATTCATTCCCTCCCTCGGTCCCTACGGTGGGAATTGGCTTCCAGGTAGAGAAGGAAAAACACATTTGTGCCCTAGCTGCAATCGTGGAGAAATATATCTTCAGCTCCATTCTTTCTCTCCTCCATTCTGTCAGATCTGGAGGGCTAGTAGATGAAAACATGAGAATAAACCTAACTAACTGGATTAAGGAAAGTCACTGAAGGGAAAAGCTATCTGGCAACATTAGTTTAAATGCCAGAGCATGACCTTCTCCTCCTCCTTTCGGATTCCCCCCTCCCCATTCCCTCTGTATTTTCAAACATTTATTATGGAGAGAAGACTTTTTAATGAGACAAACAATCCCTTCGAACAAGACCGTTTGCCAGTGATCTACTGTCTCTGTGCGCAAGGATTCAGCTCTGTAAGAGGCACCCCAGGTAATCATTTTTTCAAGGGACACTTGGGCATTCAGAAACCTTTTAATGGCTTTTTAAAAAGAAGAAACAAGTTTCCCATCCTTTTCATCAGGTGAAGCCTCTGGGGCTTCAAAGAGCAGAGCTGTGCGCAGATTCCATGCCAAGATGCAGTGATCAAGCCACCATTTCCACCAGGACTAATGAGGCCCTCGGGCTAATTAAACAGATGATTAAAACACCTGAACACCAAAAGGAACCCATTTATCCATTCATCAGAGGACCTTAAGGTAGTAGTGAAATTTGAGCTTACATTCACAATGCTTCGTCTTCCTTCTTTGTCTTCGTCTTCCTTTTTCTTCTTCTTTTTCTTCTTCTTCTTCTACTACTACTACTACTGAATCCAAATATTGGTGATTCTCATGGCAATCATCGATAAAGACTGTCCTGAGAATATAATGCAGTGGCCTTCTATCTGCCTTCCACATCGCAGCATGATCCCCATACCACTTATCCAGTTCCGTGAGTCACTTTCTGGTCCTGAGTCCTTTTGTCATGCAAAGTCCTCATCAGTCCCAGGCCAGGATTAATGAAGCTGCTGCCCTCCACCAAGATGGGATTTAATCCATTTGAGGGTCATCACCCTTCCCTGT
The DNA here is from genome assembly GCA_035047345.1 of Bradypodion ventrale. Classification (NCBI taxonomy): domain Eukaryota; kingdom Metazoa; phylum Chordata; class Lepidosauria; order Squamata; family Chamaeleonidae; genus Bradypodion; species Bradypodion ventrale. Next base: position 31,136,846 of record JAWDJE010000010.1, on the reverse strand, counting down.
GGACTTCGGCACCCAAATCGTAACTCTGTAAGAAAAATCACTGCCAAAGGAGCCATTCTCAGAGAGAAAAGAGGAAGGAAAGCAAACAGATCTCAGAACATTGCATTTTAAAAGGAATCTGCACTCCCTAAATGCAAAAGATCAGATAATTTAGTAAATTATTGACACTTTGTGCTGTTTTTGTTAGGTAACCAGTAAGAAATGTTAGGGATAATCTCTGTGTCCCTCTAGTGGCCACTGCTAAAATTGCATTTGGAAGTGTTCATGAAAATTGAAGAGTTGAAAACAAAGACTATTTATTTTGCTTCTTAGAATCGATAAGAGAATTGCAAAAAGGAAAAAAAAACCTTGAAAAGTACTGACAAAATACTCACCAAAATTCCTTACAAGGCTCTTTAAAGGTAACGTTTTAAAGTAAGTGTCAAAAGTGACACCTAATAAAATCAGCTATTATTTGTTAAACCTAAAAACTATCTGTGTAATTACTAGGATTGGGGCAGCAGTGCCTTAGTGGATAAGACACTGAGCTTGACAACCAGCAAGTTGTCCGGTCAGCAATTTGAGACCCGAGTGCTGCATGACAGAGTGAGTTCTCATCATCTGTCCCAGCTCCTGCCAACCTAGTACTGTAGTTCAAAAGCAAAACATTGCAAGTAGATAAACAGGTACCACTTTAATGGAAAAGGTAACACTCTGGTGTCTAATCATGCCTGATACATGACCACAAAAATATCTGCAGGACCAGACAGTGCAGGCTGTTTGGTTGTAAACGGAAATGAGCACCACTTCACAGAGGTGGACATGACTGACTTTCAAGCAAGGAAAAACTTTACCTTTACTAATTACTAGATGCATCTCTTATCACTTAAAGCTATCTAGTTACAGGTAACTATATATTTTTGCAACTAGTGACATCCAAGCTCAGGAAGCAAGGATATAAATAGGTATCAACCGACATAGAGTGTTGATAAGCTGCGTCTCTTGAGAAAATAGTACAACGAAAATTTTCTTTGTATGATTTTTTTCCCATAGACATTTTGTTGTACAATTTTTCCCATAGGTATTTTCATTGGACGAGTTTTCCCATAGAGATTTTCATAAAATCGTAAAATGAAATGTCCTGTGGAACCAATTATTTTCATTATACAAGGTTCTACTGTATTTAATACAGTAGAACCCTGTATAGCAATCACCCCATACAGCGATGAAATCGCATAGCAATGAGGCTTGGAGGGGCGAAAGCCATTCTGCATAGCGATCGTTCCTATGGGAAAATCCATACAATGAATTTCCAATAGGAAAAACTACTTAGCGCAAGGGGAAATCATTGTACGGATTTTCCCATAGGGAAGATCGTACAATGACGAAAACCTCATAGCAATTAGCTCCATGGAATGGATTAAAATCGCTATACGGGGATCTACTGTACTTAGAAATAAGGTCCAAGAGAATGCGGTGGACTCTTAGACTCTTAGTAGTCTCTTAGTTCCCTGATGCATTGCATTGTATTTTAATTCAGCTGACAAGTGAGCAAGCTCTACCACCCCTAACACATCAAGGAACCTTGTTAGGGTGGATTAGGTGCCATGACTTCAACATCTTTTGTCTTCTGTTCCACTGTAGACTTGGTCTACAAGGAACATAAGAGATTAAACTTCACAAACAGAAGGTCAGAAGGTCACCAGTTCAAGACCCAGGTAATGTAAAATAGAGTGAACACTCCTGCCAACCTAGCAGTTCGAAAGCAAGAAATTGCAAATAGATAAATAGGTACCACTTTGGTGGGAAAGTAACAGCATTCCATACACACCTGTCTTGGACAGCAGTGGCTTTCAAGCAAGGGTGACCTTTATTGATTTTTTATTTATTTATTTACTCGATTTATATGCCGCCTTTCTCGCCTCGGTGACCCAAGGCGGCTCACATCAATTAAAACATTCCATACATAAAAAAACCCCTACTAAAACAATAAAATGATTAAAACGTATAAAACCCAAAGCCCCTTAATTAAAACCCTAACAGGGCTAGATGAGCCAGCAAGGCTGGGATGCACTGCCAGAAGCACCCCATGCCTGTTAGCCGAGCCAGGTTTTTAGAGTCTTTCTGAAGGGGTACAGCTCCGCCTGGAGGCACAGATCTGGAGGCAAGAGGTTCCAAAGGGTCAGGGCAGACACCAAGAAGGCTCTCCTCCTGGTCCAGATAAGATATGCATTCCTGGCTGATGGGACCACTAGAGAGCCCCTACAGTCCGCCCTCATAGGACAGGTCAAAAACATTGAGACAATGTGGTCTCTTAGGTATCCTGGCCCAGTGCCATGAAGGGCTTTAAATATCAAAACCAACACCTTGAATTGCACCCAGAAGCATACTGGAAGCCAGTGCAGCTCCCGTAGCAGCAGTGAGGCGTGGGCATAGCGCCCACACCCTATCACCACCCAGGCAGCCGCGTTCTGACCCAGATACAGCTTCCGGATGGTCATCAAGGGCAGCCCCATGTAGAGCGTGTTACAGTAGACCAATCTGGAGGTGACCAGAGAGCATGGGTGACCGTGAGCAAGGAGTCCTAGACCTTTACCTAAATAAATCAAAGGGAATGAAAACAAAGAGGCAGCGTGGAATGGACCTAAAAAGTAAAAGAATTTAGAACATTAACACAAATAGCCAAAAGTGAATTGCTTTCAGTTGCCAAAAGAAAATAAAGAAGTGAAAGGATCGGGCCAGACCTCTGGGGAGGGGAGGGATTTGCACATCTTAGATGCAGCTACTGGAAAGACATTTCCAAATATGTATCTTCTCTCGCAGAGAACACAGGGCCTCTCTTTTCACGTTGAACCTGCTGTAGTGTTTGCAGATGTGGCCTAAAAGAGTGTTGAGAACTTACAATCCCACAACCATTAAAAGACCCCAACTCTCATCTATCTCAGCCATAATAGATGGTGGGAAATGTAGTGTGATAACATCTGGAGAACCACAGGTAGGAGAACCATTCTCCTCTGAAACAAAGGAAAAGAAAAACTGCTGCTTTCCCACTTGCAATACTATTGTTGGATCCATGGGCAGTTTTAATCCCTGCTTTTGATAGACAGACACACAGACACACACACATCCATTTCTGGATGTAATTAAGCTCTTAACAGAACACAAATTGTAAGAGTATGGAGGAATGTTACAATGGTACCATAAAAACTGGAGAAATCGGTAAGAGATAGAAATTTATGCTTCCCATGCCATTTGTGTAGAATGTAAAATGTTACATTCCCCACACACACACACGCACACACACCCTTCAAGCTCTTTTTTGAATCGCCACTATCACGTCAGCAACAGGGATACAATTATATGGCAATAGAGTAGACCATATTGCCAGCAACTCAACGTTGAGTGTCAGGTGGAGTTTAACTAACCTAACAATCCCGAAGACTAATGATCATGGGTGCTGAAATCCACAGAGAAGGGTGATGGTCCCCAAATGGATTAAATCCCACTTGAATCCCAAAAGGGCTCAGGACCAGAAAGTGACTCATGGAATTGGATCAGTGGTACGGGTATCACACTGCAATGCGGAAGGCACTGCATTATATTCTCAGGACAGGCTTCATGGCTGATTGCCATTATTTGGATTCAGATACAGCAGCAGATGAAGAATATCCATCCATTTGTCTGCCACTGTAGCAAATGAAAGGGATATTGCTCTCTATAGTGTTGATTCCTTCACTTCGGGAAAACCACATCAATTCTCTCTGCCACACACACACACACATTGACAGAGAATCCTTTGCAACAGTGGAGGCTAATTAATTTACACTTCCAACTGAAACGACTTTGCTGAGTATAAATAAATAAAAATTAGAAGGTCAGCGACTTGTGCTTTGGAGATCATCCCATTAGCATAATCTGCATACTAATGACTAAGAGGGGAGGGGGGGAGCAATTTAAAAAGAAAATACAATTTACTTTTCCTAGAAAACTTTATTACCTTTAAGGTATGCCACAAGTCAAGCACTAATTCACACTTTCAATTACCCCAGCACAGATGGCAGGAAGGGATTTTTGGGTCCGTTTGCAGTGATAAGCAAGGTGCCCTCTTAGCTCCGGATGGAGGTATTTTGATAAATTTGCCACTAGCATATTCATCATCTGTTTTTAAAAAATAAAATCTTGCAGCATGGAATTTCACCTAGAGGGACTCTTTTTTTTCTTCTTCCAAATTGCTTGCTCGTCTCAGACAAGCAAACCGGACTGCTAAATAACCAGTCATTTGGATCCCTGCTGTGCTCAATAATGCTGGAATGAGTTTTGGTGGCTAAATATTTTCAAAGGCTCAAAATGTTTTCCGAAAGCCATTCCCCAGCTTGGCTTGCTTGAAGGCAATGTTTCACTCCTGTCCATTCTCCATCTGGCAGTCACTCTAGTGCAGCTTCACGGGTAAATAAAAATTAAATGCAACCTCTAATTCTTTTTAAACTGCTCTACTGCAACCAAAAGGCTGTGTGTTCAATCTTGACCAGGGATCAAGGTTGACTCAGCCTTCCATCCTTCCAATGAATACCCAGCATGTTGGAGGCAAAATGCTAATTATCTTGTGAAACACCCAGATAGTGCACTAAGCACTACTGGGAGGTATACAAGTGTGATTGCTTTGCTTTGAATGGGCCAGACCTTCTTTCCTCCCTAGTTTCATACCAGCTAAGCTTTTAAGGCAGTATGAAATAAGCATGGTAACAATGAGTAAGCATAAACAGAATATATTGGTCTTGCTATGAACATCCCACAACCAAGCAGTCATCTCGCACCTGATCTGAGCTCTAGTGTGAAGTGTTGACCACCATGGCAAAAGAGTTAATGGCTATCACTTAACCCTTCTTGCCATGTTGACAATCAGCCCTATCCTTTTAGCTAGGAAATCTTAGGCCATTGTCATAACACAATAGAATAATTAAAGGTTAAACAGAAAACATTTTTACAATTTCTGCTACTTGCTATTTCTAATCTGATGCGGGGAAAGATCTAGTGGCAGACATTTGTCTAATTTCTGGTTTATCCTAAGAAACTAAGTTCTATTTCATGAACCCTAGGAAAATGTCTTCACTAAGCCAGCCAATGAACATTGGACTAAGAACTGCTAAGATTTCTCTACAATGCACTCCAGATAAACATGGTGAAGTTCAACTGGAGATAGCTTAAGGTACCATAAAAAAGATTTTCGGGTGATTCTTTAATTGCTAACATCACAATCTGAGATGTGCCACATTGGACCAACAATCCTGTGGTCCAATTATGCCCCTACAGCTTGATACTGCACTTGTGGTTACTTGTGCAATGACTGGGGTGGAAGTCAGATCTCTGAAGCAGTTCTGTCTGCATATTGTGCAAGCAGTTACACTGGGGACACAGGATTGAATGGACAAATGTATGCACAATCCCTTGTTCCGAGGCATAATGCTTGGCACATTTACACCTGCATAACCTTTTTCTTACAACCTTTACAAAATGTCTTGGATACTTTGTACAACATGAATTGGATGGGAGGCACAATCAAGCTCCAGAAGAAACTGGGGTACATTCTGAAGATCCAAACCAGTATTTAAACCAAAGGTGGCCAACCTTTTTTGGACCATGGGCATGACCATACACCCAGACAGCTGAGTGGGCCAGTCCAGGCCACCCAGAAGTGGCCGCTTCCGCGTTTACGACACTCACAGGCATGTTTACACATGTGTGGATGAATTTTACAGCCGATATAAAATGTGTCGGCTTCCACTTCCAGGTGTGTGGAGGTGGTGCAGATTACATACAATGGTGCCATAGGCTGGGGACAGCCTGGTTGGGAACCCCTGCTTTCAACCAAGGCTTTGGACCTGTGCACAACTCTACTTAGTAAAACAAATTCTTTAAGTGGGTGTCCTTTGAAATCCAACACCGCTGAAAATAACCCTTAGCCTTGTTCATTCATGTTCACACTGTTTCTATACCAGAAGACATAAACCTTTCTTTTATTGGTCTACAAGTCCCCAGATCTTGCAGCCAACATAACAACAGATAGATTGACCTTGGGATTCTTGATATTCTAGTAAAAGAAGACATGTACCCCATCGTTCATACTTGATTCAGTCTTCTTCTTCTTCCGTTTCTGGGCCAGATGTGAAACTGTCAAAATGAATGCACTCTTTGGGGAGTTCATTCTGTAGTTTGCTTTGCCTGACCCAGTGTGAGTTGGAAGCAGGAAATAAACTCGATATCAGGAGCAAAGAAGGTCTATAGCCATGGCAACCGCCCCACAGAGGGCAATGTGATTATTATTATTATTATTATTATTATTATTATTATTATTATTATTATTATTATTATTATTATTATTATTATTATTATTATTGGGGGGGTTGAGAATGAGTTATCAACAGTTAATGGCCTTTTAGGCTTCCTCCACATGGATATGAGTTCACTTTTTGAACAATAAGAATTATATGTCATAGCAGGTTGTGGGGATCTATGGATTTTAGAGATGCTTAAGTGGGGCATGGGCACAAAAGGGTTGGGAACCACTGATTTAGAGAACTGGAAGGATAAAGAAAGAAATGGGAAAAATAGGATTCATTCCGCAGGTTTCAGCTTGAGCATAACATACCTGTGTACAGAACTGGCGTCAAGCATAAACTCCTCCCTAAGGGAGTGTTTGGGAATACAATTTGCAGTAACAGCTTCATGTTGTAGGAAGAATGTTGTTCCATCATGTGCCACCAGAGGACACCAGAGTTCCAACATTCTCAATGCTGCTTCCCCCCCCCCCCCCCCCATTTTTCTATCTGAATTCAACTCCTTGTTTCTTCTGTGTTTGTTCTGTGTATATTTATTTTCAATGAGGTCAAGAGTACCAAGGTTGTAAAATAACATATTTTCACTTGTTTTCTTCCAGTTCTCATACAAAGAGCCTCTGGAGTCAATTATCTCCTCGACGTAGTTCCCACACCCATCTCTGTTTCTTCTTCCAATCACTTTACTCTCTCCAATGCCCACCTCATCTTTTCTTGCTTTCACAGTGCATCAACCTCAAACGCCAAGACTCTGACAAGGAGAGGAATCTTTGCCTATCCCTCCCCTCTTCACCCCACAAGGCACAGATTTTTTCTTGTCAATCCCTGACAACAACAAATAGTTCATCAGAACAAAAGAGTTGGATATCTGAGAAAAACGAAAAAGAAAAGGATTCGGATATCACCAAGCCTACTTCCTATGTTCAGCAGCGTAAATCTAAGTGTGAATATATATAGCCCATTTCAAAAACTAAACAGCCCAACATAATAAATGAATCACACAAATTCAAGTTCAATTGTTGTTGTTGTTATTGTTTTAATTTCAGATTTTTTTAATTTATTTTTTTTAAAAAAAACACAATGTTTCTTTCTTGAGCAATAATAAAAAAATGGGAAAAGGAAGAAATAATAAACAAGTGTCTAAATACACCGTGCTTCCCACCATGACTATTTGAGAGTAAAGTAATGGTAAAGGTAAAGGTTGTCTTTACTCGAATGCCAGTTGTATCTGACTCTAGGGCATGGTGCTCATCTCTGTTTACAGCCAAAGAGCCAGCACTGTCTGCATCTGCAGATGTTTCTGTGGTCATGTGGCAGGCGTGACGAGATACCGGAGTGCATGGAATGTTGTTACCTTCCCACCAAAGTGGTACCTTTTTATCTACTTGCAATTTCTTGCTTTTGAACTGCTAGGTCATCAAGTGCTGTGTCTTAACCACTAAGCCACTGCAGTCTCATTTGAGAGTAACCTATCCCATTTACCCTTGTGGTGCCCCATCTCCTTTCCAAAATTGAGTTGACTCTTGCAATGGGCTTTACCCCTCCCTCTTTTTAAAAGCAAAATCCATAGATTTTCCCCATATATATATATGCATTCAGGCACGTGCTGGTATAGCGGGCAATTTTGCTTTGTCCCACCCCACCATCACAATAGCAACGTATGGGATTCCCCCCCCCCCAACCACCCAAATAGGCACCCCCACCACTCCCTGTCCAGCACATTCCCATGGTGCCCTGCACATCCCTCTATACATTCATCTTTTTCTGAACTCTCAGTATTAACTTTTATCTTACATGTAAAGCTTGTCATTAATAGCTAAACCTCAAACTTCCATACCTCAATTACTTAACTGGAAATTATATGCTGCTTTCAAATTCCTACAATAGTCAATCTTTCTGCTGTTTATAAATGGGAACTTAAACTTCCACTGTAAATGGCCAGGCTGAGGTGACTTTAGTCCTGATGAAACACTGCTGAACCAAAACCATTGATGGCCAAGAAATGTTGGAAACTGCTTAGAACTATTTGGCCGAACTGTGTGTCAGCATTACATCCCTAGGATTGAGAATATTTGGACCCTCTTCGACTCCTTCTCCTGGCAGAGCTTTGCAAGCAGAGCAGATTAACTGTCAGCAGGTCTCAGACACCAGCTGGCTTGAAGATTGTCCTGTTGGCATAAAATGTCTGGCATCTAATCTTAACCCTCTACAAGCAGCTCATTTCCAAGATTTTGAACAATCCTCCTTAATGTACTGAGGGTTTACGCGTAGATTGAATAGTCCAACTCTACCACCATAATCCATGGTTAACCTCAGTGTCTCACTCTAGAACAGGGGTTCTCAACATTTTTCAGCTGCGGGTTGGACCACGGCCCCTCAGACAGCTGAGCAGGCCAGACTGGTGGTTCTCTGCACCGTAAACACTGCCGTAAAATGCATCTGCAGCTGTACTAAATGCATTTACAAAGGCCATGGACTCATTTACAGCTGTAGTAAACACATTTATGATGGCCACAGCATCATTTATGGCTGTCGTAAACATGTTTACGTGGCCATAAATGAGTCAGCAGCCGATTCTGGTGGCAGCAGTGGTGGTGGCTGAAGTGGGGTTGGGGGCTGGGTTATTTGGCACTGCAAGCCAGATTTGACCCACAGGCCATAGGTTGCAAACCCCTGCTCTAGAATACTAGTGGACTATCTTGTCTTATTGAATTCACAGGTCTCAGTATATACCTATCTGAATTGCTTCCTGTACTTGCAGACATAGAAAGCAGGGTAGCATTGAACCCATGTAGAAAAGAATTAAGACCTTACATGTCAAGTTCAAAATCTGTAGCATTCACTCCCCATATCTGTGGGTTCATTATATATATATATCTATATATCTATCTATCTATATCTATATATATATATCTATATATATATATCTATATATATCTATATCTATATCTATATCTATCTATCTATCTATCTATCTATCTATCTATCTAGATAGATAGATAGATAGATAGATAGATAGATAGATAGATAGATAGATAGATAGATAGATAGATAGATAGATAGATAGATAGATATCATATTACACACACACACACACTGCAAACTTTCATGACTCAAGGTCAGTTCTTCAGGCAAACTTCATGGCATGTTCTTCAAGCCAGGTTCTATTCTTCAGGTATGCATTCAAATGTTCATGGCATGATGGTCTGTATGCCAGGCTCTGTTCTTAAACGAAGCAGTTGATTTGATACTCTTCAGAGCAGGAATTATCACCCTATGGCCTGGGGACCAGATGCAGCCCGTGAAGCCATTTAATGTGACCTCCCACTGCCTCCACCACACACTGAAGTGCCATGTATGGCAGGCAGATCAAGCATGGCAAAATGGCCATCCATCCCCTCAAGTTGTCTGAGGGAGCGTGACCTGGCCCTCGGCTTGAAAAGATTGAAAACCCCTGCCTCAGAGCCTGGCATACAGACCATCATGCCATGCCCATTTGAATGCATGCCTGAAGAATACAACCTGGCTAGAAGAACATGCCATGAAATGTGCCTGAAGAAGTGACCTTGAGTCACGAAAGCTTGCAATGATTTTTTTTATTTAGTGATCCAGAAAAGGTATCAGCTATTTCTGCATATGTTTTATACATGGATCACACAGCTAACTTTATTTGTGTATTTCTATGGTACATTAAAGTGATGGCCATTAGAGGTCACTGTTTGAAATGTAAAATATAGGGATCACTGTTATCCATAGTTTCAGGTAGTTTCAGGTTTCTGTAGTAGGTCTTGGAACATACTCCTTGTGGATAATTGGGGGGGGGGGGCAGCCTGCAATCTCAAAAATGTGTGTCTATTTCATCACAGCTCAATGAAATTTGGACATCTGAAACTTGATGTATACCCTAGGACAGTGATGGCAAACTTTAGCACTCCATGTGTTCTTGGACTTCAATTACCAGAAGCCCAAGTCAACACTCTTGTTGTCCAGGGCTTCTGGAAACACCTGGAGTGGCAAGTTTCACCATCACTGCCCTAGGAGGGTTGAAAGTATACTCCTCCACATTATTCAATTTGAGAATGGATTATTATTATTTTTAAAATAATAATAATAAAATATGTCTATAACTTGTTTAAATCACTAGGTAGCAAGCAGCAGACTACCGAGAAGTATGGGGTCTCTTTTAAAGCAGGAATCTTTGTATGTCCTTCCAAACACGTGTGACTGTTTTGCCAGTTTTTCAAAGGATTCACATCTGGCCAGGAGTGTCAGTTCATTTCCGCAGGAGAACTACATACCTCTGTGTCACCAAGCAGCCTAAAAATCTAAGCCTATTCCCAAAAATCTTTCCATATGGCAAGAGAGGAATAAAGAGACTGAAGCATTCCTTTTGCCTGACATGTGAGAGCAGGAAAAGCAAGGACTGCATTAACCATGGAAGTGGAGAAACGGTAAAAGCACCCTTGCTTAAAAGCCAGTTGTATTCCACTATTGGGTTCGGTGCACATCTCTGTTTATAGCCAAAGAGCCAGAGCTGTTTGCATCTGCAGACATTTCCAGGGACATGTGGCAGGCATGACTAGACACAGAACACTGTTTCCATTCCCACTGAAGTGGTACCTATTTATCTACTTGCAATTCTTGCTTTCAAACTGCTAGGTGGGCAGGAGCTGGGACAGAGACAGAAGTTCACTCTATCATGCAGCACTCTGGTCTTGAACTGATGACATGCTGGCCTTCCAGTTGTCAAATTCAGTGTCTTATTAATGAGCAAGAATTGAGCAAAATGAGGTGTTGGCTGGGTTTTACTGGCTGGTGCCTTTTTAGCTGGACTAGCTTCCTAGAGTTCATTTCTTAGAAAGATGGTAAAGGTGTATCTGCACACATAAGAACATTTATCCACACCTGATGGCTCAAACCTATATAATCTAGCCTTTTGTTACCCCACCAGAACCAACCATGGAAAACTTACAAGCCACACCTGATGGCATTTGCACTTTGTGATGAAATTTGCAAATTTTGTGCAGCATAACCCGAACTGGGCAAAATCTCAACCATCTTTAATGGCCAAATTCAATAAATAGTGGCATTCCTAATATGCAGTGTCATCCTCTTGCCAATACATCCTCCCTATAGTAGACCTTCAGTCTTCCCCTCCCCCATTTATAGTGAAACTTGCAAATTCTTGTCCCACCCCAGAAACTGGGGCAACTAAACTCAAGTGAATTGGCTAAATGCAGTAGAGACACCTATTCTCAACCTAGAGAAACACCTATTCTTAACCTAGTGCTCTGGTTCCCAACATGGGGCACATGTCCCAAAGGAGGACTTCAATTCCCAGAAGCCAAAGTCAGTACACTGGATGATCAGCGCTTTGGTGAACTGATTTAGGCTTCTGGGAATTGAAAAACAAAAGCCAACTGATTTGTGAATACATCCACAAATGTAAAAGAAATGCTTAGAAACACCCAACAAAACAAGACTGTCACCCATCTCCACTGAGATACATTTGATCAAGCATTTGGGGCCCATATTTTTTATCATTCTTAATGGATTTAGAGCAGTGTTTCCCAGCATGGGGCCCAGGCCCCACAGGGGCACTTCAATTCCCAGAAGCCTAAGTCAGTACATTGGCTGATCAGTGTTTTGGGGAATTGACTTAGGCTTCTGGGAATTGAAGTCAAAAAGCCAAAGGGTTGGGAAACACTAATTTAGAGGCTGACTGCATGGCTTGCTGGGACTGCAGTGGCTCAAGTGGTTAAAACACTGAACTGACTGACTGGAAGGTCAGAGTTTGATCCTAGGTACTGCAGGATGGAATGAGCTCCCGTCTCTGTCCCAGCTCCTGCAAACCTAGCAGTTCAAAAGCAAGAAATTGCAAGTAGATAAACAGGGACCACTTTGGTGGGAAGGTAAACAGCATTCCATGAACTTCGGTGTTGAGGCATGCCTGCCACGTGTCCCTGGAAACATCTGGAGAGGCAGACAGCACTGGCTTGTTTGCTATAAACAGAGATGAGCACTGAACCCTAGAGTCGGATACGACTGGCTTCAGAGCAAGGATGACCTTTACCTTTACCTACATGGCTTGTTAGCCCACTGTTTGGAGCAATGTAGTGATGGGCTACTGCACCCTTAATGATTGCAATATGACCAGTGTATTTTCTAGGGAGCACCAGCACAGGCCCAAAGTGTTCCTACTGACATCTTTCTGGTCCCACTCAAGTGGCTTCTGTTATTGTGGTGTGGGGAGGATCGTTTTGCTTTGGATAGGTTCCAGTGCCTGTGATAACTGGAACTAATCCAAAGCAAGCATATCCGGATTGAATATGCTAGTATCATGAAGTGGCTTAATAAGTGAGCCGTTTTTGGATCTCGGCACGTTAATCACTTCCCCAGGTATTAAAACTATTAAAACAAAATTCTTTGTCTCGTTGGTTGAGAACCCACCTGCAGTTGAATCCCTGGTGATTAAGCCACTTCACGAGATTGGCAGCAGCCATTTCTGTGTGAATGGTCACCCTTGATTAGATTGTTTTAATGAATTCCAACTGTTCCAAAGCAGCCCACGCTAACTCATTCCCTGATGCTAGTGTAGCTGCCGCCGTACCGATCTGCCTCTTTTCCAAGTGGCAAACTCTTAACAATGCAAAGAGGGGGCAGAGAAAGAGCGCAGAACAATTAATAAGAAATAATTTCTAATCTTCCTTGACTCCCCAGGTTGCAGGAACCATAATGAGCTTTCTATCATGTCATTAAATTTATGTTGTGCTCTGAAATGCTAATCATTTTCTAAGGAGCATAACAAGAGGTAAAGACTGGGGGGAGAAATCTCTTCTAGATATTTGTTTTCTGTTGGCATGGCAACACTATTGTATTTACTGACACTGGGTATAAGATACTGACACTGGGTCCAATCTGGCCAGGTTATCCTGCTATGGTAATAGAGCAGACCATTCTGCCAGTGACTCAATGCCGAGTGTCAGGCAGTGATTAACTAACCGGACAGCCCTGAGGACTGATGGCCTTGGGTGCTGAAGTCCATAGGGAAGGGTGATGGTCCCCAAGGGGATTAATCCCAGTTGATATCTCTTCACATGGCAAAGACACCATTTCCCCCATTTATTCTGCTGAATGTAACCACAGATTGCAATTGGCGGTAAATATGTTATTTTTCTACTTTAAATGTTCCTAGAGTGATTTTTATTGTATAGGTCCCTGTGAGAAGAGGGTTAGTGTAAAAACCACCAGCTTTCTGTGCTCATGTATAGTAGTGTATGTTTGTGGGCTGGGACTCCCTGAGTTCACTGACTGGGATGTTATTGGAGCATTTTAGGATTTGAAGTCCAAATTAACTAAATGGCACAGCCACAGTGTACATGCTCAGGGGCAGTGGTGGGATTCAGCACGTTACCCCAGTTTGCCAGAACTGGAAGCAGAAATTCTGGCTGGCTTCTCCCATCCAAGTTTTGAAATAAATTGAATTCCACCACTGCTCAGGGGGTATGAATTCCAACAATAAGTAAGTGGCATCTCATTTCCTAACAATAAACTTTCACACTTGCAAAATTCCAGAACCCTGGATCAAAGCCCCAGTCACCCCACCATAATGATGGCTCAGTACGGTTGTGCAGCTGCTTTACAGCCTCTTATGTCGTGGTGTAACTCAGTGCACTTTCACTAATGGGTGCCCTGCTCTTAGGCAAGTTGATCCCAGGAGCACAATCCATACAGTCTAGGGAACCTGCAGTCATGCACAGAGATCTAACAAAGGGTGCAGCTTAGTTAAGACCTGATGCTAAAATTCACAAATGGCCCAAAGGTCAAGCCACCATGGTTGTATCAGAAAATAAAGACAGAGAGTCGAAGAAATGTAGTAAAGCAGCCCCAAAGTCACACACGGCAAGGAGTGATCAATGAATGTCTGGTCACAAGGATGACAAGTTCTGAAGCAAAGAGAGACAATTACTTTAAAAAAAAGTCTTCATCAAAGGTAAAGGTAGAGGTCTCCCTTGCAGCCAGTCATGCCCTACTCATCTCCATTTACCACCAAATAACTAGTGCTGTCTGTGTTTGCAGACATTATCGTAGTCATGTGGCAGGCATCACTAGAAGCAAGAGCACATGAAACACTGTTACCTTTCACACCAAAGTGTTAAATATTTATCTACTTGCAATTTTTTGCTTTCAAACTGTTAGGTTGGCAGGAGCAGGGACAGATGACAGGAACTCACTCCGTCACACAGCACTTGGGTCATGATCTGCTGACCTGGCAACCCTCCAGTTGGCAAGCTCAGCATCTCAACCACTAAGCCATTGCCACCTCCTTCATCAGAAACCAAGGTCTATATAACTGAACTGCTAGAAAACCCAAGGAGACCCCTTGCTTGAGGAATCTCTTTCTCTTGAAGAGTCTCTTGCTGTAGCAAGAGATTCTTGCTGGGGGGCCTCTTCCCCAGCTCCTGGTATCACATTGCAGTGTTCTTCTGGGTTGGGAGTTGGTCCAGAGTCCTCCACAGGCTGATGCCCAGAGCAACCTGGGGTTCAGTTTCTGCACCCCTAACTACTGATAGCCTGAAGGATTCATCAGTTCCTTCCTTTTGACTGGTTCAGGAAGATCTGCTCATCTTCATTGGATGACTTCTCCAGTTGGTCCATGGCAATGAGTGATTTCTTAGCTTGCACTCTACTGAATTTATTCTTATTATTTTGCATTACAGTATACTGCATTTGCATTTTCCATCATCAGGTAAAGGTGAAGGTTGCCTTTGCTCAAAAGTCAGTTGTATCTGACTCTAGGGGGGCAGTGCTCATCTCCGTTTACAGGTCAGAAGCCAGTGCTGTGTCTGCAGATGTTTCCATTGTCATGTGGAAAGCATGACTAGACACCGGAGTGAATGAAACACTCTTTAACTTCCCACAGAAGTAGTCCCTCTTTAATTACTTGCCATTTCTTATTTTCAAACTGCTGGGTTGGCAGGAGCTGGGGACAGAGGCAGGAGCTCACTCCCTCATGCAGTACTCTGGTCTCAAACCTCTGGCCTGCCAACCTTCTGGTTGTCAAGTTCAGCATCTTAACCATCAAGCCACCACAGTCCAGCACCAAGCTTCATATAAAACTAGGACCATATCAAGCTTGCCGTGCTATACCTCTCACTAACAGGCTAGTAAGACATGCTTTGTAGTTGCTAAAAGCAGCTGTGGCTAAGAAAGGAGTTATTGCCGGATTGTTGATCTTTTGAGTAAGACAACCCTCTCCTTCCCCGATCAAACATCCAAAGATTGATCTTTCTCTCTTTGTCGTCACCTTTTTCAAGTGTTCTGCTTTTTAATTCCTTTTCTCCTCTACCGGTACTGCGATTCCTCACCACAATTTTTATACAGCATTTCAAGTGATGGCTTGCACAAAAGTTGCATTGTAAAATAATTGTACCTGGAAGGCACAGAAGCAGCTGTGACCAAGTACCACATGTTGGTTCTTTGAAGCGGGCCCGTTATGAGAAATAACAAAGGAGGAAAATGGGGGCAGATGGGTTTAATACAGAAGGCAGGGCACACACACACACACACACACACACACACACACACACACACACACACACACACACACACACACACACACACACACAAGAACTTAGCCAGCCACGAACATAGAACTGACAGACTGGTTCTTATTACTCCATCCACTCCATTGAGTTCCCAGTCTTGCCCACTGCCATGCCAACTACTAACGTTTGAAGCACTGAAAACGTGCTCCTGATATATACTTGTCATCAGCTGCAACTCGTATCGGAGAATGCATTTTCCCCCCAAAGCAGGAAAAATGCCATTGCCATGAATTTGTTTAATGTGGATCCCAGCTTGCCATGAAGTGACCTACACACTATGATCACAGAGCCATCTCCTGCGGCACAAATGAAATGAGACATGCAGGATTTAACCCAGGGACTGCAATGGACTGTCGCAGCCTTAAGGATATGGACAAGGTGCACCTTTACAACCAGTCCATCTGACATGGCCTCTTCTACCTCCATGACCATTGGGAATCAGTGTTCCCCCTCTGCTCATTTTGCCTTTGGGCCCAATATGATGGTTTCCAGTGGCATTTCCTCCACTGAGGAGACCATCACCCCACCTAAAGTGCCTCATCCACCCATAGCTGTTGGCCCCTTTAGGGAGTCATGACATATACTAAATATCTACTAATGACACGTAGGTGAAAATTGATGGCAGCCCGACTTAGCTTCCAAATTTTTGCCTTTCCATGAGTGGTTAAGATACAGTATTTTGAGGTTCTCTCAAATACAGTAGAAAACCACAAGAAGAGTGTTATTTCACCCATCAAATGAAAAGCTTCTCTTTTAAAGAGGACCTTGAAGTCTGAGAGAGGAACAAAATGTTGTTTGGAGTAATCCCCACATCTCAACAGTATCTAAAGATGCAATATGAGGCATCAGTAGCCCCATCATTGAGGGCAGCCCCCATTTGCTGATAATAATAATAGCAGTTACATTTATATTCTACCCCATAGCGCTTAGTGCACCCTCTGGGTGGGTCACAAAGTAATTAGCATTTTTCTCCCAACATGCTGGATCCTCATTTTACTGAGCTTGGAAGGATGGACCTTGTGTCCTTGTGTCCCATCGGGATCAAACTAAGATTGTGAGCAGAGTTTTGGCCATGAGGGAAGTGGCTGCTATCCCTATATTCTCTTTTGGCTCATCCCCAGTGTGCACATATACTGGGGATTGGATTTGTTTTTCTTCCACGTCTTAGTCCAGACATGAAACTGCCAAAATGAAGGGACCCTTTAGTGAGTTAATTCTGCAGTTCCTTTCGCCTGACTGATCTAGTGTGAGAAAGATTAGCCAGCAACACAAGGTTACCATTACCAGGGTACACCAATTGTGGTTCAAAAATACCACGATTTTCAAGGAGACTCTTACCCCTGAGGATGGAAGAAAATACAGGGAGGGAATTTAGTTGAACCCCTGAACGGGGTCTCAAAATTGGTGGATTGGGTCTGAGTGGCCAAACAGATTTGTGCATATGATTGGACCAACCCATCTCAAAACCACTCCAAAGAGTGGCCTGTATACCCATGTAGACTGCCTCAAAGTGAAACTGGGCAAATCACACATATAACTCACATAAATAGCCAAGCTGTGCAAAGCTGTGCAAAGTTACAAAGGCTTCTACTTTAGCCAGTGTTTTTAAAGCAGGGATTCTCAACATGTTCAGGTCACAGAACAGACCACAACCCCTCAGACAGTTGACTGTGTTGGTCACATGGTTCCATGTGTATTCTCACACATTTTCATGTGTTCTAGCACATATTCTCATGTATTCTTGTGTGTTTTAGGTGCTTCCGATGCTGGCGGAAGCGAGGGCGGTGGGCCACATGAAATGGCACCATGAGCCAGATCTGGCCAATGGGCCATAGGTTGAAAATCCCTGTTTTAAAGATTAGAAGCACTAGATGTGGCTGCTATGCATCTGTTTTGTGCAGAGGACATTTGTGCGTATCACAGAAATCTGTACTTGGGGAAGGTTGAGAGTAGCTGTCTATTTGGCTCAGGGGCTGACTTTTTGTTCAAATCAGTCATCAAGTTCAGCGTCTTAACCACTAAGCCACCACAGTCCCTCATTACAAACCTCATTTATTTATTTACATTTATACCCCCACTCTTTTAATGCAAGCACCACTCTTATACAAAACACATCTTGAAATATATATGAGAGATCAGGATAAAATCAGCCAACTAACAAGTTCTAGTTGTCAATATTTTTTATGTTTTATGTTTCTTGTTCTTTATCCCTTCATTCTGTTACTTTTTCTTTGGTCTCCTCTTCGTTTCAATATTCTACATAGATAAGCATTTTTGTTTCTGGTTGTTTTAGGAATCTCTCCATCATGTATTCTAATACAAATTGATCTGCAGAGCTGTGACTAATGTGTGATTCCAAACTTAGTTATCCACTGCCTTTAACACTCCCTAAATGTTCTTATCTATTTTATTTTATTCATTCATTCATTTATTACTTTGGGCTCAGAAAATGTGCATGCAACAGCAAAGACATTTTGGAAACTATACTTCCAGAGGAAATATGCTTAGAGATGTATATTTTCAGAGAAAATGCCTTTCAGCATGATGTATTTAAATGCATGTTTAAACACGGATTTTCATGTGGATGTTCTGAAAATAAATTTTGCAGATTCATGTGGAAAGTGGATGGAACAGGCTTATGGATGAAACAGATACTAATGAAACAGAAACAGACTGGGAAGAGACTGATTTGCTTATCCCTAATTTCACTGAAAGCTAAAGAAAGTCTCTTATATATGAATAGTGTCTCCAACTTCCCATTATCAATTTCTGAATATGGATTCTCTAAACAGCCAGAATAGCACCAAAGGGGAAGCTACCTGTAATTTTTCCTCAGGAAAAAAAGTCGAAAATATATTTTAGTGGGGGGGGGGGGGAACTAATGGATGAGAGGAGAAGCCCACTGTGGATTAATGGTTAGTCACAATGTTCAGAATGCCAACTGACCATTTGGAAAGAAAAGCCATTCAGAAAGAAAATGCAATGCAGTACCCTGACTAGACTGCAGTTTATGAATTTTCTATAACACTCTCTGTTTCTATCTATCTATCTATCTATCTATCTATCTATCTATCTATCTATCTATCTATCTTTCTATCATAAATAAGCATTGCAAGCACAAACTTCAAAAAATATATGCATATATTTATATAGAAAACAACAATGATGGTGATGGGCAAATGTGGAAACTACAACTTGTACATCCTAAATTCTTTTCACCATCACAAGAGCAGAAGTTGCTTGAAGAATAAAAGAAGAATTCAAATATCTCTTTGAGCCCAGATGATTAAAAAATTATAATAATCCTAGCTATATTTATCAACTGAGGTAGGACGTCTACAACCTAGAGCAGAGTTTCCCAACCTTTTCAAACTGGCGGCTGGGTCACACTTTCTCAGTCAGCTTCAAGGGCCAGATGGCCATTTTGCCCTGCTTGCACAATGGGGTGGCCGTTTTGTCCCAACAGCTTCAAAAAGGTGGCCATTTTGTTTCTTGAATGCCCTTGGAGGGGGTGGGGGGCACCTGGAATGGTGCAAATACATAAGATCACTAGATGGATTCCTCCTTCTAATGCCCCTTCTGCACCAAAATACTGAAATTCAACTCCCTAAAACAGGGGTGCCCAAACTTTTCAGGCTGCCAGCCAATCACATGGTTACATGATTCCTCCCACCTGAAGCAGAAGTAAAATGTGCATGCACGTGTGCATAATGTGCCTGCACATGCACATTTTACTTCCGCTTCCAGGAGCGGTGTGGGTGGTGTGGGCTGGATGATTTGGTGCTGAGGGCCAGATCCAGCCCATGGGCCATTGTTTGGGCACCCCTGCTCTAAGACAAGGTGTCAAGGGCCTTATCCCCATCTATTGGAACCACAGGTCCTGCCTCTCCAGTTCTTCCATTCTTTCTGACTCAAATCCTGAATCATAGCCCCTTCCCAGGATTTTATCACCCATTGGACTAAACCAAATTAGTCTATAGGAGTTACTCTCCAATGTTGCAGCATTATATTCCTGGTTCCACCTGAGTCTAATCAATAACCAGAACTAGGGTTTTCATCTTTTGACGCAATCTTGCTTTTACACCATCACATGGGATCATGATGACCATCAAGTAGAATCCAGAATGAACTATTGCTGATGGAAACAAAACTTGGTTTAATGACTTGGTCATTGTGGTGGCAGCAGTATTTTTACTTACTACATATTTTCCCCAGAGCCAACCCTGTTATTTAACAGTGTAAAGCAGCCTACTTGATGTGAAAGAATGAGAGGAAGGCAAGGAATTGATATCTCAATGTCATAAGAAGACTCATTCAAAATGTTCAGGCAGGTGAAGGTCAGCTGTTTGGGCTCCAAAATATCTTCAGGCTGCAAAATGTGTCAGGCCAGTTTACTGTTATATTATCCTCACAATAGCCATATGGTTGAGGTATGGATCCAAGTATGGCCAATTATGATGATCACATTTGTCCCTCACATCCTGAGTTCCTTCACCTTGGTGATTTTGAACTAATTCTGATCCAACCAAATGGGCAAAGGTATGCTGATAGATTTTGGAGAATGCAAAAAATAATAATAATACAAAATGCACTTCCGCAGTAGCTTCATAATTAATGTTTGCATCATTTATCTTTTCTGGAGAGATTATTCTGACTAACGAGGTTCTGGGCCACTAATTCATTACAGCGCCTTGTCACTTCCTGCTCCTTTTTATTACCCAGAAATAGGCTCATTAGTCAGAGTTCAATGACAGGGAGAAATTGTCTTCCTTAATTTAATTCTCTTTCTCTTCTTCCTCCAGCCTAAGCTTGTCCAAAACCAGGTTTGTTTTTTTTTAATGGAAATGAAAGAAGAGGTCTCAGCTCAGTTGGACACTCTTACCTGCACACGAGGGGATCACACAAGAGGACAGAATCACTCTCAAATTGGGGCTACTCTATGGTTTGTCATCCAGATCAATGAAGGCCCATTTGAAGACTGACAAGCAGCTTTGATGGTTGGCCGCTTTATTGGATTGAATATGTCCATGCTCAATTAATTTTGGAAGCTAAACAAAGTCTGCTAGGGCTGATTATTGGATGGCAAGTATTTGGCTAATATCAAGGGATACCATAATACTGTGATTCAATACCTCATCAGGTAAGGCAAGGAAGGAATCCTGCTTGAAACCCCAAAGAATTGTTTTTGCTAATTTGAATGTTCCCATTGTGTTTGGGAAATCTTTATAAACATGTCCCCCACTTCGTCATGTAGTGATGGACCTTACCAGGCTCAGCTGGTGGCCAGGACAGACATCTGCAGAGCTCCCATTCAGAATCATGCCAATATTTATATTTCTTATAGTGGTCCATGGAGTTTTGTAGGAAAGTAAAGTTAAAACAGAAAACTAGCATGTCACCTAACACATTAAAAAATTGGATACTAGGTTCTGCCTGAATGTGCCGTCTGATGACATCCGACGTCCTTAGTAAACTATTCACTCAAAGGTATCTTATGTTTCCCAAAGTCAAACTAGACAGTATAATTATACAGGTACATAGTTAAAAATTAGGTTGTAAATGGCATCTGAATGTCAAATCATGTGTTTCCAATCAACTCCAAGGCTCAAATCCTATTGCTTACTGTAGTAGATCTTACTAGAATAGGTCCAGTAAATCAATAGGGATTTGGAAGTCAACTCCTCCATATGTTCTTGTTCTAACTGCCTATTAGTATGCTAAGCATTAGGAGTTCAGTTCATGTCTTTCATTCCTGTGCATAAACATCATGGATATCTATTGATGTTCACATATCTCTCTACCTCAAATATATTTGTACAGTGTAGCCAAAATGTCTCATTGTATAGGATTTATTCCCATGCCAAAGTTCAGAGATTGAATTATATCTCTGTACTTTTCTCCTTCACTGTAGGGCCTTACGCAGCTCTTTGCCTGTTGTCCAACCCTGTGCTTTATTGCCATTCCCACCCATTTCAATATTTTTGCCATCACTTACTGTCTCTCTGATAATGCTGACACACTGAACCAATGTGAAGGAGAGACAGCAACAATACAAATGGCCCACCTTTCCCAAAATCAGCAATCACTCTCAAAGCTGGGACAGAAAGAAAATATGATTACATGCGCAAGACTAAGCCCATTCCCTCAAACAAGCAAAATTGATTCAGAGTGTATGTTGGGGATGATTAATGATTCCAAATCAAAGCTGAAGGACAGACAAAGTTCACCAGATTGCCATTGGATCAGAATGAAGAGCTAACAATTCTACCCAGTAACAAAGCTCCATACTTTGTAAGTAGGCAGAAGGACTTGTGGAATTCCCCATAGCTCAGAGGAACAACTTATCCAAGTTCCTATTACTGCCACCTACGTTTTTTGAACTACATCCCATAAAGATCCTTTTTTGAGATCTGACAGTATCCCTGCTTATCAAAGAATCAGATGCACTGTTTTTTCTTTCATGTCTAGATCAAAATTTAAACTAGCAAAATGAAACCATCTTCTTGGCTTTGCCATTGGTCAACATTATATTCTCATCGGTACATGTTTCTGGTAGTAATCTGCAGACCAGCAGATGATCTGGGTTCTATATCACTCAACATTCACAAAGGGTGTTGTTGTACATCAGCAGCCCCCACTTGATAATATAAGTCTTACATTTTGGCACTCTGACCCTTAGCCTATTCAGGGTCCACCAAGTAATGTAGGGGAGGTTGAGTTCCTCAGCCACATCCTTCTTTAATGTTATTCTTTGTTCAGTGAGCTTCTTCCTCAATTTTCAAATTTAATTTTGTTCTTGCGTACCCTCTTGAATGTTTTCTCTTGCCACAAAGCTCTTCCTGGATCTGTGTCAGTGTACTTGAGGCACATATCCTTTCAGAGATGTTGAGGGTCATTCTCTTGCATAGTTCTCTCTGTGTCTGCTGCTACTTCTCTCCTTATCTTAAGTAGAGTGATACCAACAAGAGGATATATTTTCTCAACTGGTGGAAGTTTGAGGCATTCTGTCACTATGTCCATGGCTTCATTAACAGGTATGTGAACTTCTTTTGCATGTGTGGAGGCACTCCATACTGAAGCAACAGACTCTGCTGCAGAGATGCCACAAAGTTGATGTGTGCAGCATGGATGGATGCAGTGGTGATCTGAACACATTGTATGTTGATCTGTTTCATATGATAAAGCACTAGCTCATTTTACAATGTGACATGAGAGAGACACACAAGCGTTTATTTATGCATGCTGAAGAGATGAAAATGAAACATATGTTTACAAATCTGGGGAAGAGCATCAGAATAATACTTGTTCAGCTTAATAACACATCCTTGTGTTTGTGACTCCTATTCTCAGAATATTTGCCATACATTCTGTATCACCAGCATGACTTCCATCTATAGTTTAATTCAGTGATGGCCAACCTTTGCACTCCAGGTGTTCTTGGACTTCAATTCCCAGAAGCCCAAGTCACCACACCTGCTGATCAGGGAATTGAAATCCAAGAACACCTGGAGTGCCAAGGTTGGCCATCTCTGTTAATTACATGATACATCTATATACATTCAAGCTATGCTCTAAGAGCTTTCAGCCAGGAGCCAAACAGAGTTAATCTTATGAGGCCAGTAATTTAAGTGCAGCAAAGATAGAAACCTCTGTATGTAAAACATGTCTGGGCATCTAGTAGCACCATCTCTCTGGAGCTGCAAGCACTGCAACAACTCAGATCTAACATTGCAAAACACACAGTCCTATTGGTAATGCGAAGGCACGTCTTGGTGAAAACCACAGTCACGGAAGAGAGATCATTTCAAATCAGACATGCAACTGAGCCTCAATGGGAGACAAAAATAGTTCAGATTGTTTCCAATGCTCCTTAATAGAATGTTTTGTCTGCAGACTAGCATACACTAGGCAATGCTATAATGGCAAAACATGTGTAGTGCACAAGTGAACTGAGAAGGAGAGTTGGATTCCTCCTCCTCCTCCTCATCATCATCATCAAAAGTATCATAAAGAACTGAATCAACTCATGGCAAGTATAAAGAGGAATGAAGAAGGGAATTATATGACTAGTATAGAATAATGGATTGTATATTGAACTACAGGAAAATTACCTCCCAAGGAATCCAAGTGGCAGCATTTCTTAGTCAACCTACACTATGACAGTGGCCTAGAGGCAAAGGGGTTGTCAGTATTAGACTGACATGGAGCTCCATTATCTATGAGAAAAGTTGCATCAGGGCACTGACAGAAAGAAAATGGGCTATAAGCAGGTAGTCTGGCAAATGCTTGGAGAGAACATCAGAAAATTAGGATGTAGCATTTATGACAGTCTTGAACTCCATTGTGGAAGCCAGGAGATATATGTGATCAATAACTAGCTGATGTCTGGCAGGGGAATCTAAACGGAGCATCTTTTCAAATCTCTCAATGTGTTTATTTTATTTTAAAAAAGAGGATTTAAAAAAATGAAAAGAACCCAACATTAATTTGGAGAAAGTTAAACAACCTCTTTCATCTATCTATCTATCTGATATATGTGTAGGAGTTAAAGATTCTTGTTTAGTTCTTTCTAAATGAATTCTAGGTTCTTTTCCTTTTGCTTTTTTAAAACCTCACTCTTTTAAAAAGTAAAATAAAATGCTGGTGGATATATATATATGACAGAAACCAGCTTTACAGAATTAAATACTTTTCAATCGCACTGATTATTGCTTTTGGTTAGGACAATGCCTTCTATAATGTAATTACAATAATCATATGCAGAAATGGATTGGCAGGAGGGCAGGAATAGGTGGGTGTGAATGGCCTGAAAACAAAGGTGAGGGTAATTAGAGAGGAGGAAATAAAAAATAAAACCTATATTATTACTGTGGGCACCTTCTCTGGAGGTGGGGGAAGTTTTTTAAAAGCCCTTCTCATAAAAGATTATTATATCACTCTTATTATTATTATATTTTTTTAAAAAAATATTTAGCAGTTGAGTGGCAAAAATGCATTGTGTAAATGAGTTATTCATTCCAACCTCCTCCCCACAATTGCATTTCAGGCCAGGATTAATCACTCTTGACCTCAAGGGGAGGCTGCCTTTTCCTACGGTTCCCAAATTACGACTGCTTGATCTCAGGGCACCACCTGAAGTGTCAAAGAATTGCTATGTTTCACCTGGATTTCTTCTAGGGAGACCAACATGAGAGAGAGTAACAGTGGAGAAGGAGAACATTTAAATGTTGTGTGTAGGTAGTTTCAACAGCTGGACCCCAGTCTTCATTTAATCTCAGTTGGCGCCAGAGCTCACTGATTCTACACAAAGGGGTTTACATGTGTTCTCTGCCTGTACATCATTAGTGAATCAGAAATCCAAGAAAGATGGGGAAAAGCCTGGGGAAAGAGATGCTTGTCCTACTGTGGCATTTGGCACAAAGAAGGGAGGAGGGTCCTGACTCATGAACCTTCTTGTTGTATAAGATAAGCAGAATCATAGGGTGTTGCGCAAAAAAGCTCTCAGAGGAATGGGAAATGAATCAACCACAAGTACTGATAAACATATAAGAATGGGAAAATATCCCCATAAATCATGTGTTGTCATCTAAGACAATAACAGATGCAAATCCGAGCAAGTAGGTCAACAACTGCCACAGATCCATAGTGTTCTATTTCCCCAGCCAGCCAAAATTGTTTCATTTCCCCCTACCATGAAGCTAGATCATGGTTCCTCAAACCTGACTCTCCATGTGTTCTTAGATTTCATTTACCAGAAGCCCAAGTCAGCACACTTGCTGATCAGGACTTCTGGGAATTGAAGCCCAAGAACATCTGGAGAGCCAAGTTTGAGGAACCCTGAGCTAGATAATGCTTCCAGTTTGAGTGTATCCTTCCTATACCCCTTCATGCCTCTTAACCCATCCATCTGGCCCAGATGCAATAATATCCTTAATTCCTAACCCCTGTGAGTCCTAACCCTTGTCATAATTGTGTCTTCAGAAAGGTCCACCCCCGACCTCAAACTTTGGCCCTGAAAACTCACAGGATGGGATGGTTTTGACCTAACCATAAGCAGACACCTAAGAGGCCTTAAGGGCTATTGAACCACTCCTGTTTCCATATTAGGCAAGCAAATGCAGCTTGTGTTATATAAGCAACATGTGTACGACTGCCTTGGATTTCTACCTGAGAATTTGCCACTTCTTTACTCCCGGCCTAGATCTAGTTCAGCTATAAACAACAGACCAATCCACTGGGGAATGTAGGCTTACACAGGCCACACTATGTTTCTTCCACTGCATCTCTGTTTGTGAAAAATCTCTTTCAAGGTATATATTATAGAAAAACCTGAAACTGAGTTGCAAAGTATATGAATCATTCCAAAATGTACTATTGTTCACAGGGGATCTAATGGCCATAAGTATATATGATGATTTAATAAACTGCTTTTTGTTGTTATTTGATATGTAATTTTTCTTGTTCATTTTTACATATTTGGGACTGCAGTGACTCAAGTGGCTAAGACGCTGACTGGGAGGCGGAAAGTAAGCAGTTCGATTCCTGAGTACTGCAGGATGGAATGAGCTACCGTCTTTGTCCCAGCTCCTGCCAACCTAGTAGTTCGAAAGCACAAAATTGCAAGTAGATAAATAGGGACCACTTCGGTGGGAAGGTAACAGCATTCCTGCCCACATGACCATGGAAATGTCTGCAGAAGCAGACAGTGCGGGCTCTTTTGCTTTGAAACAGAGATGAGCACTGAACCCTAGAGTCGGACACGGCTGGCTTTCGAGCAAAGGAAACCTTTGCCTTTACCTTTCAGTTATTGTACCCTCTCACACCAAAGAGGATCTACCCAGGTTGTCCTTTAAACCACTGGTACCTTTGTTCATCTAGTTCTGGTTAGGTAAAGGTCACCCTTGCTCAAAAGCCAGCCGTATCTGACTCTAGGGTTCAGTCCTCATCCCTGTTTATAGCCAAAGAGCGAGTGCTGTTTGTGTCTGCAGATGTTTCTGTGGACATGTAGTAGACATGAGTACACACCAGAGTGCAAGGAATGCTGTTTATGTTCCCACCGAAGTGGTCCCTATTTATCTATTTGCAATTTCGTGCTTTCAAGCTGCTAGGTTGGCAGGGGCTGGGACAGAGATGGAAGCTCATTTTGTCATGCAACACTCGGGTCTTGAACTGCTAACCTGCCAAACTTCCAGTTGTCAAGTTCAGCACCTTAACCACTTGAGCCACCGTAATCCCCACAGTTCTGGTTAGATGTGGCTTAAACTCAGATCCCCCCATCCCCACCCAATAGGATCTCTCCAAAAATCCTTTCTCTCCCCTACATCAATGCTGTCCATTAACAATGGAATGAAGAAAGTCTCTGGAGCTAGATTCAGCCAACTGTCTGTGACATCCCTAAGGAGAAACAAAAGAAAGCAATATTCCAAAACAAAAACTATACATGTACACAGCTGCCCCTTGACAGTATAGGTATGTTGAAAGCCTCCTGCAGGCAATCCTGAATGGCATCTCCCCTCTCTAATTATTTCAGAGCAGCAACATCTTGTAACTCTATTCTCCCCTGTGATATCTGTTATCAACAGCCAACAACCGAGTCTTGGATTGTCTAAACATTTGCCTCAAATATGTACTATTATTTCCTCTTGCAGCTCAGCTCATCTTCCTCCCTCCTTTCTTCCAACAAGTCTAAGGTGCATGTTAAATATAAATATAAATACTCTCATACATTGCAAACACAATATTGACATTGTTCCTCCTAAGGCAGACCCACCAAAGAATATTTACCAATTAGCTTCATCTCAAGAGTGAAACATAGATGGGAAAAATGGGGTGGGTGGTGGTGGTGGGGACCAGAGGTGTCAGCCTCTGCAGCTGTGAACATGTGTATGAGACTCTCACAACTATAAGGGGAAGAACTACAACTGCAAACATGGACAAGCTGTACAAACAGGAAGAATGTTGGGAATAATCGGTGGAATGCATCAATTGAGTGTGACCTTGACCAGTCAAGAAATCCATCTAAATCCAAACTCAGTTTCTATGTAAGTAGACACAATCACTTCCTCCATTCTGGTCAGTGTCACTGTTCTCCTGACCAGCTTATGTTCTATAAAAGTCAGCCAGTATCGGCTAGATCTTCTATGTCTAGAAAGCAATGGAAGAGTGACTTCTAAGATAGCAATGTTGAGAAGAATGCTAGCATTCCTTGCTTTCATGAAAACTGGGCAGAACGAATATAATTCAATCAACACACGCTGAACAAAATTTGAACTCAGCAGTAGTAAAGAATAAAAATCCAGAGTCCTTTCAAGCAACATCATATCACCAACACCATTGGCATCAACATTTTTGGCAGGCAGCCAAATCTGATGGGATTTGCACATGTTTTCCTACATAGTATAAATGCCAGCTGCTTCTATTTTCAGAAGACAAAACTGCAGCATTGAACTGGGACAAGCAAGTTATCGCAGGTAAAAAGATTTCTGCATAAGCAATGAAGAAACACATACATTATAGAAGTTGAAGTTTTAGTAACAAGCAACTTCAAAAGCACCCAAATTGCAAAGTATCAAAATATTAAAGAAAGAATCAAAAACATATGGCACACAGGCTCCTCCCCTTACTAAATTCAGCAACCAGAACTGTTCCAAAATCTTTGGCTATCAATTGAAAACAACTGTCAATAGCTACTAGTTTGCTTCTTGCAATTAAAAACAAAGAGTGATCTCGCAAAAATACAACTTCACCCTTACAATGTTTGGGGACTTGATTCCTAATCTTTAGGTTGGACTCTTGGGTTTAGCTCCTAGGGCCATGATGGCAAACCTTGGCACTCCAGCTGTTCTTGAACTTCAATTCCCAGAAGCCCTGAGCAACAAGAGTGCTGACTTGGGCTTCTGGTAATTGATGTCCAAGAACACCTGGAGTGCCAAAGTTTGACATCACTGTCCTAAAGAAATAAATGCATTTCTCATAAAAATCACCATCATCATCAGTCACCAACTGTAAATAATCAATTCCATGAACTTTCCATCTCCCCTTGGAAGCACACTTTCCCATTCTTTTAGGTAAATATGGTATTTTCACAATCACTTAGGAGTATCTGCAGCCACCATGACCTGCAAACCATTTCAACAACTGTACCTATTCTAGCAGGATCCATTTTTGTGTAACTGCATCAAAAGGAATAACACTGAAAGAAGCCAACAGAAGCAAACTCTGATTTAAAAATGTCTAATGCAGCAAAGGGTTGCAAAAGGTCGGACTCGACTGTTTGCCTGAACAACAACAAATGCAGCAACTCTTACAATAGTCTATTGAGGACAGTGGTTTTCATTTGTCTTTTCTTTACTGGTCTCCATGTTTGATAGACTCCCAAATGTAAACCCATTATCTAATCTGATTCTAGTGTACTAAATAGAAGGCAAATAGAGAGACAGCAGGTAGAGTTTGCTGAATACATGTTTATCTTATTCCTCCAAAACATGTGACAGTCAGGACACTGGTGTTTGTGACTATGAATTTGCCTCTGTCACTATAGGCAAGCTGCAGTTCAAGGGCATTCATGGGAGAAGAAAAATAACAGACAACTTCAAGTTAATCTAAAATTCTAAATCAATCTTATTCTCGTCAAAAGAGACTTATTGCAATTTAGGGGAGGGGGCCAATTGGCCATGACTAATTTTAAGTGGGATGAATTTCAACAGGTCACTACTATGCATGGCAAAATCTGGATCCAACCCATTGCTGAAACAGCCAGATTAAATCAGTAGTAGCAGTCATGTACTGTTACAATCTGGATTATATACTCATATCCAGTCCATGAACCTCTTTTGCAAGGAAACTATCACCATTGCTACATATTATATTTATATGTTTAAAATCAAATATCACATCTGTAAAAATGGAAAGAAAGAAAGTTCAGCATAGCAATACTAAAATGAACGACATGTATTCAAAATTATACGAATATAAAGAAATCAAACTAACACATACAGTTGTTAAACAATGATCTTTCTTCCCTGTGTCAAGGTGTCAGCATTACTTATCTTTCAGTTCTCCTCTATACACTCTGTCCCACCATCCCAACAGAGAGCTTCAAAGCCACCAGATTATCTGTTACAAATATTCCCGAAGACCATTTTCAAAGTTGAACAAGTGACAGCAAAGAATAACATGAAAGACGCCTCATCGCAGTGTTACCACTCTTCTTACAACATCATTTTTTAAAAAACCCAACCTCAAAGGAATTCCCGCTGCAGCCAAAGCTCTGCTAAGTTGTTGCCTACCTGGATGTTCATCGGCTGATGCACCTCTTTTGTCTCATAACTGTCCTCTCTGCTTTGCTTTATTTTCCACACCAAATTTCTCATTTCTCAGCAGGCTTTTGCCATAAACAAATAAACAAACTCAGATTTCCACCGTAGGGATGAACAGAAGAAAATGTCACTTACCTGAAACAAGAAAAAAAAGGGGAGGGGAAGAACAAAGCAAAATATTGCAGTGAATTCCTTTCAAATCAGGTCAATGTTAAGCTTTGAAATTTCAACAATGATTTTCTTTATAATTTCCCCCTACATATTTCTTTTTCTTTCATTTTTCTGTGCTATTCCTCACTCTTCACAACTCATTTCCTGGAGCCAAACATGCTCTCACAGAGAACAGGTTAAAACAGAGGGAGGGGAATGTGGAAAAACCCAAAACTAAAATCTAAAACCACTGAGAGCTTGCTTTACAATGAAGGTGAGTGTAAAAGATGAACTAGGTTGGTTTGGGTGGGATTAGAAAGGACATTCATCACAACCTTCAAGTAGGGTGGCATAGTGTGCAGTTTTGGACTAGGAATCTGGATTCTATGGTCCAAATCTCTGACCATTTAGCTCATTGATTGACCTTGGACCATGTATTGAGGCTGTCCTTGAAAACAATATAGAAACTTCAGGAAGTCCAAAAAACGCAGTGACCAGACTGATTTTTGAGAATAGAAAATTTGATCATGTGTCCCTAGTCATTCCCCACCTACACTGGCCTCCTCTTAGTTTCAATTTAAGGTACTGGTTGTGACTTGTAAAGCCCATTATGAGTGGGGACTGGGAATCCCATGAGTATTGTACACTCAGTAAACAGGTGGTTGGTTGGTTGGTTTATTGAATGAATAAGTGGATGAATGAATGAATGTTCTCTCAGCTTGCCCTGCCAAACAAAGTTGGTATAGGAATACAAAAGGGACAATTAGAGCTACAATGTCATAAGCTAACCAGAAGAAAAAGTATGTAAGTGTAGCAAATACATGTAGTAATAAAACAAGCTGAATTAAGTGCAAAGAGATGTTCTAACATATAAGTATGGATAGAAACTAGAAGATGAACATGAAAAAAGGATTTGGACATATATGACCTATCAAACTCAATGCAGAAAATCACCAACAAGGAGATTCATGATATTTCAGAATGAGAACCTAATACCAACACACAGGTTATCATAGAAGGTACCCCCTGGGCAACAATTGTAAAATAATATGTCTACATGAGAGAGAGAGAGAAAGAGAGAGAGAAGAATATTATGTGCAAAACGTAACAAACATACAGACACCTTCAACTGAGTTATTTTGCTCAGGCACCAGCTGGAAGGAGATGAGCATCTAGATATTAAAGCAAACATACATTGTCATATAAGACTTCCTTCTCTTCCAGCTTTATTGGATCTCAAAGTTGACTTGGACTTCCATCCTTCCAATGTCAGGAAAATGAGTTCCCAACATGTTGTGAGCAAAATGCTAATTACCTTGTGAACCACCCAGAGAGTGTGCTAAGTGCTATTGGGTGGTATACAACTGTAAATGTTATTGCTACTTCCTTCAGTGGGTGCGACTGAAGGAGATCAGTCATTAGTAATTTTGGTACTTGGGCAAACACTCCATCATGTGGCTTGGGTGTGATCCCTTTATGAAAAAGAAAGAGGAGAAAGACACGTTTTCCCTCTACCCCTGAAAGAAAATATAAATGTTATCCTTTAAAAACAAATCTAAAAATGAGTACAGAAGTGAATATGACCATGAGTACCTGCTATTTATTTTCAAAAGTTCATCAGTAGATTCACCTCTATATTTTAGTACCCTCTAAATTTTGTAACCCAAGAGCAAAGCCGCAGCTGTTCCCTTCTAGTTACAGCCCTGCTCTGAAGATACATAACTGACTCACATGGAGTTAGACCACTAGTTCACCTTTCCCAATATAATCTACTGAGACAGACAGTAGTTCTGTCAAAGCCTCAGTCAAAAATAATTGCAATTCGTTCAATGATAGATGCTGAGGACAGAATCAGAGATCCAATGCATGCCAATCAATGTGCTCTATGTCTGCCCTTTCTGAAAGAAGTGCATGACACTAGCTGAGTGTTTCACAGTCTTAATCCCCACACTTCCCTGCAGGTCCGAGTACCAGAGGAGAATTGCTAAAAAATAGCCTAACCTTTTCAGATGTTGAGCAGTAGTGTAGAGTGCCCGCAAACTGCAGACCTTAAAGTTTACACTGCTCAGTTCTCTTTCAAGCAAGTCAAATCCAGACTCAATTTTCCTAATCATGAGGGTATAATTGCAAGACGGAGCTTAAACGTCCAAGGTTGGAAAAGCTCTCATCCCAATCTACAAGAAAATGAAGTCTATGCAGCAAAGCTACAGTTAGCAATATGCTAATGCTGTCAAAGAACATCAAATTCAACAAAGTAGTTGATGGAGAAAGACTAGCTAACATTGTTGTTCTTGTTGGCTAATAGCTCCTTCCATGCCCACTCTTCCCACCCACCGAAAACCAAGCTTGTCACAAAATGGTGGTGGAGGAAATCTAAACCCAGTTAACTAGAACACCACCAAATCGAATTGAACTCTTATCTAATTGAAATCCAATCCGGATGCCTGGAGGCCATTGGGGTCTGGATGGGGGCCAATGGGCTTTGGCTGAATCCCAGCAAGACAGAGTGGCTGTGTTATCCAGGGAGCTACCATCTTTGGTACTGGATGGGGCTGTTTTGCCCCAGACAGACCCAGTGCGCAACTTGGGGGTCCTTCTGGACTCACGGCTAATGCTAGAAGAACAGGTAGAGGCTGTGGCCAGGAGGGCTTTTGCCCAACTTCGGGTGATTCGCCAGTTGCACATGCTCCTGGTTGCTTATGGTCATCCATGCTCTGGTCACTTCCCGACTAGATTATTGTAATGCGCTCTACATAGGGCTGCCCTTGATGACCATTCGGAGGCTGCAGCTGGTCCAGAATGTGGCAGCCCGGGTGGTGATGGGATGCGGATGATATGCCCACGCCTCACCGCTATTTCGGGAGCTGCACTGGTTACCAGTTTGTCTCCGGGTACACTTCAAGGTGCTGGTTTTGACCTTTAAAGCCCTATATGGCAGTGGGCCAGGATACCTTAGAGACCACATCGTCCCAAGAGTGTCTGCCCATCCAACCAGAGCGGACCGGAGAGGCTCTCTAATAGTGCCATCAGCTAGGGTTGCACATCTGTCCAGCACCCGAAGGAGGGCCTTCTCCGTGTCTGCACCAACCCTCTGGAACCTCCTGCCAACAGATCTAAGACTTCAAAGAGAATTGCTGCCCTTCAAGAAAGGATTGAAGACCTGGCTGGCAGGGCAGGTGTGGGGGGGCCCGAATGGGAACACGGTCCCCGCCTGCTGGCTTATGTAAACAATTAAGAACTCTCTCTTCTTCTTTTTATAGTGGGTGGGGTGGGTGGGAGGGATATGGGTCTTTTAAAGTGTTTTTATGTGTTTTTAGAACTTGTTGTAATGCCGCCCTGAGTCGGGTTCTGCCTGAGTGGGCGGCATATATAAATATGACTATTAAATTAAATTAAAAATCTAAGATTCCAAACCCAGCAATGACCCAGTATCCTTTTCAGTATTCCCAAACCAGTATCCTTTTCAGTATCCTTTATTAGCTGATTAGTCATGTGACCATATAAGGTTAAAAAGTAAGCAGATGTCCTGCAGAAAGACCAGAGTTGATCTTCATCTTAGTCTAACTCAGATCTTGGAAAAGTTACTTTTTGTTGGAGCTGCAGTTTCTGGGTGCTACAAACAGTTCATTTCCCCAAGCCCTGATCTTGACCTCCTCAAGTTGAGGAGAAAAAGGGAAGGAGCCTTTAGGGAAAGATCTGACGTTAGAAACTTTGTGGAAAGGTTCCCTGCTTGATATGCAGTCCTAGTTCATAATACCACAAAACCACAGTCTGTTTCAATGAATTACCGCCTGCTTTTTATAGGACTATCATAAAATCATGAGTGGTGACAGTCCAACCGCTTTTACTAATCAGTTTCAGCTGAAGAGGTTCTCTTGCCCTCATTTTAATTTTTTTAATAACAGAAGCAATCTTTAGAGAGATTAACCCTCTGCTTCCCATTTTTATGGAAAGCACTGATTTTGGGATGTCCAGTAAGTGGTAATAACTGTTTTCCTATTCATAATGTCAGTGGGAAAAGGTTCCTGGCCATTCAGGAGTAACTTAGAAGGAGGACTTTGAAATGGAAACTTTGGAAGGAGAAATTTCTTGGTTCAAATAGTTTTGTCTGTTCTGGAATCTAACACAAGGACAAAAAGGATGTGCTACATATTTACCAACTGCAGTTTTATTTCATTACTTAGGGAGATGCATGCTGCTATTTTTCAATTTCAGTTTGGGATAAAAAGCTAGCAGTTTGGCGAGACTGAAATATTTGCAACCTCCCTCCCCACTTTAGTTTATGTGGGGTTTCACGGTGCGATTGCTGTGACTCATTGGCCATAAATTGTCTCCCCTTACCTCATCTGTATTGCACAGTTAAAAGAGGCCCACTTGGGGCTTCTCACTCAAGGCTTTTCCCCCTCCCTGCCTGTTCAGGGATGGCACATAGCTATCACGCAGCTTCTGTCCAATTAGAGCAAGGTGAGCACGAGGAAGACATGCAGATATTTAACCAATTAAGTAGTCTCCTGTTATCGCAGATAACCAATGAAAATATCTTACATGCTCTCTCTGGAATGTCTTTGTTCTGCTTCTAATAAAGTCCAGCCGGACTGCTTTTAATGTTGGCCTATGCCTATGGATGAAATCAAGCCTCCGCGTCTCCTTGATCAACACAAACACTACATCTGGTGACCCGCGCCGTGATTACCGGATCCCAAAACCCCTCTACTCATCGGCTGGAATAGCCCCCTGACGCGTCTCTCAGCTTTCGAGCTCCCGATTGTGAGTATGGGGGGGGAAGTTTCTTCAGGGCCAAGAACCCATGCAAATGAATTGCAGAGATCCATCAAGGAGAGCGGATGTCCAGACATCACGCTTAATAGTATAGAAGGCTTCACTAAGGGAGTCAAATGCCAATGTCCCTGGCACCCAGGAATTGGACTACTCAAATGGGATGATGGGCAAAGAGCAAAAACCAAAGAAGGGCAAGACTTTACTCCAAAGAATCTTTTGTTCTCCCAGGAGTTTACTTTACAATTGCCACTGATTTTGCCCCCAGCCAAGATATGGAGTCTGACTGTCCCTTCATCATATGGGACGCAACAGCAGGAGCCCCCTGATGGAGATGGGGGTGGAAATGGAGATGGGGCATTATATCCTGCCTTGCAGCAATCAGGTCCTTTTAGCCCTACAAAAGACCTGTTCTCTGCTGCTTTAGCTCCAGATGTGTTAGATATGGAAGCTGTTGCTGCTGGTCCAGTGAACAGGGAAGCTCTGGCAAATGAAATTGCTGCAATACTTCCTGCCGAGCCTAAGAAACCATTGATGCCAGCTGATGGGGAACAAATGTTGGGGATCTCATCACAGATTGACGCTAGCAATGCATGCAGAGTGCCAGAAAGCAAAGAGTCTGTTTCAAAGAGCAGCTTGGGGGATCTCAGCCCCCCCGTGAGGCAACCCTCTTCACAAAAGCCGGAGAAGCTGAATAGTAAAATTGCTTCCTCACGTATGGCCAAAAAATGGGAGGATTGCCCAGAGGAGGAACGCACAAAACCCCAGCCTAAAGAGGGGTTTTCCTGCAAGTACCAGCTAACAGATGGAGCTTGTCATAAAGTTGAAAATCAGCTACTGCAGATGTCAGAAACCCAAAGGAGGAGGGGGGTAAATTCTGCCTCAAATGACAACAGACTGCTGCAAAAGTACAAGGAGTTTTTGGCTGATTTTGAGCTGACCACCCCTCAAAAATTTCCTGTGATTTTCACCTCACCTGCCTGCCTTAATACAGATGGGGACAGCCGGAGCATGCAGGAATGTGTGTTTGCCTGAAAGGCTGAGAGGGGGGTGGGGGTTGTCTGGTTGTCTTGTGAATTCAGTGAGAAGTAGTTTATGGCTTACTTTCACCCTGCCATGCCAAGAAGAAGTGTTTGTTTAAATTGTAATCTGAACTGGAGAGAAGTTAAAAACAGAAGAAGATAGTTTTTTCTGAGCTTCAATCAACGTTTGATCTTTCAATTTGGACATTTTAATTGGACTAAAAGTTTGTTTGGACTCTAAAAAGAATTGGCTTTGTTTGCATTATAAAACCTGAAAACCCTTTTTTAAATTGGGTGAATGGTTCAACTGTATGATCATGCTATGTTCTGTTTTATATTCAAATGCCTTTAAATGCTCTGTTGATATTAGTGCTCGTTTTACCTGCTCATGCTATGAGTGTGAAATGCTTTGATGATATTTGTGCTGATTTACCATGCTTTGTAGTAAAAGTTATTAATGCCTCTCTCACTTTTACACCAGTGAGAGAAGAAAAAATATAATGCCTTCTAGAATGCTATAGAGACCTCCTTCATGTAAGAAGAGATTCTCTTGCTTAGGGAAAGACCTGGTTTTGCTTACACCAGTGAGAGAAGAAAAGATATAATGCCTTGTTCTTGTAAGGAAGAAGAGAGATGTTCATATTTTGTTCATGCTTAAATATCCTGCTTATTCTCTTGCTTGGGGAATGACCTGTATTTTGCTTTTGTTATATATTTTGCTTATGTTATATTTTGTGTTATGTTACTGCATTTTTCAAGATTCCTTTAGAAGTACATGGGAAAGTTTTCAGTCCTATTGTAGCTGTTAGCATACACATGTAAATGAGTTTTGATGCTGTTTCTAATCTCTATGTTCCTATTGTAACTGTAAGTCAAAGCCTCACTGTTTTCCTCCTGGGGTCGACACCGGGGGAGGACCTTCCTTTTAACTTTGGAGCTATATTCCTGCTTACCTCTCTACAACCGCTTGTTGCCTTAAAGCTTGCTTGTGCATTTGTAAATTCTGATAACTGCCTGTTGTCTATTCAATGCATACCTTCGTTGCCAGCCTGCAAGGACGCTTCCGGCTCGCAAATGCAAGGGTTAAATTTATTATGCTTATAAGCTTCTTAAAAACAGAAGGGGGAAGATGTGGGGTTTCACGGTGCGATTGCTGTGACTCATTGGCCATAAATTGTCTCCCCTTACCTCATCTGTATTGCACAGTTAAAAGAGGCCCACTTGGGGCTTCTCACTCAAGGCTTTTCCCCCTCCCTGCCTGTTCAGGGATGGCACATAGCTATCACGCAGCTTCTGTCCAATTAGAGCAAGGTGAGCACGAGGAAGACATGCAGATATTTAACCAATTAAGTAGTCTCCTGTTATCGCAGATAACCAATGAAAATATCTTACATGCTCTCTCTGGAATGTCTTTGTTCTGCTTCTAATAAAGTCCAGCCGGACTGCTTTTAATGTTGGCCTATGCCTATGGATGAAATCAAGCCTCCGCGTCTCCTTGATCAACACAAACACTACAAGTTTATGTAAATATTAACCTTTTAAATTTCTGGTTGGAACAGTTGTTTATAACAGCTGCTATGCCCTCCTCTCCGCTCAAGCTATTCTGACTTATTCTTAACTAGCTAGCAGTCACACAGTGAACTCAGTGCTGTTAAAATGCTATAGGGTAAATCAGATTTGCCCCACTAACGGTGACGGCAAGAAAGAGGTTAGAAAATTAATCCTGACGATTTTTTCTCCTATTTTATTTGTGAACTGATGGTTTCAGCAACTCCACCTGATTAGAAAATGAAGAAGAAATCAAAGAGATGTGCACTCATTTTTGCAAAAATAAAAAGTACTGAAAAATTTTGCAAAGTTAGCAAACTTGGGCAGGAGAAGCTTTGGACACATGCCAGCCTCTAAACTGGGAATTTCTTCGTTTCAGCAAAGAGACACACAAGATACAGTAACAAAACCATGAGATATTTGAGATCCAGCTATCCAAAAAAAAATTCTCTACTTCTTCCACCATTCCCCCTTCACTTGCTGGAGTGGCCAGCACAATAGGTATTATTCCCTGCCTTTCATCATTTAACAATAAAACCCTTCCATTGCCCAAGACAGAATCAAGATCTAAAGAAACCAGTAGCTTGCTCTTCAAGCACACTTTGTTCTTATATGCTTAGTGCTTTAGTTCCACAAGAAAATACTTTTCCCCCTCTAAAATCATTGTGTCCTCAGACTTCCATTTCAAACCATTACTCCCTAGAGGAGAGCTTTTGCTTTCCCCTCACTGCCTCATATTGAGTTTTTCCTGTGTTTCGGACCCCTCCCTGCCTGTCTTCTGTTTTTATTATTTATTTTGCAGCAAGCATATTTATTGATGTTCACGTTGGGCAAAGCAACGCTTGAGGCACCGGTGGGGAAGCTCCGTTTCTAAAAGCCAGAAGGCTCCTGCCAGTCTTTTGTGCCAAAGAATGGAGAATTAAAGGTAGGAAAGGGTGACAAAAGAAATAAAGCAGTGGCGGGCTTCCATGACATCTCCCACCAAGCAAAGGGACACAAGCACAATTTACAAAGCAGCAGGGCATTTCTCTACACCTGCCACTGATGTGTTATTTGAAACCACAGAGTTACCAGCCTTAGCATGCAAACAAATCAAAGCTTGCCAAAATCATCCTGGCCAGTTGCAGCTTTTACTGACAGGATTTCGAACCTGACAGGAGTTTCAGGCATACATCCCACTCCTATTGTGTCAAGATTAAGCCTTTCCCTTCTTACACACATGCACACAGGCACTGCATATAACTGCCGTTCAGCAATGACTTAATAATACTAAACAAGAAAGCCCTAGGCTGCCTTGAACATCAACTGGTTGGGTTATGGTGCAAGCTGTTATGGATGGACATAAAAGACTCTATCCCTTTGTACGAACCTGCTTGGGATTTGAGATTGGTAGGAGACACGCTTCTTGGGATCTCACCAACACCTTTGGTCAGGATGTAAAACAATGGCTTTTTTGGTAGCTACTACCAAGCTATGGAACTTCCATCCAAGAGACGTCTAGCCGGTCCTGTCCCCATTTTCCTTCGATTGGCAAGGAAACACCTTCCTGTCCAGGTGGGCTTTCTGCAACAAGCTGATATCTAAAAACTAGCCTTTTAAAGGGATCTTTCCCAGCTCTTGCCAACCTAAAGGTAAAGGTAAAGGTTCCCCTTGCTCGAAAGCTAGTCGTATCCGACTCTAGGGTGCAGTGCTCATCTCTGTTTCCAAGCCGAAGAGCCCAGCGCTATCTGCTTCTGCAGACATTTCCATGGTCATGTGGCAGCCATGACTAGACAGCACACGGAACTTGCCAACCTAGCATTTCCAATATCCAATATTGATTTGTTGTCGCTTATCGCCATTTCCAGGGAATCCTAAGCAGGTGAAGGCATCTCCTTGGGAATAATACCCTGAAGGAAATGGTGAGCCACTGTGTGAGACAGAATGCTGGACTGGAGGGGCTGTGGCCTGTTCCAGCAAGGCTGTGCTTATGTTCTTATGTTCTTATCTGTTTAAGTGCAAATCAACCCAACTCTTAAATGGTCTGTCCTTTGCCTTCTGTTTCCATCTCTGGCTGAACCATCAGCTCATCCCATCATTTTCAGGGTCTGCTTAGTGGTCTTTTGTGGCCCCTTGGTATCCAGTCTGTTAGCCGACAGATCCATCTTTGGGTGGGTGATGTGGACAGAATTGAACTTTAGACAATAGCAAAAAAAATGTCTGTGTTTCTACATGCTGGTTTGCATCTCATGCAATCATTCTACTTTTGTCTATATCCTGATGCTTCTTCTTCACCCATCCCATCCTTTGATTTGAAGAGGAAGGGAATGCCAAGCTATTACTTAACCAAGAATTGACTCTTCTACAGTCTCTGTTTTCTCATGATGAGGGGCAGGGGCAGTCTCCAGTGGCATAAAAAAGCACCTAAGTGGTGAAGGTTGTGCCAAGACTTTGAAAGACTATATCCAAATGGAGACTTGTGAAAGGTCATGCTAGGTCCTGACAGGGGGCATATGGAATGTAATGCTCTGAGGGACAGAGAATGAAGAAATCCTCAGATAGCTGTTCAACTGAGATATGGGTAGAGCTTCCTTAGGATAGAAGAGGTTTGCTTTACTCATACTATCTAGGTACAATAGTCCTACATCTGGGTCCGATTTCCTCTGCTTACCGCAGTCATGTCAGGCTCTAGGGGATGGTTTTCATCTCCATTTATAGCCAAAGAACCAGCACTGCATCTGGGGATATTTCCATAGTCATGTGGCAGGCATGGCTAGATGCTGAAGAACATGAAACACTGTTACCTTTCTTACCAAAGTGGTACCTATTTATCTATTTGCAATTTCTTGCTTTCGAACTGCTAGGTCAGGGTTTTACAACCTATGGCCCATGGGCCGGATCCAGCTGGCAGCACCAAATAAACCAGGCCCTGACCTCACCCCAGCTGCTGCTACCACTGGTGGAATCGGCCTCAGACTCATTTACATCAACCGTAAACACATTTACGACAGCCATAAATGAGTCTGTGGCCATCGTAAACATGCTTACGACAACCGCCGGTGCATTTTACACAACATTTATGGCAGGGGGGACCACCAGTCTGACCTGCTTAGCTGTCTGAGGGGGTGTGGTCCAGCCTGTGGCTGACAAACTCCTGTGCTAGCTTGGCAGGAGCTGGGACAGATGACGGGCCCTCACTCCTTTGCACAGTACTTGGGCCTGCCAATATCCTTTCCTATGAAAGTAAAACAGATCGCTGGGCCACTCCGAGAGAAGGGATGTGTCCTCTAATTTTGCTGTCCTGGAGAAAAGTCCCAGTTATAACTCATTCATGTGTGGGATATTCTACCTCATGACTGGCTGTAAGTACTGTGCACTATGACTCATCTGGGTGGGTGTCCAGAGGACAATCTGTTGTTCTGCCTCAGGCAGCAAAATGTATTGGGCTTTCCATAGCCTTGGGAGACTGTGCCTGGGCAGATGCAGAAGGGAGTATGGGAAGCAGGTAGGTTCCCAGGGAAACAGGAATTGGTAGTCGATACGAGCAGGTGAAAAGATGAAGGCGGAAGATGTAGTTGAAAAATGAATTAAATAAATTCTTCATGAGATCAAGAAGAAAGCAGAGAAGGAGTTAGTGAATAAATATCTGACCCTAGAGTAGTATAAGAGCAAAAGGTCTGAGTATTAGGGAAATGTGATTACTTCTGATAGAAGCAGCATCTGTTACTGGGAGACTCAGAAATCAGTTATCTATCTTGGGCCAGACTGAAGCTGTCAGAATTACTTAGGCAAAGGGATGAAAATCCTCCGAGTGCAATCCCCTATCCCCCTTGCTTGAAGAAAGGGTGAGACATTTTCCGGTGCCAGTGCAGTTCTTGCACTGGTGGGAATTACCTGTGCCCCCTCCCCACTCACAAATTGGGTATTTTTTTTTTTGCAAGATAGATGCCAATTTGTAAAATCCATGCAAAACTGCTAAAGCTGTGCTACATGAATTTTTAAGAACCAGAAGCATCAAATGGTTTTTTTGTGTCATTTCTCTGTGTCTTTGTGTGTTTGCTTCTCAAAAATAGAAAATACTACTTTTGTGCTTTTCAAAGCGGTAGCTATGTTAGTGCAAGCATTCCTCCTCCTCCTCCTCCTCCTCCTCTTCCTCTTCTTCTTCATACCACATCTCATTCTGAATATTGGCTATTATCATGGCAATCAGCCATGAAGATTGTCCTGGGAACAATATAATGTAGTGACCTTCCATTTGCCTTCTGCATCGCAGTGTAACACCTGTGCCACTAATCCAGTTCTACGATTCACTTTTTGCCCCTGAGCCTTTTTGGCACACAAAGTCAATTCAGCCCCAGGCCAGTATGGATGAAGTTGCTGCCCTCCTTCAAGATGGATCCAAATGGGATTTAATTCACTTGGGGACCATCACCCTTCCCTATGGACTTCACCAGCCAAGGCCGTGGGTCCTCAGGGATGTCAGGTTAATTGACCACTGCCTGATTATTGGTGTTGAGTCACTGGTAGAATGGTGTATTCTACTACTGTAGTGCTCATCTCTGTTTCAAAGCCGAAGAGCCATCTTCTGCAGATGTTTCTGTGGTCATGTGGCAGGCATGACTAGACACCGGAGGGCACAGGATTATGTTACCTTCCCACCGAAGTGGTCCCTATTTATCTGCTTGCAATTTCCTGCTTTCGAACTGCTAGGTTGGCAGGAGCTGAGACAAAGACGGGAGCTCATTCCATCCTGCAGTACTTCGGAATCAAATTGCTGATCTTCCGCCTCCCAGTCAGTGTCTTAGTCGCTTGAGCCACTGGAGTCTATAGTCAGATACGACTGGCTTTCGAGCAAGGGAAACCTTTACTACTATAGCAGGATAACCTGGTCAGTACAAGCATAAGAGTCAAGAAAAGAACAAACAAATAGAGGCAAATATTTTATGGCACTGTAAAGACTAACTGATATCTTTTAATTTGAGCTTCTGTGAATCAAGTCCATTTCTTAAGACATGAGAGTGTGAGACTTCATGACAAGAATTTATAAATGGCCCCATGACCAGTTGGGGACAGAGAAGGACAATGGTAGGTTAACACGGTAGATACAATTGTAAACCAATATGAGTCAGAGGTTTTTTTTCACATTTGATAATGGCAAAAGATCATTACCAAAACTTGACTCTTTCCACGGCTGCCTGCCTGGAGGAGGGAGGTGCTGCTACCGCATCCTCGCTGCCAAAGACTTCCACTTGTGGCAGGATGGGTGCTTCAAAGGGCAGGAGACCAGACGTTGGTCTCTATCGGACTCCCCCTGCCGCTACCGTACATGCGGAATACCAACTTCTCCCTTTGCTTCACCAACTGGCTCCATCTTGGCTTCTCATGTGGCCTGGCAGGCCATGGGAGGTGAGAGCACGCACACTGGTTGGTGCTACGGCAGGAAACAGTAATTTTGTATCTAGTGT
This sequence comes from Bradypodion ventrale, assembly GCA_035047345.1. Taxonomy (NCBI): domain Eukaryota; kingdom Metazoa; phylum Chordata; class Lepidosauria; order Squamata; family Chamaeleonidae; genus Bradypodion; species Bradypodion ventrale. The sequence goes on along the minus strand of JAWDJE010000010.1, from coordinate 31,093,669 downwards.
ATGAGCTGCTGTGCTGCCTATATTTCACTGTATGCATTGTATGCATTATTTTGTATTCTGTATTGCTGTGTTTTTTTATCATTGTTTAATCTATGCTGTATTTTTGTGTCACTTTGCTGATATTGTTTTGCTTGTATTACATTGTATATTTGTTTTCTTTGTTAGCCGCCTTGAGTCACTCATTGGGTAGAGTAAGGCAGGGTATAAATAAAACTTGACTTGACTTGACTTGATGGTGTTCAAAGCTGTAGCTCCTCTTGGATGATGCAGACATCGAGGCTATGGCTGTGTTGAATCCATCCGTGGCTGCAGTGCCAGAACTTCAGGTTCCTGACACCTTCCAAATGGAAGGTTAAATAATTATGTCATTATCTGCTGTAATTTCACATAACTTAGGTCAATTCACCTAAAGCCATTGTCATTTTGCTCAGAATTTAGTCTGTAAATGCAAAATGGAAGGTCTGAAAGGTAAACTCATTACCAAACATGTAATGACACAATGATTATGTAGCATCTATCTCCTGACCATTTGTCACTTTTACAGAACAAAGCTTCACAGGAATGAATCTGAATATCAATTAGAGCTCTTCACTCATTGCCAGTTATGAAATGCCACACTGACTCACAACATGTGCAATTTTTTTCTACTCTACTAACCAACCACTGTCCTTCTTTATTTCTACCTGTTCATGGGACCATGTATAATCTCTTGCCATGAAATCTCAGTCTTATGGCTCAAGAAATGGACTTGATCCATGGAATTGCAGGCTTAATCTGTAAGGTGTCACAATGTTATCTCTCTTTTTTATGTTTTGTTTCTTCTCCAACATACTTTTGTGCTGACTGTTGCAGAGATGATTTACACAAAGAGCAGAAATGTTACAGGAGATAAAACTGCCTGGAATTGGGTGTGTGTGTGTTTGTTTGTGTGTGACTGGTCTTAAATCAAAGGCAAGGAATCTCATGCGGTCTGGAAATTCCTTCTTGTGATATTTCATCAGCGCCTTGAATAGAAGTTTGGGGATTTGTTGAGTATTTGTCATATCCTTACTGAAGGATGTGTGTCTATTGAAGAAAGACAGCATTAATTAGGGGAAAGAGTTTAAAAAAACTTGTAATAGTTTGTGGCATACCAGTATCAGGATCTACAGCAGATGTTCTAGTTCTTGTAGGATTGGGTCCCCAACCTGGAAGCAGCTGCTCTAGTGCTTGCAGGATTGGACCCAAACTCTGCTCCAGCTAATGGGCTCCACCTGGAGGCTCTGGGAGGCTGGGCTATATAAGAACCAGCACTTGTATCTAGAACAGAGGTTTCCAATTTGGGATGCATGCCCCACAGGGGGACTTCATTTTCCAGAAGCCTAAGTCAATATGTTGGCTGAAATCCAAAAAAACAAAGGTTGGGAATCACTGGTCTAGAAATTATATCAGCAATGATGGTCAGTAGACCTGATGTTGCATGGATTCTGGATTTTGTACATTGTTCCTGCTTCTGAAAACCTCCTGCCCTGTTCCTTTGGTCTGTTGTTGTGCCTTGCCTGGATCCTTGTCCCTTGCTCCAGCCTCTGAAGCTCCTCTGCCTCTTCTATTCTCTCAGTCACCTGATGTCTGGCTTGCTTGGACTTTGCTTTCTGGACTAATCCTGTATCTCTGCCTATCCTGGGCTTGAATTTGGACTTACACTCTGGACTACAATATGTTTACTGTTGGCCTGTTACCTTGTTGTGCTGGGTCCTCATCTTTTTCTTACCTGTCAGCCACCCATGTGTTACTGATTTACTGGAATTGAGCCTATTTAAATATGAAAGGATTGCTATTCTGGCATCACTGTAATTTACCCTTATTTATTTTCATAACTATGAATGTATTAGTCTTTATTTTATTGATCCCCTGTTGTTGAGATCTGATTCTATGTCAAGAAACCTGGAGTTTGCTCCAAGCCTGAGCAACCTGGAGGTTAGATCCTGATTTCTAATTCTAGGAAGCTGAGATTTCCTATGACTGTTGTGCTCTCTTGTAAAAAAAAGGTGTCAACCTGAGCCCACACACAGGTGTATGGCTGTAGGTGAAGAGGAGTTGCTGTGTGATGTGGGACAGCTGGAGGAGGGCATCATACTGGGAAGAAGAGAGTGGGAATTACAAGGCTCAGTGTTGTCTTCATCCACATCGGATGAAGGGGAGATATAGGGATATGTGATTGAGGACAGGGATCTATTTTCTGTGCATGGGAGTGTACAGAGGAAAGGCATATCTTCCTATCCCTGCCCAGACTGTTGGCCTACACAAGGATCCTGGATCTGGACCCATGCTTCCTGCACACCTCTTTGGACTTGGACTGTTAGGCATCTCAGTGAGGTCAACTGCATCTCCCATCAGATGAACTGTGCCCAAGGGGTTACCACCAGAAACTCAGCCTTCTGGGGATGAAGCCTAAAGTGGCAGTAGAGCAGGGGTGCCCAACCTTCTTCTGCTGCCTCCCTGACCACACCCCTAGACAGCTGAGCTGGCTGGATGGCACCCCTGGTAGCAGGAGTTGTAAATGCACCCACTTTTACATTTATGACAGCTGTGGGGCCGTTCATGCGGGGCCATTTTATGGCTGACATAAATGTGTCTGCTTCTGGGTGTGGCGGAGGAGGTGATGGGCCAGATGGAATGGCATTGGGGGCCGAGTCCAGCCCATGGACCATAGGTTGGGAACTACTGCAGTAAAGGCTGAGTCTGTGCTTTTAGTAAAAACTACCCAGACCAAATAAGATGGATCATGGTGTTATTACCTGGAGACTCCATTCCTGCCAGGTCCTGGGAGGGGGCCCTGCAGGACTTATAGACAGTTAACATCTTCAGAAATTCAGTTTTTAAAAAAACAGGTACTGTCAGCTTCTGCCCTATTAGACAATGGATGGGTAAGCAATGAATTCTATCAGTGAGGGAAACTAGTGAGGACACCAAATGGATTAGCAAAAAGAACACAATCTAACCCTAGGTCACATCACTTTAATTGTTTTAAATGTGGCATAGCAAAGAAAGTAATGATCTGTCCTGCATCTGCTACAAAAGCATGGGCATGGAAACCAAAACTAGTTCTAGAATTCTAGAAAATAAGTCACCGGTATTGTGCATTGCCTCATGTATATGTGTTTGATTGTCTGCCTTCATTATTTCACAGATCTTTGCTACTACTCAAACCATTGTGGGTTCCAGTCTTGTAAGGTTAAAATGAGTTTAGGGGATGGTCTGCATAATCACCTAACTGGATGCTATACTGCACTTAAACAGCAGCAAGCAATTTTGTGAGATGAGGTGGAGATATTTCAATCTGATTTGAGGTACATCCATATGGCAAAACAAAACCATGGGTTACGACGGAGGTCTGTTCCAAAAAAAACAACAACAACCCCGAAACACCCATAGGGATGCATTGAAAAAATTAAAAAAATTGTCCTCAATTCATCCTTGTAAACTGAAACAAATACGTTAAACATTTGTAAATTGGGACGGCATTTCCATAGGATTTGCTGTTGTAAACTGGAGCAAATGTAAACCGAGGAGGTTGGAACCCAGGGTTTTACTGTACTGTTTTATTTTGAATTGAGTTACATAAGAATAAACTCAATACTCTGGATTTTGCCCTTCTTTTTAAAAGCCCTGCATCACTATTTCCATTAGCTGCCTTGAATCTCTGACATTAAAAAAAAGATGTATGTGTGTGTTAAGATTCTAGAAAAAAGGACACATGCAACAACTTTCCCTTCCTAGTACTGACCTACTTCACTACCCGAATGAAATCAAAGTCACCAGCCTAATGTTTTTCTTCAATGCATTTCTGAATCCCAGTTCTGGATTTTTTTTACTTTACATTATGGAACAGTGAATAGGTTGAGAAGATAAAAGACCAAACCAAGGCCACACTGTATCAGTGTCAAAGAGAAGAATCACTTAAGTCAATCTTCTTTCGAAACACAAGGCCATGAGTTGGTTATTTTTTCACTTTGCCACTCTACTAGTGTTGACTTATGCTTCCAACTCCATTAATTCATTCAAATGCAGCTTCCCCCACTCCATTAATTCAGTCAAATTCCCAGCATCTTGTTTAGTAACCTAATGTGATGATGTTTAAAAGTGGCAACTGAATGGATTGACTTCTTCCCAGGCTATATCGCCTGTCATCTCACAGTCATTACATGCTTATCACAGTTAGTATTGTGTCCTTTGGTAAAATGGATGTTAAGGTTCAAATGGCATTCATCCACTTCGAGAGATGGCATCGTAATCATCAGGGGCTGCCAAACTTTCCAATGGAGGCAACGGTGTGACTGATATACAAACATCGTATTAAAGGATGCAAAGGATTCCCTTGCTCGAAAGCCAGTTGTATCTGACTCTAGGGTGCAGTGCTCATCTCTGTTTCAAAGCCGAAGAGCCAGTATTGTCTGCTTCTGCAGACGTTTCCATGGTCATGTGGCAGGCATGACTAGACACTGGAGCACATGGAATGCTGTTACCTTCCCACCAAAGTGGTCCCTATTTATCTACTTGCAATGTCTTGCTTTCAAACTGTCTTGTTTTCAAACTAGGTTGGCAGGAGCTGGGACAAAGACGGGAGCTCACCCCATCATACAGCACTCGGGTCTCCAACTGCTAACCTGACAACCTTCCAGTTGTCACATTCAATGTCTTAACCACTAAGACACCATACTAAATGGAAATAATCAAAGGATGGATATTTCTTTCCTTTTCTTTCTTGGAGTTCATCCTTCATTACTACTGTTTAAAAGGCTACCCTTCTCTGACAGCTGCTTGAGGTTTCTCTACTTAAAAGCAAATGGTGGCATTTTAGCTGGCTGAAGGTTTTCAATTTTTGTGTGTGAGAACCCATTGTGTTTTATGGGTTCAACCAGTTTTATGTGAAGGAAGCTCCAGAACTAACTCAGCAGAAAGGAACTCACTCAGAGGGGACAGGACACCAAATTAAGTGCTTATAATTTGTTCACAAGATATCAACATGTTGTTTCTCTTTTCAATATGTGCACACATAAATCCACAAACATTTTCATGGATCATGGCTATGGTGGGCCTATCATCCAGAGTTTGACATAATTACTTTTCTGGCCAAGGTAAAGATTTCCCTTGCTCGAAAGCCAGTCGTATCTGACTCTAGGATTCAGTGCTCATCTCTGTTTCAAAGCCGAAGAGCCAGCGCTGTCTGCTTCTGCAGACGCTTCCGTGGTCATGTGGCAGGCAGAGTGCATGGAATGCTGTTTACCTTCCCACTGAAGTGGTCCCTATTTATCTACTTGCAATGTCTTGCTTTTAAAGTGCTATGTTGGCAGGAGCTGGGACAGAGACAGAGCTCACTCCATCTTACAGTACTCAGGGATCGAACTCCAACCTTTCAGTCAAGTTCAGTGTCTTAACTACTTGAGCCACAGCAGTCCTTCTAAAATATTCAATTAAAATTGTGAAATGCATAATATACTGTACTTGCATTTCTATGATTCATTACCAGAGCTGGCAATTAGATGCCATTGTCTTCAATGAAAAATATAGGGTTCACTGTTATCTGCAGTTTCGAGTATCTGTAGTAGGTCTCATATCACCTACAGATAAAGGTGGTGACCAATACATTTCTGCATGAGAACTACAGTACAGTAGAACCTCGGATAAAGTCCAAAGTCCGTTCCACAAGTTTGGACTTTATCTGATTTTGGACTTTATCCCAATCAAATGGGTGATGCATCGGATAACGTCCAAAAATTATCCGAGGTTCCTATACTAAATACCTCAGATAACATCCATTTTTAGCTGTTTTGGACATTATGCAATGCATCACATGTGCATATGTGTGCATGAAAACCACGACTTTTTCTGAAACAGGGTTTATCTGAGATACCACTGTCTATTTGTTTGCCCAGCACCCGCACACTCATGCCCAGTGGTGTGCTGGTCCACAGGGATACAGCAACTCATCCTGATGAACCCATACCTGTCAAGTTTTATACATTAAAATAAGGGAAAATTTAGGCCACACCCCTTCCTCTCCAAAATCTAGACACATCCAAGAGCCTAGAAGATGAGGAGCCACAGGGGAATGTTGAGTTCCCCTGGTGGAGGAAGAAGCACTCCATAGGTATGACTGGTTCCCTTCACAGGAAAAAAGGAGCCAGCAAGCCAGTCTTACTACAATAATTCTGTTCTCTATTTTCCCCCATTATTCGACTGCATTTCATATTATGGTGATTTTTCATGGAACTGATTTTCACATTTTAATCAGTTAATTGTCTCCTGTCTTAGCGTTTTTTGCCTCAATTTCATTTTTTAAAACTCCTTATTTAAGAGATAACCACGGAAGTATGCTGTTTATATTGTATGCAAATATACTTGAAGCCATCTCTCCTGGGAAAGAGGGTGTTAAATGGAAGTCAGTGAGCCAATCGGCTTCAAGTATTGCTAGTTGTCTTTTTCCCCATGAGAGGAAGTAGTCATGCTTATGGGGTGGTTCTTCCTCCACCAGGTGTAGCTCTATACTCTTCTTCTCTGGTATGAGCTGCATACCTCATAAATAAAGATATAACACAATAATATGTGGGAGGTTTACATGCCCCTGAATTATTTTTTAAAATATGGGAAATTATATATAAAAAATGTGATGGTAGGATTAGGGGCTCTAAATTATGGGGTTTTCCTGGGCAAAACAGGATACTTGACAGGTATGGATGAGCCCCAGTGACTGGTGCCCCCCAGAGGCAGGCAAAGGTAATGGGAATGTATGTGATTTCTCCCCCAACAGGTGCCCCCATCACTTCCTGTTCACCGCCCTCCCAAGGTGCCCAGCACACCCTTGCTCATGCCTCCACCACACTACCACTGCAAGAATGGTTTTGGGAGAGTGCAGCTTCCCCAAGAAGAAAATGTTTTGCTTTAGTAATTTTCAGTTGTGTGAAGGAACCCTGGTGGCACAGTACTGCTGTACCGCAACCAAAAGGTTGTGAGTCCAATTCTGACCAGGGCTCAAGGTTGACTCAGCCTTGCATCCTACCAAGGTAAAGCATGCTGGGGGCAAAATGCTAATTACTCTGTGAACTGCCCAGAGAATCTACTAAGTGCTATAGGGCAGTATATTAGTGTGATTGTTTTGTTTTGCTGAAACACTAATCTATGCAAAACAATAATAATATCTAATTGAGAAATGTCACCAGTCTAACTGTAACCCTATTTGGCACTTTTCAAAAGGCCTACCATACTTTAGCCAAAGGGAAGATGTCAAATATATTGGTGAAATTCTGCCATTACACTCGGCTTAGCATATTTCCTGTTGCTGCTCAGGAGTGAGGCCTTGGTGATGTAATTTACATTTACAGAAGAGAGAATGAACCTACAAGCCAGTGCATAGAGCCATCTGCTACCAAGAGGCACATTTTTAACTCATGTCAGAAGGCACCACCAGCATATAATAACATGCAAAGCTAAAATTAACACATCTAAAAACAAAACAGAATTAAAAAGGGCTAGATGACATCTGCCCAATATCGGGTCACATCAACAGCATTTCCTCTTGCCAACATAAGGTCCTCCGCAGTGCACATTGAGGGGCATTGTGTGCATTGTTTCATATAGGAGATAGTTTGTACTTCTCTGTATTCACACAGTCTGTCATCTACAGGGAAACCCCACTTTCTCAGATTAGCCCTTGGTTTTCCCACCCCTGAATGCAGTCTATTTAAAGCTTTCAACACAGGCCATGGTTGTTCTTGGCCAGGCGGTAGAGAGTCATGTGGTTTTGCCCAGTTATCTGGTAGCTCTTTGCTCACCTTCCATAGTTCTAAGGCAGTCTGTGGCGGTTGTTTGTTTGGAGGGGCAGAAATTGTGAGGAAACTATATCTTGATTTCAGTCTCTGCTTTGGTGGTTGGTGATCAAATAGCAGGTGTGTTTCTGAGGAACTTGCTTTGACCCACTCTTTCTGAGCAGCACTTTCTTGATGGAATTTTGGTGGAGAGATGCCAGCTAAGTAATGCACTTTTTATACTGGGGTTGGTTTTAAACATCCTGTGGCCGGTCTCGCTGTTTCATTTAAGGCCACATCCACCTCTTTTGCATTTTTTGATCTGTATCACACTGGACTAGCATACTTCCTGCAGAGTAACATAAAGCAGCAAGAGGCACTGAGAGGCGCAGAAGGAACCATGGTTGTTTCCTGTCTAATTCTTCACTTCTTTTTAGTTACTTCTGCAAAACATCTGCTGGACATGACACCCTGACCAAAGAATGTTTGCCTACTTTGGCCCAACTTCTTAGAAACATGTGTCAGACATCAGATGCTGGCATTTTAGGAGGGGATCTATGGAACTGAGACAAAGTTTGCTCCTTTCACTGTGGTTTTTGCTTCCACATTTCTACTGCACTTGACTGGGAAGGTGTGAAGTGCCACAGGCTGGCATACATCGCCTGAACTTACGGCATGCTAACAATCATTAAATTTTCACAGATCAGTAAATGAAGAAAAAACGCAGCTGCTATCAGAACTGACAGCACCCCGCCTGGCTGCTTGAGAAGGCTTGATGTGGGGAACAAGGCAGACGAAGGCGCTTGAAAAGCAGATTGACTTTTATATGCCTGATATTCATCCACGTACCTCTGGCAAAAGAGGGGATGAAATTGCTTTCTCGTAAGTGTTCTCCTGCAGCTATGGTTAAATGCAGGAATCCTGCTGGCATGGGTAATATTAGCCAAAGTGAGAATGCACGCAAAAGCAGCAACTCTTGACTGCATTGCAACAAATAAAGGCTAAATTGAGTGTTGATTCACTCCCTCATATGCACACAACTCGCATAACCATGTACATTCATCACTTGAGAAAGGTGTGAAGTGAGGTATAAATTCTTGCTTGCCTCATCCTCCTACACCAAGCACAAGGGTCTTCAGCTTACAGGGTGTTGACTTATTTTGCCGTGCTTTAGCCAAGAGAACAAGAATTATTCTGTGTATACCTTAAGCACAATTGGGCAAATAACACTTTAACACAAAGAAAGTTTCTATGTGAATTGCTCCAAATAACAATGGTTGCTGTAGATTTTTTTAACATTAGAAGCATCTGTAGGGTAGTCTGTGACTAGTTGAACAACTAACTATTCATTTTATTATTGAGCCTCAAAGATAAAACATGTTAATTTTGCAAAGGGAGAGTTTGCACAATTTGCAGAAACTCTGGCAAAGAAAAAGAGAGAAAATATTTTTCTCACTCTTGCTTGAATGCAAGGAATCCCACAGATCTCAAAAAGTTCTTAGTAAGATAAAACTGCATATGGGCAGTAAGCATGTCACCTTGTCTATAGTGGAAACATTTTGCTGTGGCATTATACACTACTTTGAGCTTCTTTCTATCTGACTCTAGCCACCACATACTGATCCTGTCACTGTTTTCTCTCTCTTTCTCTCTTCATGTGTAAGTTGGCCACATGTTCTCTTTTGTTGAAGAAAGTCCTCCATTTCAAAGATTGCAAGAGGACAGTGTTTTTGAAGGTGTCCTCTCTTTGAAAATGGATCTGGACCATAATGAAAGAGATCTCAGACCTTAAATTGCCCAAGGGAGCACCTGAACACCAGACTCAGCATCAAGCACACGGGTCACCTAATCGCAGTCTCCCCCATGCTGTTTAAACAATAAATGTTGCATTTGTGCACCTAAATTACTATGTGCAGTTTCATGCAGACCAGCACCCTCTTTTGACTTTACTTTTGGTGATGTGCTATTGTACTGCCCAATCAAAGACACCTGAATTTTTGAAAGTAAGGGTTGGCAATCCACCTACTTCCTTCTCCACATCCATGTCAGCTGCATGAAATGAACAATAAGTTTACAACATGACCATTCAACTCAGAACAGACTCTTTGCGCTGCTTCCACCGAACAAGGTGATTAGCTCCCTGACCTGTACAACTCTCAAGCAACCTCTGAGCAGAGACAGAATCTTGTTATCTTGTAATGAGTTTCATGGCTTATTTCTTTATAATTCAGCCATGCTTCTCCAGTGATTGGGGCAATTATCAATCCATACGTTGCATGTTCATGAATTATGGAGCTCTCAAGATCTTGTAGAAGAAATAGTGCTGCCTCCCATGGAAGGAAGGCTGTCTGTCTCCCAGTGGCCCCTCTACACTCTACAAATGCTTCACAAGTGCTAATTCTTTCATGAATATACTTAGGCCTGAGGGTAGATTGGGAAAAATGAGGCAAGCAGAGCTAGAGACAGTTATCATTAGAGATAATGTGGGATGCAGATAATAATGTTTAGCATTTGGGCATCCATCAGTTGCAAAGTGATTTGCAAAATATAGTTGGCTTTCCTATCTGCCAATGCAACAAATATTAACATGGAAATCTCTGGACTGGAACATGCTTTTCTTTGGGTGAAGACTGCAGAGGAGGAAATCACAGCAGGATAATGAAGTCTATCAGTTCCACAAAGTCCTCAAACGGCATATGTATACATATAGATACATTAATGGAAGGGCTCAACATTAGCTATGGCTATGGAATCTGTTTCCAAATAAAACCCCTTCTTCATGGCTAGAGGCTGTATCCACCTGGGCCAACTATTTTTGACTGATGTGTCTACCCACAATTAGATCCACTACTAGAGCAACCTGCAATGAAAAATCCTGTAGGCAATTTCCTTCTTCAATTCTGGAAGGCCATCCTTCATATATAAATTTAACTCTGCCTTCAACCAAATCATGTAGTGAAGGCTTCCTGGCCTGGAACATTACAGATCTTAGAGGTTATATATTTCACTTATATATATATAAAGGATATATATATATATCCTTTAAAAATAATAATGAAATTCACTATGTAAATATATATATAAGAAAAGCAGCATGAACTTTACAAATTTTAGTTTCAGGACACTTGAGTGGGAGGAGCATTTATTAGCACAATCACATATATTTTACTAATAGAAGTTCTAAGATTCAGTCCTTAGATAAAAAAAACCTGCCAAGGACTCTGGAGACTGCTGCTACCTGTAATATATAATGTTGTGAAATACCAATAGCAATTACACTTATATACCACCCTATAGTGTACTCTCTGGGTAGTTCACAAGTTAATTAGCATTTCCCCTGCCACCCAACATGCTGGGTACTCATTTTGCTGACCTCAGAAGGATGGATGGCTGAGTCAACCTTGATCCCTGGTCAGGATCCAACTCACATTGTTTGGGCTGCAGTACAGTAGTTTAACAACTGTATCACCTGGGTTGGAAAGACATTGGAATGTATAGTACTGTGATAGATGTACTCAACATTTTGTTTACTATACATTACTTGGTGCATATTCTTTAATAAGTCATCTTCTATGTTGCTGTAGACTCATATGCTTGATGGTGGACACCCACTATTGCTTCCTGTGGACAAAGATGTGACAGCCATGTATATTTAGAGCAAGGCTAGCTGAGGCAGGGGAAGCCATACTGGATTCGTCCACCCAACCCCATCTTCTTGATGGAGGGCAGCCGCTTCATCAATATTGGCCTGTGGATGATGAGGACCTTGTGTGCCAAAAAGGATCAGCACCAGAAAGTGACTCATGGAACTGGAAGAGTGGTGCGTGTGAGATGCTGTGGTGCAGAAACCAAATGGAAGGTCACTGCATTATATTCAATGGGAAGGTAAACAGTGTTCCATGTGCTTCGGTGTCTAGACATGCCTGCCACATGACTACAGAAATATCTGCTGGTACATACAGAGCTATCTCTTTGGCTGTAAATGGAAATGGACATCACTGCCTAAGTGGAGAATGTGTAACTCTATTTGAAAATGAGAAGATGAGAAAGAAACCATCTACAGTAAGTGTTTTTGAAGGAGGCTGTCTCAAGCAACTATCTTTGGATTTTGATATGTCTCTTATATTCAAAGGCTGAGCTTAATGATAATGGTTTATGAAGAACTTTTGATTGTTCTGGACTACATATTCCAGAATCCACCATGGCTGCTGACAATGCTTGCCAGGAGATTTGAAGAGTGGTAGTTTTAGAAAGTAATTTTCCTGAAGCTTTCTGTTATGAGGCATTTTCTCCCCATGAGAAAGAACTGATGCTCCATACAAACTCTATTTAATGACTTATTCTCAGTCAAGTTGATGTAAGGGTTAAATGTCTGGACTATCAAATCCATTTTCATGTCTGAGCACTCTCTACTCTGTTGGAATGACCCTATTTATCAATGGAAAAAACAACATCCCTATTTTGAGCTTTCCAATCAGGCGTAATCCATGCTATTTGTGGGCTTTCTATAAGCTGGTGTTTATTTTATGCTTATAATGCCTCTTATCAGCTTAACTCTTTCCACGTAGCAAGAGCTGAACCATAAGGTCAAGTGGGAGGTATCTGGGTCTACTTCGTCTGATAAAACCTTTTTCCTTATCCACCTTCCACAACCATGGGCATTGTATAACCTCTTTAGTAGCCCAGTGCCAGTGAAATATCTGCCGTTCATTCAGGCTGCCCAGAAAAGATATAGCTGCTTAAAGTCTCATACCATATAAAGTGTGTGACGCAAGCAGAGTTTAATCACAGCTCAGAACAGGTTCAAAGCTAGCTCTGTTTGGATTGCTTGGGTTCTATTTGCAAGTTCTTTTCATTGTAATTATTCCAAATTTATGGTCAGTGTTTGTTATTTACATTGTACTCCAGAATAATAAGTCTAACTTTATAGGGTATTATTATCCTTGTACTGAGCTAAATAGCCACAGCAGCAAAATATTACTTGTGGCTGATTTGAATGCACAAGACTAGCTCAACAAGATGACAAATATATTAGAACAAAAATTTAAATGTTTAAAGTAGAGTTGCCAAAATCCTATTACATATTTAAACTGGCATGACTCCATCATTGGAAATTTAAATGGCAAATAGCCACACACTACGAAGTAAGCATATGCATTTCCTACCACAAATTCTCTTCTTCACTTACAATAGTTCCCTGAACTTTATGCCAAAGGAATTATATCAGTGGGTATAATCATTAGCAGGATTGTGGCCAAAACAGTCTAAAGCAGTCTAATAGACTTGAATCAAAGCACTCATGGAAACAATACAGTAGCAACATGGGCTATATCAAATTCCCAGCATCAAGTGCTTCTAGATTTTTACATCTCAACAGTCCCATACCTGTGAAAAAGTCTCAGTCTGCCCAATGGGACTTATTTCACATCATTGACACACACCATGGAGCTGTCAGGTTCATTAATTATGGCCACTGAATAGTCTGTTTTTGTTCATTATATTGCATTTTCTCTTACATTCTTTTTAATATTTCACAAGAAACATAAATATAAGTTCTTGGCTCACAGACAGTTGTGCTGAAATCTCTAATGGATTATTTATGAGTTGGATGACTGATCACGTGAACACGCTTGAACTAGATGAGGGCCCCCAATGTTTTTGTTTCTTCACTTCTGTTCATGTTTCCATGAATGCAAATCAAGTCTGAGAATCATATAACCCGTAGTCCATCAAAGTAATTTTTATGAATGAAATGTCAGTAATTTCTTAAATCAGACCTCTAGGACAGGAGTTCACAACTTATGGCCTGTGGCTTGGATCTGGCCCGGGGCAGCAAATTCCAGCCTGTGGCGACAACGACTCCAGAAGCAGAAGCAGACAAGTTTACTACAGCTGTAAATGCACTTGTGCATGTGCAAATGTGCCCACTGCAGTTTATGGCAGGGGGACCCATTGTCCAGCCCACTCAACTGTCTGAGGAAGCATGGTCCGGCCCGTGGTGCAAAAAGGTTGAGAACCCCTGCCCTAGGAAATATGATCCATCTTAAGAATAAGGTGTGGACACCAGACCATACCTGTCAACCCGCAGCTCCGGAAAAACGGGACCTGCGCAGATCGCTTGTGCGCAGGTCTCTTTCCACGCATGCGTGGAAGCGCTACGCCGCTTGTGCAGCCCCTACGCAAGTGGCGTAGCACTTCTGTGCATGAGGGGAAGGGTTATACCCCTTCCACGCATGCGCAGAAGCACTACGCCGCTTGGGTAGGGGCTGCACAAGTGGCGTAGCACTTCCACGCATGTGTGGAAAGAGTTTTCCCCCGCTGCCAAATTACGGGGTAATTGACGTCAAATTACGGGGTAATCCCGGCCAAATCGGGATGGTTGACAGGTATGCACCAGACCCATGAAACATGTTCCTCTTTTAGCAAAAATTGTGTTTTAAAGTGAAATGACCTTCTGGCTACTTTCGGTTTCATGGGGAAAGGTTCATGAAACTCTCAGAAAACCCTGGGACTGGGAAAATACTTCCTGGACCTCCAAATCATTCCTATTCCTGTTGTCTTGGAAAGAATGATCCACATAGGAGACATGGTGGTCCAAATATTTTATTACATTCCAGTAACTTCCAAAACTAGGGGACAGAAGGGTTCTTGGACTGAAACTCCCAGACATTCCACTAAGTTGACCCAAGAGGCAAGACTTTTGAGACCTGTTCTCCAAGAACTTCTGGGATCTCAAGTTGGTTTTTACTGGTTTATATTCATTGAAAGTGGAGGATGGGCTTTTTTTAAAGAACAAAACTGTGAATATTGAGAGATGGCTTGTTTTGCACACAAAAGGGGTCAGTTTTAATCCCTGACATCTAGGAAGTCCTTCGAGCAACACAGGCCAGTCTTAACCAAAGCAAAGAACATGGCTACCTTTTGGCAGTCCAGTGTTAAATCAGGACATAAAAGAAGAAGAAAAACCATCTTTGTACTATCCAGATGATTTTGGCCGCAGCCCCCATCATCCATGACAATTGGCAATGTTGGCTAAGGTTGATAAGATTTGGAGTTTAAAAAAAAAATCTGGACTGTATCAGATTGGGAAAAGGCCGATATAGAGATGGGTCAATGGTATAATTACTTACAGGACCATGGATTCAACTTGTGGTGGGGATATTGTGGCATGGCTATTTACCTATTACCTGGTCAGTCTCATTGGACTGCCATTGGGCCCCTGGCCAGTCTGAAGAAGCACTGAATGGGAGAACTGGGACATGCAAAACAAAGTATGAACTCCAGTAAAGAGAAGATGGACCTTCCCTTCTCCCATGGCTGATCTCTCTCCCATTGTTATTCTAGGTCGGGGTGCCCAAACATTTTGGGCCATGGGCCGGTCATGTGGTTGAGCATTCTGGTCACTTGGTTCCTCCCACTGGGAACAGAAGTAAAACATGCATGCACAAAATGCTGCCGTAAGTAACCTGCAGCTGTCGTAAACACATTTGCAACAGCCACAGATCATTTATGGCAGCATTTTGCACATGTGCAGGCATGTTATGCACATGCATGTTTTACTTCCACTTCTGGGAGCAGCGTGGGCACTGTAGGCTAGTTGGCGAGTACTGTAGGGTCAAGCTATGACTTTTTCAGGAGGGGGTGCACCAAGGCATGTTTCAATGCTGCTGGGAAGACCCCCTCCTGCAATGAAGAGTTCACAATTGCTCTGACCCAACCACCTGTCACCACCCTGGTAGTTTTAACTAACCAGGCGGGGCATGGATCTAATGTGCAAGCAGTGGCACCAACAGATCCCAGAAGCCTGTCCACTTCCTCAGGGACAACTGGATCGAACTAATCCCAAATAACATGGCTAGACTGCGATCCAGTCAACCCTGAGTGAATATGAGTGTTTTTCTCCATCAGATAATCAGCAAAAACCTCAGCAGACCCTTGCCAACCAGTGACCAATCCCCCTCTACCGAGGAGGGACCTAGTCACCCGGAACAGGGTCGCTGGGTGGTTATCTGCAGAGGCAAAAAGATTGGTGAAATATTGAGCTTTCACCACCTCTATCACCACAAGATAGCCTTTAATAGCAGCTCTAGCACGTGTTCGGTCGGACTCACTCTGGGTCTTCACCCAGCAGTGCTCTTGGCATCTCTTTGCACATTTGAACTCTCTCAATTCCTCTGTGAACCACAGGGGTGAGCGGTGCTCAACCTACAGCCCACAGGTCGGATCTGGCCTGCAGTGCCAAATAATCCGTCCCCCATCCTTGCTCCAGCCACCACCGCTGTGGCCAAAATCAGCCACTGACTCATTTATGGTCATCGTAAATGAGTTTATGACAGCAGTGAACACATTTATGGCTGTGGTAAATGCATTTACGACACCCGTAAATGAGTCTGCAGCCGATTACGGCAGTGGCAGTGGTGGTGGTAGTTGGAGCACCAGTCTGGCCCACCAACTGTTTGAGGGAACATGGCCCATCCTTTGACTAGAAAAGATTGAGAACCCCTTCTGTAATGTATAGTTTGACCCCTTTGTAAAGTTACTACATCCTACAGCAGACATTTTAAAATTTAGACAAAAAATACTTTGGCTGTTTCAAATGTGGGATATTCAAACCTAATGCAAAATTTCTACATCTGTGAACCAAAGAGAGGCAGTACATAGTGTTTCTGCATTATCATTCATTCCTGTCCATGCACAAGCATTTAAGCAATGCCCTCCTGTTTGAAACTGGAGTGCAAGTACTCTCTTTCTCATTACCTGTATCATTTTAGCACAATCTCTTTTGCTGGAGTCACCTGGGGTTATCCTGTTTATATTACTGCCTGACCTCTGACCATGCTTGACAGAGTGCCTCAATTCCCATGCATTTTGCTTATGGCACTTTGTATAATCTGGATAACTGTAGGCGGTGTTCTTGCACTGGTGTTAATCTGTCAGGAATATGTCACACGTATTGGTTCCTTGGGAATTTCAGTGTTTGTGTGTGAGAGAGAGAGTCTGTGCAAGAAACAGACAACCTTCACATCACCTTTGTCACTACAGCTATTTTGCCCTCCATATGAAGCAAATCTAAGTCTCTCTCTCCAAATCCCTGTTTCCTTGCCCACTAGGTCTTGGACATCCAGAATAAAAATGTCCTTAACCACATGTCTGCAAGCTGTTATACTTTACACTACCCTAAAATCTAATTTAAATGTGTGGCACAATTTATTTTTTGCAGTAAACAATTGTAATGTTAGACACTCCTGGAAAGAACATAACAAAGCAAAAAACAAACACACTTCTATACTGCCCCATAGCATTATGTGCACTCTCTGGGCAGTTCACAAGTTAAATAGCATTCCTTCACACACACACACACACCCACACACACACACACACAAAAACTAAAACAAAAACA
The DNA here is from genome assembly GCA_035047345.1 of Bradypodion ventrale. NCBI lineage: Eukaryota > Metazoa > Chordata > Lepidosauria > Squamata > Chamaeleonidae > Bradypodion > Bradypodion ventrale. Next base: position 31,076,485 of record JAWDJE010000010.1, on the reverse strand, counting down.
AAACATGTTGGGTACTCATTTGACCGACCTCGGAAGGATGGAAAGTGGAATCAGTCTTGAGCCCTGGTCAGGATCAAACCCATAAGAACATAAGAATAGTCTTGCTGGAACAGGCCACAGCCCATCCAGACCAGCATTTTGTCTCACACAGTGGTTCACCATTTGCTTCAGGGTATTCCCAAGCAGATGCCTTCACCTGCTTAGGATTCCCTGGAAATGGCATTGAGAGATTTCCTGCCTATCTCTCCATCCCCGAGGTTGTTCTTAGGTATCCATAATTACAGCCATTGATACCATTGTCCTCCATGGACTTATCTAATGCTTTCTTAAACCTGTCAAGACTGACAGCTGTCACCACTTCTTCTGGCAGGGAGTTCCATAGACCAGTAATCCTCTGGGTGAAAAAGTACTTTCTCTTATTTGTTTGAGAACTAGCACCTAAAAGTTTCATGGAGTTCCCCCTAGTTCTAGTGTTGTGCGATAGGGAAAATCAGTTTTTCCTTATCTACTTTGTCCATGCCGTGCATGATTTTATAAACTTCAATCAGGTCACCTCTTAGACGCCGTCGTTCAAGAGTGAAAAGGCCCAACCGTTGCAGCCTCAGATGGTAAGGAAGGTGTTCCAGTCCCCTAATCATTCTGGTTGCCCTCCTCTGCACTTTTTCCAGCTCCATAATATCCTTCTGGAGGTATGGCGACCAGAACTGTACACAATATTCCAGATGGGGCCTCACAACCATTTGATTGCAGTACAACAGTTTTTACCACCACAACACCAGAGCTCTTTTTTGTCTTTCAGGAGGATTGTTCCTGCCCCATCTGGCAACTTTATATACACAAAATGGTGGAAATCTGGCTGGCTGGTGACAAGAATGTTTTTAAAAAGAAACTCATTAGTCTCTCCCTGAGGCCTTTTCATCTGACTTAATCCCCCCTGATGTGATTGTTTCATTTGGATTCTGCTTATCCAAATGATAGTCCCTGACATATCAAAACCTGTTTGACAAAACACATAAGAACAAGGTTTCTGAACAACCAGTCAAATGTTGTAAGTGATTTTTTTTGATGCTATCCTAGTTCAGAGCAAAGAATCGGAACTATCTTGTGTCCAGAATCACATGCTATGGATGCTGATGTTAGCTTTGCTTTTTTCTTATAACATAGAAGTGCAAGGAATGCAGTAGGATGCATTCACATGGGGAGATACCACTCTACATCCCATTCATTAGTTCTCATGCACAGGGACAAGGGAACACCCTATGAAATGCCACCTTCTGGTTTTGATTTCAATCCTGCTCATTAGGTCCAATTCATCTTTAAGCTAAAGGTAAAAGGCACCCTTGCTCAAAAGCCAGTTGTATCCCACTCTAGTGTTCTGTGCACATCTCTGTTTATAGCCAAAAAGCCAGCTCTGTCTGCATCTGCAGAAATTTTCATGGGTGTGTGGCAGGAATGCCTTGACACCGGAGTGCACGGAATGCTGTTTACCTTCCCACAGAAGTGGTATCTATTTATCTACAGTAGAACCCTGTATAAACGAATGCCTCTTACAGCTAAAAAATAAAAAATGTACACCATTGTGCCCCATATAATGAATTTTTTTGTTATACGATGCAATGCATCTCTATGGGGAAAAAATTGTACGACAAAAATCTCTATGGGAAAATTGTACAATTTTTCCTATACAGATTTTCATTGAACATTTTTCTCCATAGATATTTTAATTGTACGCTCCATGCATTGTATAGCAAAAAAATTGAATAACGAAGGGTCTCGTAGAAGAGATTATTTTCATTATATGGGTTCTACTGTACTTGCAATTTCTTGCTTTTGAACAGCTAGGTTGGCTGGGGCTGCAGTGTCTCAGTGGTTAAGAAGTTCACCTTGTTAGCTGGAAGGCCGGCAAGTCGGCAGTTCGAGACGTAGTTATTGCATGATGGTTTGAGTGCCCATCTCTGTCCCAGCTCTTGGGGACATGAAAGGAGCCTCATTTGGGTGTCCCCAGAATAATTTCTGACACGAAATTTTTATTAGCTAGGTTGGCAGGAGCTGAGACAGATATGGAAGATCACTCCATTGTGCAGCACTCTGGTCACTAACTGCTGACCTGCTGACATTCCAGTCATCAAGTCCACACACACACACACACACACACACACACACACACACACACACACACACACACACACACACACGTTCAAATTGCATGCTAAGTCTTTATGTGTCCTCCTCTGGCCTTGAGAGTCAGGCTGGGGAGCTGTCCAGCTATGTCAGCAGGAACCAGAACTAGTGCTGATTAGGAGAAGAGCTGTGGAGTAGATCACCAATCTAGGAGCAAGATCTACATAATTTATTGCCTAAGCCAAGGCTCCCCAATGGTGGTCCTCAGGTAGTATGTGACACCACCCCCCCCCAAGCTCTTTCTGAGAGGCCTTCAATCTGCTTGTTTATTGCTAGCATCCTCAAGACATTTGCCCTCAGAATGAGACTGTTCTTCCTGGCTTGAGTGGCACCATTGACTGTTGTTTTTACTGTAACTTTCTTACCCAAAAACAATAGCAACATAGTCTTTTTGGTCTCCATGGTTCCATCTGTCAGCCTCCTCTTGATCTTATCCTCTGTATAACATTTTGGCCCTTCTGGGTGCTTTGTTAGGCAGCAGAACTCAAAGCATTAACCTTTCCTTGTTGACTTCTGAATGTTTACTTTTGATCCAAACTGGTAGCTAAATATTTTGATTTAAGATATGGCCCTCTTTAGACATTGGCCACTCTAAGGGATCTCTCATGTCCCAAAAGGTTGGGGACCATTGCCCTAAGTGGTAAATGGGGATTTAGATAGAGTAGACAACCTAGGCTGTACAAACCTATTACTGGACTATGGAGAGCCACATCTGTTCCCATAACCTACATCCCCCAAAATTTTCATATAAAATGACTTTTTTAAAAAAAAATTGAAAAGCTGACCTTGCATGAGATTGAGGCCAACGTTGCTGCAGAGCCCTCAAAGGAAATGTTCTCATTCCTTCTAGATGGCAGTAAAGGATATTTTATTAAAAATTTTGAATATTGAAGTAAGTTCCTGTAGAATTGTAACTGGACCATCTTTGAAAAGTTGCCCAACCCAACTGATTTAAGTGAACAACCTAGCTGGTCTTTTCCTGAACTACTAGTAAGATTCCACACAGTACTTACTGTATGGCTATTCCCCTGTTGTTTCTGATTCAGGTTGATGTCTCTGTTGGTCTCCACCTTTGATGAAAACATCTCAGCTTCAGGATCTAGCAGGTCTTGACATATGGATCACAACAATGGGAAATGTATCTTAAGTCATGCTAGATTCCAAAGGTAACTCTTACCCAGATAGAGTCAAGTGCCTGGGCAAAAGGGTCATGGTAGATAGGAGGGCAAAACATAAGGCTCTTTACAGAACACCTGGCTTCCTTACTTTACATATCCCTCAGGGCCTTCCCCAGTCACTACAAAAGGTCAAAACATCTCATTTAGTTGCACAAAAGTTAATCCTTCAAAATAAAATGGAATAGTTTATAGTTAGTGGGTTTCTATCAGAGCTGACTGTGATTCAGGTATAACATTTGGCACGTCCAAGGTGATTAAGTGATCCTGCAGATTTATTTGCCACAAAGATTACCAGAATGCTTTCAAGGGACAGTTTTATCTGGGACTCCCATTCCCTTAAGCTGAATTCGTGCTAAGTGACGAAGGATGTAAATCCTTATTTGTTTCATACACAATTTCTTTATGCATTGATGGAGAAGGCAGAATAAGCTACAAGGCCCTTGCCAACACAAGGCAAAAACTATTTCAGTAACAATAAATGTGTGCTATCAAGTCAATTCAGACTAATGGCAACCCCTTCCAGGATTTTGTATTTAGAGAATACTCAGAAGTGGTTGACCATTCTCTTCCTCTAGGGGGTGCTCTCGGGACTGTGCAGGTTGCCCATGGCTATACAGATAGGCTCTTCTTATGGGTGGCACAGTGAGAAATGTAACTCCCATCCTTTGACTGTGCTGATAAATAACTTGACCACTGAGTTACCCAGACAGCTGAAAGAATATTTTTTATATGCAAATTAAGCAAATTAATGCAAATAACTGTTTAATGAAAAAATAATTTCATGCAAGTAATAATTTTTTTGCTACAGAAGATGATTGTTGCAGGAACTGTTAGTGATTAAAACAATCAGAACGGACATGGTCATCTTTTAAAGCAAGGACTAAGTGATTTTAGAAATGATCTCATAATGAGGAAACCAGATGTGAAACAATCATTGTGTTATTTACTATAGGTCTCAGGCCAACTTTTCCAACCTTTTGGATTTAAATTCTCAAAATCCCATTCAATAATCAAAGATCCTTGCATTTGAAGTCTATCTAAAATGATTTCTACCTTAGGTAAAGGTAAAGGTTTCCCTTGCTCGAAAGCCAGTCGTATCCGACTCTAGGGTTCAGTGCTCATCTCTGTTTCTAAGCCGAAGAGCCAGTGTTGTCTGCTTCTGCAGACATTTCCGTGGTCATGTGGCAGGCTTGACTAGACACCGGAGTGCACGGAACGCTGTTACCTTCCCACCGAAGTGGTCCCTATTTATCTACTTGCAATTTCTTGCTTTCGAACTGCTAGGTTGGCAGGAGCTGGGACGAAGACGGGAGCTCATTTCCGTCCTGCAGTACTCGGGAATCGAACTGCTGACCTTCCGCTTCCCAGTCAGCGTCTTAGCAACTTGAGCCACTGCAGTCCACCTTATGGCAATGCTTTCCAGGGTTCCCTAAGCATTATAACATTCTGAAATGGTTTTCCATCCCCTTCACCTGGGGTCATCACAGAATCATGTAACTTGCCTAAAGCTACCCTTCCCTGTAGACTTCACCACCCAAGGTCATTAGTCCTCAGGGTTGTCAGATTAATTAACTGCCACTTGAGGATCGGCTTTGTGTCGCTGGTAGCATGATAGTCTATTATCATAGCAGGGTACCTTGTCTCCAGCTCTAAGTAATGCAAGTATCAAGGATCCCAGTTTTCTGTGGCCCAAACTTTACATGCTGCTCAATACATTATTCCAGGATTGTGTTGTTGTTTTTCCATTTCCCTAACCCTCAAAGCATAATTACACATGAAGTGGTCATTCTGTAACAAGATTTAGTAGTGCTCGATATGGAACCAACGTGGAGGAAGACGCTCTGGATTAATTTGTCTAGAACAAAAGTGCTGCACACAAGTCAAAAGGGCTCTTTTTGCTGACATAATCATCTTCTCTTCATTTGGCCCAGGCAGCACTGTTTAATTATATTGATAAATGCTTTGTTTTCTGTCGAACAAGCAATGGACGTTGAGTGGCGATCGCCGAAAGTACCGACGACAGCATGAGCATTTCCGTAATGGGAGCAGAGATATGACCCTCGTTCCATCCGTCTCTCTGTTGTCTGTTATTATTTCTAAGTGCAAAATATTAATTCTGAGGAGAAATAAAACTGAACCTTGAAATGGGTTCCAGGAAATAAAACTGTCACTTGGCTTAATTAAGAAGCCATTATGTTTCTAAAGTCTGCTGCAATAAGGTTTTTGATAGGAGCTTTGGCAGGGCTGTTGGCCATGATCTTCTAATGCTCGGGAAATGGACTTTGGATGATTGGTTTAAAAGAACACGGAGGCTTCACTGGGGGTATCACACCAAGAAGCACATTTTAATCTATTAGATATCTATCATGGGAAGGATAAGAATTTCATTTAGTTTGTTCTCCCCACCCACCCATTTTTGGTAATAGAGCTAGTAATGTAAATCTTTGCTTGTCTCATTTACGACACTTGAGAACTAAATATAGCAAAATTGTGAGTATTTTCCCATGATATATTCTTGGGACGCTTTCACCTAATGAAGAGAAAGAGCCCGCCCCCCTTCCTTTGAGCCACAGACAAATTAAGCAAAATTATATGAATGATGCAAATTAATGCTGTGATTCAAATAACACAAGATGAAAAGACAGTGGCTATAGTTTGTTGCATGGACAATTAAGGACTGTGTTTTGCTTCTCTCCCTTTCTGTCTTTTGCACTGGATATCTTTAGTGCAAATTATTGTATATACTGCAGTATAGGTTGGGTTTTTTATCCTCCAAAATGAGGTCCAAAATGGGACTCAACGTATACTCAGGTCAATGTAAACACTCAAAAACATGCCCGCTCAAATGTCTAAATTAATTAATTTTACCGTATTTTCATGTATTTTAATTATTGAAACTCACTAGCAGCTGCTGCATTTTCCACCCCTGACTTATACTCGGGTCAATCTCTTTTCCTAGTTTTAGAGGTCTAAGTTAGGTACCTCGACTTATATTCAGGACGACTTATAGTCAATTATATATGGTAATCATGATGAAAAAAACCCACCACTCTTTCTCCTATTTGCTTGGAGGAAAGGGTTTTTGCAAACAAAGCCAGGTGATTTCCAAAGTTCAAATCAGGAGGGAATTTGAGATGGAAGCATCCCTACATTTCCTGTTCATTTGCATTGCCCACCTAAGCTAACCATTCTAGCCATTAGTAGCTCAACACTAGTTGCTGTAATGAACTCTGATCCTGAGTTTGCCATCTCATTCCACTGTCACACAGTCACCTGTGCACACAACAGTAAATATGCAGCCAGACGGAAATGTCTCATGTTCTGGATGCTCCCATCTTTTTAACAACTCATTTTCTCACAAGCCAACTGCATTTTCTGGTTATCATAGAATCAACCACTGGTCAAGACAGGGATCTGAATCAAAGCAGCTATGACAGATGGTGATACAATTCTCTCTTGAACCCTTCCAGTGTTGGAGTGCTCCCCACCTCTCAAGGCAGTTGGTTCCACTGTCATATTGCTCTAACCATTAAGATGTATTTCCTGATATTCAGCCTATATCTGGCTTCATTTTGTTTGAACCCATTATTACTCATCCTGCGCTCTGGGATGACCGAGAACAGATCCTGTCCTTCCTCTTTATGACTATTTTTCAGGTAATAAAGAATGCTATCATATTCCCTTTCAGTCTCCTTTTTCTCATGGCTAAACATGCCCAGTTCCTTCCATCTTTCCTCATATGGCTTGGTTTCCAGTCCTCTGATCATCCTTGTTGCCCTTCTCTGTGCTTTCTCTAATTTAAAGTGTGGTGCCCAGAATTGTACTCCAGATGTGGTCACTAGTGCTGAATGGAGGGAGACCAGAACCTCGTGGGTTTAGGAGACTATACTCTTGTTAACGCAGCCTAAAACAGTGTTGGCTTTTGTTTTTTACAGTCACATCATAGTTATAGCATCCCTTCTCAGTCTCTGAAGCTGGCCTTGCTCCTTCTAGTTTGTCTCCACTAACAGGCTGATAATGGGCTGTCTGGAGGAATGTACTCATCTTCAGTTCACCTCTTAGCCCGCTGCTGCTGCTGCTGTGGCTTCTCTTGTAGCTGCTCTCAGTTAGCTGGTTACTAGATGCAAGCCAAATATGCTAAAAAGATGGGCTCCCTACCCTGGAGGTGGAAGTGGGTCAGCCATGCACAAGATGACAGCTTAAATCCCTGGGTTAGTAGAGGAAGGTAATTTGAAGTAACAGCTGTTCTGACACTTTCTCCCTGTAGATGATGGTGGCAATAAGAATGCAAATAAGAAGCTTTAATGTTCCTGCTTTCACCTGCAGAGCTGAAAACCACTTCAGGAACATGGGCTAATTAAGTCTCACTACCCCTGCTGTTGAGGCAGCTTCATTATACCCTTTCCCCTTGAAGTTAAAAAAGGCTTAGTCAGAAATGTGAGTTATCTGGCAGTGGCAACCCTATCAACACTCTTTTATCCCCTATGGTCCCGGCTCCAGCGACACTGACAAAAGAAGACTGTTTCTTAATCAAACCACTGTGCCATTTGAACCAGCACCCTGAAACATAAAATGTCTCCATGTCTTTCCATGACACTCACCCCCCAAATGTGCTGCTCTTTTTAGGATTATACACCTCCTCTTCCTTTTTCTGTAATGTCTCAGTCAATAGTTATTTTGAGTTTTACTACACACTAAGTATCTGTTTTTTTAACTGATTTTTTTTATTGAAGGAACACAGAAAACATCTGTTGAGAAGGCAGTACAGAAGTTATACCCCCTTTTATTTTAAGTCTCTGCTCTTTGTTTCACTGCCCAGAAGATTTACTTTGAGCAAATCCTGCAGAGGGTACCATGAAGCCTCGTACGCTATTTTGAGTTTCTAAAAGTTACTTTTCTTCCTTTTTTTAGACTACCAACCATGGTGGCTAAAGGGTTCTTAGTGCTACATTCCACAAAAATGACTTTTATTAGTTTTGTCTTGTGAAAAATGGATTCTGTGATTAGAAGTGAAGGATGAGATCTCCCCATTGCAACCTATCCAGCTCTTAAGATTTTAAGAAGTCTTTTCACAGCCCCACTACCTTGACAAGAACATCTGGTGGGAGTGCAAAAGATGTTCTTCTTGGTGACAGGTGAACACCATCTTTTTCAGGCAGGCTTTTAACAGCTAACTGGGCTATTTTTAATCCAGTTTGTTGGACGATATTATTTTATGTGTGTCTTAATGTTGTTCTAGGTGTTTCTAAGAACATTAATTACTTCTTATAATACTATTATATGTTTAATTGTTTTTCAGTCTCATAATGCATTGTACTTTTAATCAGTTTTTTTAAAAAATAACTGTGGGTGGTATTGGGTCCCTTAATTGGCAGAAAGACATCATATGAATAAGCACAATAAGAAAGCAACCAACTAAGCAAGTAACTCAGTAAGTATGAACCACTTTTGTGAGGAAATTATTGTCACTGCTACATTTAGAATATAGTTTTGAGAGTACCCTGGACAGAGAGGAGAACAAATAGGTCAATCTTAGAAGAAATCAATCCTGACTGCTCCTTAGAAGGTGAAATAGTAAAAATGAAGTTAATTACTTTGGACATCAAATGAGAAGAGAAGATTCACTTGAGAAAGCCTTGATGCTGGGAAAGGTGGAGGGCAAAAGATGAAGGGGGTGGCCAAAAATGAGATGGATAGATGGTATCATAGATGCAATGGGCACAGAGCTGGGTGGTTTGAGGAGGATGGTGGAAGACAGGGGTGCCTGGAGGGCAATGGTCCATGGGGTCCCAAAGGGTCAGAATCAACTGTGCAATTGACCAACAACAAAAACAATACAACTCCCAGAAGCCTAAATCAGTACTTTGGCTGATCAGTGTTTTGGGGAATTGACTTAGGCTTCTGGGAACTGAAGTCCAAAAACCAAAGGTTGGGAAACACTGACTCAGATGATAGCACTCTTCAAGTTGAGAAGAGAAAGAATGCCAGCAAGATCAATTTGGACAGAAATTTGTCAGTAAATCCCAGCCAAGGATCTGGATGTGAACCAGCATCTCAAGCAAAGCTAAAAACCCAACCTACAACCCAACCTGCCCCATGTGCTTGACTTGTGTGCCTTAACTTAGATAGCATGTCCCATTGAACACAATGGCTTTTCCCTCAGAATAAGTAATTGTTTGGGCTTATGAGATACATGACCTAGAATAGGCAAATATATAAGTTTCTTTTTCCAATTTCAGCAAGTCGCCTATCACATTTCTGCAATTCCCATTCACTAATCTGAGACAGTGTTCCAGAGAACAGTAATTTAACAGTAATTTAGACCTTCTGTTTCACACATTATGTGCATTGAAAAAGTGAGTAAATCCAAATATGCAAGCAACCAGTTTCCCTCCCCTCTGCAACAGTGCTGAAATAGGAGACTAGAGGATTGGAACCCTGGAAGTTTGCAGAGCCCATCTCCTATGACTTGGATGACTTTGATGGTGAATCAGAACTCCAATAAACACATTTAGTATCCTGTTGCTTCCTGAATGGTGGCTACTAATTGTTGGGGAGATTTATAGCCTCCCAGGATGTAAGCAGATGGGTATTTAAGCTAACAGCAGACTTGAATTGTCTTGTCCTCTATTAGTTCCAGAAACATACCTGGCTTCATCTGAGCTCTGTGTGTTCCAGATTGACTACCCGTTGGGTAATAGTCAGCAAGGACATTATTAGCACAGTATAGGCTCCATTAACTGTGTCTCTTCCCACATCCCTGCTACCTAAGCAGGGAAGAGATAAAAGCATTCCATAATAGCCTATGATGTAAGGGGAACACATTACAAGGAATGCTATAGAACAGTGATGGCAAAGCTCTTAAAGACTGAGTGCCCAAACTGCCCTCTGCATTGCAACCTCATGTCTCATGTGAGTTGTCCACCTTACCCCAGATAAGGGATGGAGGAAGAGCTCCCATTAGGCTGCTGGGCAGAGGGATGGGGTGAAATCTATACTGGAAGGAGGGAGGAAGCACTCCCATTGAGCTGCTGGGCACAAAGGCAGGGTGAACTCTGTGCTAGGGTGACAACATGCATGCCACAGACAGGGCTCAGTGTGCCCCCACTGGCACACATGCCATAGGTTCACCACCACTGACTGCTATAGAAGAACAAGAACAAGAAAAACAGGAATGGAAACTGAATTAAGATAATGCCTCCCACAATAGGACAGAAAGGGTGAATCATGTCAGTTTGATTCTAAACTGAAAAATATTATGAATTCATAGTATTCAGGTACTGCTTGTTCTAGTGGCATACAGTTTTTTTGTATGGGAGGATAGTGTTTGGTAAGGTTGTAAAGTTTGCTTGTCTCATCTTTAAATGGAAAATGTGCAACCACAGAATTAAAATTTTCCACTTTACATTTTGGCAGGATGGTCTGTCTTTGAGGATCTACTGACAGAGGAACAGAGCAAGAATTTTCTTGGCTTTTTGTGTGCACATAAAAAAGCAAAATTATGCAAATAATGCTTTTTCACAAATTGCACAAAGTGAGTAAGGCTACGTGGACTTTTTGCAATTCAAAGCCTAAAGATGTTTTTTTTTCCTGGTCTTTTGGAGCCACTAGGTCAGGGGTACTCAACCTTTTAAAGTGGTGGGCTGGGCCACACCCCCTCAGACAGCTGAGCAGGCCTGAACTGGTGGTTCCCCCGCCCATAAATGCTGCTGTAAAATGCATCCAGTTCTGATTCCAGTGGCGGTGATGCTGGCCACATAAAATGGTGTCATGGGCTGGGGCGGCCTGTGGGCCGTATGTTGAGAACCCCTGAAGTAGGCAGCCATTCTGCACATGTACTGTGTGTCTCAGTTTGCTTCACAAAAAGATTGGGTGCCACTTTTGTACAAAGACAGTTTGTGCAAATTATAGAGGCCAGAAGAGGAAAAGGTATTCTCTTTTGTCTAACACCTGCTTTTGGTTGGAGGCAACAATTCTTGTGGAGCTTCAAAAATCTGTATCAAGATATTTTTACAAGTTGAGATAGGAGATGCATCGAGACACCTCAGTAAAGAATTCTCAAGTCCTGAGACACATTTTCCTGCAGGCAACATTGAATCTAAGACTGCTACTTTTCTCAATAGGTCTCCATAACTTGTATAAACAACAGTATGTTCAACAAAACTACTGCAGTTCCCTTTGGAAAGTGATGCATCTGTATGAGCCAGCATGTGCAAGCAAGCACACAGGAACACATAGAAAGCACATAATAATGACTGATTGTTAAAAGAGACACAAAACCTGTCAATGATATGCATATAGTAAGGCAAAGTGCAGAGATAATGTCAAGGACACATACCTGTCAACTGTGGCTCTGGAAAATACAGGACCTGCGCAAACGGTTCTGCGCAGGTCGCCTTCTACATATGCGTAGAACGGGGCTACGCAAGTGTAAAACCCTTCTATGCATGCGTAGAACGGGGCTACGCCGCTTGCGTAGACTCCTATGCAAGCGGCGTAGCCTTCTACTCATGCGTAGAATGGGGCTACGCAAGCATAAAACCCTTCTACACATGCGTAGAAGGTGACTTGCACAGTAGGGCTGCACAGTACCTCCTTTCCCCCATTGCCAAATTCCAGGGTTTTGGCAGCGCGGGGTGGGAAATGGTGCAAATCGGCACCAAAAACCATGAAATCCCAGCCAATCCGGGAAGGTTGACAGGTATGCAAGGACAGGCTGAGGTCAGTTAACAAAGAACGGGTGCAAGCAATCATCGTAGTTCAGCTCTGTTGTGATTGACAACTAATAAGATACAATGTAATCAAGTGTTTTGGCAGGCTGTAGATATAGAGGTAAAGTTGCTTGCAGAGGTTGTTTAGCAGAGCACTGGGGGAGTGGGCAAAACAGTGGCAAATGAGCTTCAACACTAGTAAGTGCAGAGTGATGCATGTTGGGGCAAACATCTCCAATTACATCTGAACTCTCTGTGACAAACCAGGAAAGGGACCTTGGTGTCCTGCTGGACAGCTCAATGAAGGTGTCAACTCAGTGTGCCTCAGCAGTGAAAAAAGCAAACTCAGTGCTAGGGATCATTAGGAAGGGTATAGAAAATAAGTCGGCAAGTGTTATTTTGCCTCTTTATAAATCTATGGTGAGGCCCCACATGGAATACTGTGATCAGTTCTGGTCACCATACCTCCAGAAGGATATTATGGAGCTGGAAAAAGTGCAGAGGAAGGGCAACCAGAAGGATTAGGGGACTGGAACACCTTCCTTACCATCTGAGGCTGCAAAGGTTGGGCCTCTTCTCTCTTGAATGATGGCGTCTAAGAAGTGACCTATTCAAGTTTATAAAATCATGCACAGTGTGGACAAAGTAGATAAGGAAAAACTGTTTTCCCTATCGCACAACACTAGAACTAGGGGACACTCCATGAAACTTTTGGGTGCTAGTTCTCAAACAAATAAGAGAAAGTACTTTTTTTCACCCAGAGGATCACTGGTCTATGGAACTCCCTGCCAGAAGAAGTGGTGACAGCTGTCAGTCTTGACAGCTTCAAGAAAAGATTAGACAAGTTCATGGAGGACAAGAGTATCAATGGCTATAATTATGGATACCTAAGGACAACCTCCGGGTTGGAGAGATAGGCAGGATATCTCTCAATGCCATTTCCAGTGAATCCTAAGCAGGTGAAGGCATCTGCTTGGGAATATCCTGATACAAATGGTGAGCCACTGTGTGAGGCAGAATGCTGGACTGGATGGGCTGTGGCTTGTTCCAACAAGGCTTTTCTTATGTAGAGCAGAACAGAGCAGAGCAGAGCTGAACAGTGCTGGATATAATGCTAATCTACTTTGTCTGTAAATGTTGTTAATATACCAGTTTGATTTAAACTAAATTTGGTGTATAGTGTTCTTTCTTGGACCTATTGCAACTTAGACTGCTACAACACTCACTCAAAACTAACAAAACCTTCTTTCATGCATTGAAATGCAAGAAAGGAACAACCATCATTTACATTCCTAGTCAAGGAAGCCTATTTTGATGAGAATGAAAGATTTAGTGAGTATTCCTTACATCTTTAGTGTTTAGCTTCAGGATATTGTACAGCAGCACTTCCCATGTTACTGCTCTAATATAGATTTAACAAATGTACATCCTTTTATTGGTATGAACATTATCTTTCCATGCTGCCAGAGTTCCTCTTAACTTTTCTTCGATCACAGGAGAATAAGTGAAGTTATTTTCTGCTTGTTCAGCAACCTCCTCCAGCAGCATGAAGAATGGGGCCAAATACTCTTGAAAACAGCTGAAATATTCAGCAAACAAGACCCCAATCTTTCTGGCTGCCTCCCTGGGAAAACAATTCAATGATTCTTTAGGAGCCACGGTATAAATCTTCTCTGTTTCTGTGCCTGGCTGCTGATGTTTGTCTCCCATTTGGAAAAATGAAAGTTCAGACCAAAGCCCGTGGAAGGGGACGATCAGTATGCAAGGAGCGCCCAACAAACTCCAGCAGTCAGCAGCCGATGCAAGAGAAGAACGTCAGTCATAGTTGTGCCAGACTCAGAGCAGAAACTAAGGGGATTTGGAACTGTAAAAACAAGTGTTGCCAGGCTTTTGCTGTGAGAGGAAAGTAAACTGGATTTGTATGTGTAAGTAAGGCTGTTAGTTCTCCCATAATGTGTGCATTAATTCATTGCTCGGAGGCATTCAATCAAACACAACTGCTAAAGTTTGTGTCAAGAGTCAACATGTTAGTTTCAGATTGAGCCAAACAGGGAGTAAACCCATTTAATCAATGAGACTTAAGTGATTCATGGATAAAAAACATCCCATTGTTTCAATATATTTACTCCTAGTGTGAACACTTTTGAATCCAACCCAGGACCTAAGCTAGCTCATTTGCAAATTGATGCCCTCCAGATGTTTGGGAGTACAACTCTGATAATTCTTGACTTTTGTCCATGATGGTAAGGTCTTTTGCTGGCTGGGGCTTATGGGACACTTCAGTCAAAACATCTAAAGATGAAACAAGAAGCCATGTGAGGACACTCTATAGAACAGTGTGGGGAAGAAAGACCAAAATCAATACTTAGCTTTCCTAAATCCAATTAATCTGTAACTTTAAGCTTTTCCTTTTAAGAGAAAGGTTCAAGTGAAAATCCTTTGACCATTTTTTCTAATACATACTTTTATTTGCGGTCCATGACCAGCATAACAAGAACACAGAAAACATCACATCCTAAGCTAGGCTGGACAAGGGTAATAAGAAAGCACACTGTGCTACTAAAAACCTACTGAGAATTGACATACAAAAGCAGACCACCTATCTAAAAGAATAATATTACTAGAATTATTTTATTCATTTATTTGTTACTTGCATTTCTACTGCTGTCCCCTCATCGAGGTGACTCCGGGTGGCTCACAACAAATAAAAACATCAAAATAGTATTAAAATTATTTATAATTAAGAATTTTTTAAAAGTAATAATAATTTAATGCCCTCCCAATACCGCATACTAAAATGACAGCCCAAGCAATAAACAAGCCAACCCAGGGTGGTTGTTTCCCCATTCATCCCCCACACCTGCTGCACCAGCCAGGTCTTAAGACTCTTGTGAAAGGATAAAAGCTCTGCCTAGAGGTGAAGTTTGGTTGGCAGGAGGTTCCACAGGGCCAGAGCAGACACAGAGAAGGGCCTCCTTCTTCTGCTAGAGAGGCAAGTCTCCCTAGCAGGAAGAACTATAAGGGAGCCCCTCCGATCTGCTCTAGAGGGACGGGCAGATGTGCTTGGGGTGACACAGTCTCTTAAGTATGCTGGTCCACTACCACATAGGGCTTTAAAGGTAATCACCAGCACCGTGAATTGCACCCAGAGGCACACTGGCAATCAGTGCAGCTGCCGTAGCAGTGGCGAGGCATGGGCATACTCCCTGCACCTCATCACTACCCGAGCAGCCGCATTCGGGACCAGTTGCAGCCTCCAAATGGTCATCAAGGGCAGCCCCATGTAGAGCGCATTACAATAGTCAAGTCTGGAGGTGACCAGAGCATGTGTGACCATGAGCAAGGAGTCCCGGTCCAGGAGTGGGCGTAACTGGTGAATCACACGAAGTTGTGTGAAAGCCCTCCTAGCCACGCCTGCCACCTGCTTATTGAGCAGGAGTCATGAGTCAAGGAGGACCCGCAGATTATGCACCATGTCTATCTGAGGCAAAAAAGCCCCATCCAGAACCAAAGATGGTAACTCCCATGATAATGTGGGGCCCCTAATCCACAGCCGCATGGTCTTGCCAGAATTCAGTTGTAGCCCATTGTCCCCCATCCAGACCCCTACAGGTATCAGACACCTGGATAGGACTTCCACTGCATCACCAGGATCACCAGCATGTACATCTGAGTATAATCCGCATATTGGTGATACTTCACCTCATGGGAACGAATGATCTCCCCCAGTGGTTTCATGTAAATATTAAACAGGAGAGGTGAAAGCACTGCACCCTGTGGCACCCAATATTGTAGGAGCCTAGGGCTAGACCTCTCACCCTCCAACAACACTGACTGGGTCCGGCCCATCAGAAATGAGGAAAACCAGGACCACACAGTGCCCTGGATCTCCAATCCTCAGAGCCATTCCAGAAGGATACCATGGTCAATGTTATCGAAAGCCGCTGAGAGGTCAAGAAGAGCAAGGACAGATGGATTCCCACTGTCCCGCTCACACCAAAATCCATTAATAATTGCTAAAACCTAATGCCAATAAGGTAAAATGCTAATACTTACAAGGAAAGAAGAGGAATGGCCTTGCTACAAGGATATAATATGCTCTCTGCTGGGATTATAATTTACTAAAACTCAATGAATTATAACCGAACTAATAATGAAATGGTGAAGAAGAAAACTAATAAGGTAGTATAGATCAGGTGCTCGGTGTGGGAGCAATCTCAGTGAACTATAGGGGCACACTGAAACTTCCTAGTCAGCAACCGACGTATCCTGCAGGCCTTCACAGAGAAACCTGCCACTTTGCGCGTGATGGCAATACTAGTGTCCTGGAGTAGGAAGGAAACTTGTTGGGAAGGCAACTTTCCTGTGCATTGACACAACAGAGGGATTATTAATTCTGCATGGGTGCCCCTGTAGAATGAGCAAAAAAGGAGAACATGCTCAATCAATTCAACACACACACACACCCCACCACATGGATATAATCGTTCCAGATAGGGTGTCCCATTATATCTGCCCTCAAGGACAGCTGAAGACATGCATCCACAGCAAGCCTGGGTGAATGCCAGCCTATAATTTCAGAGTCTACTTACTGCAAATATGTTGTGGGAACAACCTGGTACCTGGTGGAATTGTTGCAATAAAAACCAGTAGACTTGGCCATATCTTCTTGTCATTCCGTGTCCATTATTCTCTGTTTCACTAACTCCCTGGCTTGTTGTGCTTCCATTGCAAGCAAGGTACGTGGGGACAAGCCAAGTGTAGTCAATTTATTAAGTATATTACATTCCCAGGAAGAACGGAATGAGTCTTGGAGAGTAAGAAACACCAAGGTACCCAGGGAATTATGTATTTTAAGCCAATATGAAATTATCAGCATCCAGCACCTAGCCTCTACCTTCACTAAGCCCGTCTCCAGCCTCAATCTGGCCTTGGAAACTCAGCTGGGTGGTGAGGGGGGGGGGGGTCAAAAGAGCAGCTCTAAGGAACTTTGACTGAACTCTCTCCACTTGCTGGTAACTGGCTAAAGGGCCAAGCTGCGCACCATATGCAAGCTGGGCAAGTGATTTGGCTACAAACAATTTGATGGCTGCTGGTACGTATTGCCCCCACCCCACTCCAGTAGAACCTAAGAATTGCCAATGCACTCCTCTGCACATTCTGAACCACATGATCAATATGTGGCTTCCTAGAACCTGAGGCATGGAAGAAAACCCCCAAATAGTTAAAGCTAGGGACCTGCTGAATAGGATGGCCCTCAATTTTCCAAGTGTGAAGTTTGGGTTTCCTGTCAAAGACCACGATCTTTGTTTTGGCGTAATTAATAATAAGATGGTTTTCCTTACAATAGGCGATCAGTACTCCGAGCCCTCGTCTGAGGCCCACCGGTGATGTAGCCAAAATGACGGTATCATCAGTGTAAAACAATGAATTAATATGCCTCTATGCTAAATTAGGAGGGTAGAAGTTTGGCTCTGCCAAATGGTTGACCAAGTCATTGATATAAAAATTGAACAGAAGTGATGCCAATATACATCCCTGCTGCACACCTTTCTGGGTGGAAACTGCAGAGGACAAATGACCCCAAGAGGAGCAGCACACCTTCAAAGCTGAGTTCTAATGCACCGCAGAGATCAAAGCCAAGAGGTGGCGATCGATGGAGGTGGCTTTTATTTTCTCCCACAGTTACATCCGTGAAACAGAATCAAAAGCAAATCTTAAATCTATAAAGGTGGCATAGAGTGAGCTCAGATACTTCTCACGAAGGTGTTGTAGGATTAGGCAATTGTTTATAACCGATCTTCCTGTCCTGAATCCTGCCTGTTCCACAGCCAAAATAGCTTCCTGATCAACCCAATCTTTTAGCTTCCAGTAAAGGTGTCTGGTCTAGAGTTTGCTAACTGCCAGCCCCCAGTCCTGGGGTACATACTCCGTCCTATCCTTAATAGTAAATAGTGAGGCTACAATAGGTGCCCACCAAACAACGTTATTTTTAATTAACTCTGGGGGAATACAATCAATATGTGCTGCCCTACCAGGCTTAAGTTGGGCAATCAGATCCTTGGTTTCTTTCTCTGATACTGGTTGCCAGTATCCTCCCACTTAACCTCTGCAGGAACTGGGGGTTCAGTCTCACTGTATAAGGACAAAAAGCGATTTTACCATGTCTCAGGTGGAATGTTACATTCAAGATGTGGTGATCTTACTGTCAAGAGGCTTGCCATAATATGCCAAAATATTGCGGAATGGTCTTCTTTAACTGTGACAATAAGACGCCTCCATGTTAACTTGGCATCCTCTGGGTTTTTTTCCCTTGGCTATCAACTGCTTATAACTCTTCTTTGCTTCCAAAAGAGCTTGTGATGAGGGAAGATTGGGACTTTCCTTGTAAGCTTTAAATTGGGCACTCAATCTTTGTTTGGCCAGAATGCATTTATTTTCAAACCAGGCCTTAGACCGGGAGTTAATTTGCCATGATCTTCCACCAGATTTGAAGGCAAGATGTTTGTTCAGGTCTGCAACAAGTTCATTGTAATGAGCAAAAAGCCCTTTTGGGTCCGCCTCTGAGATAATGGCAGTGGCCCTTGACCGGTACTGTTCAGAGTCCAGAAGTGTCTTCATCCTGCCATCCAGGACTTGAGACCATTTTACACCACAACCCTGTACCTTCTGAATTAGTTCCAGATTGTGCCTTTCTCTTAAGCACAGGAAGTAGCCAAATAATCTCAGAAGTAAACATAGTGGGAAATGATCGCTGTCCATGCATGGGATAACCTCAAGCCGATCTATCCACTTGAGCAAATTATTAGACACTTTCATAGGGTACTCTTTCCGGCTCAGGCCCAATATGTGAACTCTACTGGGGAGTCTCCTGGGCTTGCCCCATTAAGGACCTGGAGATATAATGCATGAGTCATCTGAGCTAGGCAGAAACCTGCATGGTTTGACATCTGGTCTTTGAATGTCTGGTGATGCCTTGATTTGGAAAATTATGGGGACGGAGGGCAAGTGCAATGATGTGCAATAGTGTTGTACCATCTGTGACCATTCTGGTATTAAAGTCCCCCCCCCCCCCCCGCCAATCAGCAAGTACACAGTAGGAAAAGCCAGTAGGAGATCAGCAATAAAAACTTCATACTTGGCCCAATGCTCCTTAACTTGGCCCAAACTTGTCAGAGGTGGAAAATAAGCACAGACCACAATGAGGGTAGTTTTTCCAAAGGACATCCGGACTGTTAGAGCTAAGTGGCGCAAAGAAGAGATATTATCAGAGGTGGCCTGGAGTGAGCTTGCCACCAGAATTACAAGCCTCCTTTGTTCCATCCCCTTGAGGAGTCTTTAGTTGCTGTCAGGGCTTGAGCTGTAAATCAGTTGAGGACAATATCTGCAGTTGGCCACATTTCCTGAATTAAAGCCACCTCAATCATGCTGAATTTTTCAGAGCTCTTCTCCCACCATCCAAAAACTTTCCAAGTTAAGATTCTAATTTGGGAGTTATGATGGTCAGGCAATACGGGACACTTGACAGCTATGGTAAGAGGCCATTTGAGTGGAGCCTTTGTGTTGTTAATGTTTGCATGCTGAAGAGGCAGTTGGCTACCTGTCTGTGTCTCTATTATAGGTAGAGGGCTCTGGTCAGTTGTCAGGTCTAGAGTTGCGCTATGAGTATTTAGAGTATTTAAAGCCAGGAGCTTATTTATTTCATCAACATGTGGATCACTGGTGAATGGGAGTATTGGCCTGGATGTTTTTTGTAGGCTACAGGGATGTATCTGCTGTTTCTCTTGGGATGGAACAGTCTGAGCTTTTGCTTCTTCTGTACACGTCGTGCAAGATAGGGGCTATTCATTCTCTTCATCATCATTGTCATCGATGATATCTGTAGGGAAATTGCTGTGATACTACTTAATACGTTCATTTTTTAATCATGCTTCGTAACATTATATTCACTCATACATTCATTTTTGCACACATTCACCCATAATTTTATGGGGTTTTTTTGTCTTTGGTAAACTCAGTCCTGAACCTGAGAGATGTGCAACTTTTGTTCATGAGCTTTTCTTAATGTGTTTCTTCAAAAAATGCCAGATCAGATACATTTGTATTTAAATATGAACTTAAGTTTCTTCCCATCCCTGTCACTACACTTTCTTCAGATTTCTGAACAAGACAATCAAAATATTACACCTGCTACATTTTACCTTCATTCAAAAGATGTCACATTGTGACTTCCTTTATTAGATGTATCTGTTCTCCAATTGCTACAATTGTCATCAGCTGCAACTCATATCCGAGAATGCATTTTTTTTCCTGAAGCAGAAAAAATGCCATTGAGGTGAAATTGTTTAAGGTGGATCCCAGCTTGCCATGAAGTGACCAACACACTGTGATCACGGAGCCATCTCCTGTGGCACATATGAAATGAGACATGCAATATTTAACACCGGGACTTCAAT